>OY728133.1:1923544716-1924144716 GCA_963277665.1 Viscum album | reverse complement strand
CCATATATTCTTGGTATATTCACTATATGAATTTTTCAAAAAAAGAGAATCACGTCATCCTTTTCAAGAGATGGATGGTGGTCCCAATCATGATGTGATAGAAGGGTTTGAGAGAGTTTCACACATATCATTTGGTTTCACATGTTAGTGTGTGGAAATGTATATATATATTCACATATAGTTTTTTGTTTCTAGTATGAGATAATGTATAGTTAATTTCATACCTAGGTACCTCACCAATCAGTAGGGGAAGGACAACAACCGATTTCTGGAAGGATTGTTATAGCCTCTTGAGATCTAAGAGTGTAAATGGGATAATATATCAATGTACATCATGATATATTTGTTTGGGAAGTAAAAGTCCATTGTATCATTTGTTTTATAGTTTTCATACTCATGATGTCGAAATAAATCCTTCCTATTGGGGACCAATGTTCAGTGTGGAGTATGGGGAAGTTGTATATATGAGAAATTGTCATACTTCATGGGGTGACCCAGACTACGATTGTCAACAATGATGTGGGGTTCATTTCATTATTGTGGGGAATCCTGTATGAAGCATTTGAGACCCAAATAAGTATTAGAACATCCATTCACTAATAAACAGATTTCCAAATCGAGCACACTATCCCATTGTTGGAGGATATATTGAGGAAATTCTTGTTAGAAATCATCTCGATATTGTAGGATCACAATCCATTTTTATATTTTTCATTAAATAAAAATACCATAATATCATTAGGATATGACATTTTGGGTACCTATATAAGAGGCCATATACATTAACCTTTCACTTGATAGAGATCGGTGAGGTATCTCTTGTTTGGCTAAAGATGATTCCAGTGATGATAGAGATGGTCCAGATCACCCACGATTAGATGAGGATACCTTAGAGAAGGATGAAATATTATGATGATTGACATCATAGTCCCTTGTAATATGAGTAGGGAGACCACAATATTATGAGATTAACCCCACAATGGGGACTATAGTGGTTTGAAAAAGTAGTAAAGAAATCCACGAGGTTCATCAGGCCATTCAAGATCTTATAGAGAGTTTGAATGGTTGCTTAAAACTCACCCTACCCCCATCATTGGAGAAATTTCATGATGTCTTTCATGTGATGTAGTAGAGGATATATCTTCATGACCAACACACATTATTTACTAGGGTGATATACACACATAGGATATAAAAACTTTTTTAGAGAACACAATGATGATTGAGGGTCAGTATGAGAGGACCCTGTGTGGATGGACTATACCCTTGGTTTCTGTCTTGTGGTAGTATCATAGCATGCATGATAACACTTTGGAGTGGGAGATCCATATACTGTCTAAGTATCCTGATATTTTATTTTGTTTTTTAGGATTTAAATTATTTAAGGATATAATAATTTACAAACCATATATTTACCTTATAATGATTTATAATATACCTCGAATTTTTTTTAGAGCCAGGCACTGAGTTGATGTATGATTCGATGCCCCAGTGCGCCCAATAGTGTTTTTCTAAAAAAAATTAATATATTTTATATACCATTCACATGATTTTTTAAAATAATATTGGATCAATATTAAATACAATTTCTAAAGGAATATATGAGACCATTATTTAATTTTGGATGTGAGGTTTACACTACGAGAGACCTAATGTCGGTCGATGTGGGGAGTTCGGATAAAATAGCCCCGGATAGTACATTCAATGGTTTATGTAAATAATTAATTTTATTTATTTATTTATTGACCAAATAAATCCCCTATATGTACAGAATTATGACATATCTCTAAGGTTACCTTCATAACCCAAGTATAATTGGGGGAAGTTTCACCCCCCTCTTGTGGGACAAATAGGTTTAGACAAGTAAGGGACTCTGGATTTAAGTTAATTGAGGCACAATAAAATCAATTAATTATCGCATTAAATGGAGATCCTGTTATTCATCAATGAATGATCAAAATTGAGTTATGTCTCTTCAATTTTTTTTAATATTCCCCAATTTATTAAAACATATTGAAAATGACCACCCTTTTCCTTTTATGTACATCAATTTTAATAATTTTAATGTTTATTCATACTAACATTAAATTTGTTATTCTATCTTCCACTCCATGTTTTTCAGCTCAGGTATCCAAATATTTGTTCATTGGCCAAGAATTCCTGGCTAATGATTATCTCATATATATTACTTTATCCTTTCTCCCTATGTTATTTATACTAGTAATTTATTGACCATTGGATCATTATTCAATATTTTTGAGTGGAATGAACATGATCGGACCCCTAGATCCAGGGAAAATTCATGTGGAACAAATGAAATGATAAATCTGTGATTTAAGTGATTCCACTAAGGATCATTGTCCCGATGAGGTGATGTGAAACTACCTATAAGAACCTGGACCTCCTTTTCAGGCATGTATTCCTTTTCTGGCCGTTTTTGAGAAAAAGGAGAATCTGGGAATTTTGTATGTACACACCGTGTACATTTCGTTCGCTCGAGGCCATGTGATGGCCATGTCTGTGCCAGTCAAACAGGGTATAGCGATGTGGTGGAGTCTAATTAATACAGCATACAGAAAAGGGGACTACACATCGTGTACTCAAGAAGTACACACAGTGTACTTTTCTTTTTATTTCATTAATCGTACGGGGGTCGTGCCTAATCCCCATTTTCATCTTCTTCTCCAACTAATTACGTCTAGAGTGACCTAGAGAGACGATTCTTCTCTGAGCCACCAATTCTTCACCGGTTTTCCGAATCGAACGCCGTCAGGTGCAATAGAATCGCAGCGGTGAGTTCTCGGTTCTTCTTTGGCCATGTATCATGATTTCACTTCTTGTGAGAGTTATCTGAGGTTGAATGTTATAGACTTTTTTGCACATTTAATCCATTCTAGGCCGATTCATAGGTCGAGGTTCAAGAATATCAATCTCCTAGGATTGAGGTAGGTGGTTTGTTGCCCTACGTTGAATGTCTTTGAGTTTTTGGTGAAAAAGTGTCGGATACCCATGTATCAGGTATCTCAGGTTAAGGTTTTGATCCTCTTTTGTTATCTGCCTAATATTTCTTGTATGATTGATTTTATTAGATGATTAATAATTTCTTGTTAGCATGTTTGAGGATCACACCATAGGTGTTTCCCCTTATTTTGGATGTTGATTGCCGTTTGGCCCGGTGTGCCTACGAGGCAACCCTTTTTCACCTTACTAGTATTCTAGTTGACTTGATTGAATGCGTTGCCTACTGTTTATATGCTTGTGGATGCATTTTTTAGCTATTAGCCAAGTAGTTTCTGAACTTATTTAGGCTGCTAACAGTCGATTATGCACGACTAAACTGTTCAGGGCTGAACGAACCTGGTGTGGTAGACTAAAGGGAGAATTGACGATTAGGTCTTCCCTATAGAGTCTGTTATAATTAGTATCGATCGCAGGACCTATGGGAATGGGACTTTGTGCTTCCTCAGAGTGTCCTTATTTACGTAGAGAGACTATAGGGGGAATTAGACGTATGTGCTTCCTCCGATAGTCTATATCTTTCGTTGCAAGACCACAGGGGAATTGATAGTGAGAGCTTCCCAGAGTGTCTATGCCTTTGTATGAATACTTGACTAGAGGGTTTTATAGTATGAGCCACCCAGAGAGTCAGTTATTTATTTGTTGTTTGGTTGTTCCGAGTCCACCAAGCCAAAGTACAAGCTCAGGTTTGTACTGCTTGCTATTTAGGTAGACTGCTGAGTTACCTGTTGTGATTACTTGCTTACCATGGGAGTATGGAGTTGTTGATAGGTTCCATGGTTGATAGCTAAATTATTGTACTGAAATAACAAATAAATGTAAATGAATTTTTGTAGGATTGTTACTTTAGTGTACTTTTGCTTCTCTGCAGCATTTATTTCCATTACTTTTTCTATATTACTCACTGATAGTATGGCACGGATATCGTGGTGATTGCCTACTGGGATTAGTCTCACACCCTTATTGGGTCATGCTTTTCGGCCCAAACAGGTTATATGGTTGCAGGTGTGGATAGGGATTGTGGCTCTTCTACTTCGGGTACGTGATTGCTTGTTGGAGATGGAGAGCACATGACCGAGCTTAGGCTTACGATGCTGCTGGAGTTACTGTTACTTTCGTACTTTGTTTTCAGTTATATTTCAGCACGTTGTTGTGTTTGCTGCTTTCCTTAGATACATGTACCTACTGCATCAATATCATTATCATTATTTGTTGGTTTCTTCCACTGTTTAGTTTCAGAGTTTGTATGTTGTTTATTGTTCCACTATTGACTGCTGTTTTCTTACCTTGTATACCTTACCAAATAAGGGCATAGTTTCCCCAATAACATACCAAGGCCCTCGCTGCTAGTTGTCTGCCTCTGTTGTTTGGGGAATTTCTCTTGAGGTCATGTGGAGAATAGGGTATGGGGTACCAGTGGAAGGGCTCCAGATTCGGGTCGTTACAAAGTGGTATCCGAGGAGTTCTTTCCTTTTTCTATTGACATACTATTTATCGAAATTTGACAGGGATGGGACGGAATAGGTAAATGGTAAATAGCTGTGCCTGGGCGTTCTAGAACCTGTGTACAGGGAAAAGGCCAGATTACCTCGAATATTGCAAATTTTGAGTTTTGCGAATGTTACAGTTTAATTGATTTCACCGTTGGGTGATGCACTTGTTTTGTGTTGTTACTATTTATATGATTGTGGTTCTATTTTGTTGCAACTCGATGAGATGAGGGTGTGCCATCTCATGCATCATATAGGCACATCTTAGAATATCACATGCCATGTATTTTTCCATTCCATCTAGGTTGCATTAGAGATTTCATGCTGTTGTGATAGGATTTGTGATAGAAAATTCATGTTGTTGTGATAGATGTTGTGATAGAATACCTACTATGTTGATAGGGTATCGTTGTTTAGAGCTTTTTATCACAAACGCCAAACTTTGATCATAGAGGTATTATGGGACCTCAAGGATTAGAATTTGGTGGGTCATGAGTTCTTATACTATTTTCTTGTTATATGCACTGTTATTATGCCAAGATTTTACTCGAGGGGAGTATGGGCCCCCACGGAGCGGAATTTGGCACCTTAACATCCTTTATTCTGTGTTTTCCGGGCTCCGGTGCAGTTCTGAGGCTACAGTACAGAAAAACCCAGAATAAACGGTGTGTAATTTATAAATACATGTCGTTTAGTATTTTTCCGTTTCATTGACCGTGTGGATAGGGACACGAAGCTGTAAATGATTTTCAGGAACACACCGTGTACTCTAGGTACACGCCGTGTAGAGGTTTTCCAGGAGCCCGACCATGTAACTAACAACACGGGCCAGTTATTACATGTTTAGTACACGCCGTGTTCGGTATGCACATGCCGTGTATCTTTTCCCAATTACCCGACCGTGTTTTGAAAAACACGGGTCGGTGTTATATTCTCCCATACACGCCGTGTTTGTTCAGAACACGCCGTGTAAGGATCGGCTGACTACCCAGCCGTGTCATGAACAACACGGGCCAAGGTTTCCCTTCAAGTGCACGACATGTCTCTTAGGAACATGTCGTGTAGTTTTGACCGTGTGTCAGGCTGTGTTACTAACAACATGGGCCAGGTAAGGCGTGTCCAGCACACACCATGTATGACTCAATCACGCCGTGTAGTCTTTAGCTGGGACAGTCCATGTGACTTAGTTGTGTATGAGTAACTAGGCAGGAAAAAAGTGGTATGTACACGTCGTGTAGCTTATGAACACACCGTGAAGCCGGGTACTTTACACCGCCAGGTATGGACAATGTACACGCCCTGGGTAAGCTTTTAAGAAACACGTCATGTAGTGGTACTACACGCCGTATAGTCATGATTTTTCAAGATTTAATGGTTTTTTCCTCCTATTACATTTCAATCTCCTATGTTGCAACTGTGTTCGTCTTTAATGAAAGTTTGTTTTGGTCTTTCAGAGCTATGGCACTGAGACGTCCTCCCGTTGCACGCTAGGAACCAGGCAGCGATCGTACGCCTGATACGACCAATCAAGGACTGCCAGTAGTTCTTCCCATCGTTCCAGACATGGCACCAACAGTGATTCCAGAAACTGGTGCCGATGCTCAGTTCATAGAGGGTTTCATGAGATTCATGCATACCTTCCATGGAGTTCAGCATCCTACCCCAACTATGGCAGAGCTGATGCGGGTCTTCTAGCAGCTGCATCCTCCCACATTCACAGGGGATGAAGGACCTCGGGCTGTAGAGTCATGGCTGGAAGACATGTTGTCCATCTTCGAGCATCTGGAAAATAGTCCAGAGAGGAGGGTGAAGCTCTCAATATATATGCTGTGAGATTACTCCAAGAGATGGTGGGACGTAGTCTCTCAGACGGGGCGCCATCAGGATATGGCTTGGGATGAGTTTCATCGTACGTTTTACGACTACTTCTACCCAGCGATGCTGAGGGCTGACCGAGCCAGGGTGTTCATGAGCCTACAATAGGGTACTCTCTCAATTATGGAGTATTCCTCCCGCTTAACTAAGTTATAGAGATTCACTCCTGTCCTGGGGAATGACGAGATTTTTGTATCATTGATGTTTGAGCAAAGCCTCAGACCGGATATCAGATCACAGGTGAATGAATTTCAGTTTACTTATATTACTCGGGTAGTCAACCAGGCACTCATCACGGAGAGGAACCTGAGGGATACTGGAGATGTAGACCAGGGTGGTTCATCATCCAATGTTGATTCCCTCCAGGCAGACAGCAGGAAGCAGTACCGAGTGTCTACCCAAGTCGACCCTAGGAAGCGAGGTATTCCTTCTAGTAGATGAGATCTATCTTATGGCACCCAAGTGGTGTGTTTTCCGTGTGGGAGGAATGGGAACAGGAAGCCCCAGTACCCAAGGGACCTAGTGGAGTGCCGATTCTACGGCAAGATGGGTCATTTGCAGCATTTCTACAAGGTTTCCCTTCTAGCGACTAGTGAAGGAGGATCAATTTCGACCCCGCGTGCAGGAGCAGGATTACCCGCTCTATGGAAGACTGGGGGCTGGAGTTCTGTAGGACGTTCAGGCCAGGGTAGAGTCATTGGACATAGTGGATAGGCTTAGGGAGAAGCAGGTCAGGGTTTTCATGCGGCTACACACGGTCGCGGTACATGCCATACTTTTTCTATAGACCAGATTCATCAGGAGTAGGATCCTGGAACCTCTACAGTTCGAGGTACGATATTAGTATCCTCAGTTTTATCTTCATCCATTTTCGATACTGGTGCTTCACATAGCTTTATCATAGTTGCTGTTGTGGAAAGTCTTGAGCTCTGTGACTTTTCTTCTGCTGACATGTTGACTCTCGACACGCCCTTGGGAACGAGGACATCTAGTGTACGTTAGTGCAAGGGGTGCCCTCTCGAGGTTGCAGGGTATCTTTTCTTATGGGACCTCTATATCCGGGAGATGACGGGTAATGACTTCATTCTTAGTATGGACTAGTTGGTTCCCTTCCAGGAAGTCGTCGATTTCTTTTTCCGTAGGGTGAGTTTCATATCACCAGAGGGCGAATCTTTCCTTCATAAAGGCGAGTAGGATGTTTAGGCGAGTCGAGCCGGACTCGAGCGTCATGGGATAGGAGGAGTTACAGCCCATATTGCTAGAATTTATCTGGATGACCAGGGGAATTCTCAATTATATTTTCCTCCAGTGGTTTATTGCTTTCCAGATGTCTTTCCAGAAGACTTTTCAGGTTTGCCTCCAGAGCGTGAGGTAGAATTCTCGATTGAGCTCATGCCAGGAGTGGAACCGATGTCCATTCCTCTGTATAGGATGGATACACATGAGTTGCTGGAGATCAAGAAAAAGATGGAGGAGTTTTAGGAAGAGGGTTTCATCTGACCTTGTACTTCTCCTTGGGGTTCTCTTCTCCGGTTCCCGAAGAAGGCAAACGTTTCCCTTGGGCTTTGCGTGGATTATCAGATGTTGAACCAGTTGACAGTCAAGAACCGATATCCCTTTCTGAGGATTGCTGATCTCTTCGATCAGCTTCGAGGAGCTTGGGTTTTCTCAATGATTGATTTGAGGTACGGTTATCATCAACTACGTGTTAGACCTTCATATATACCTCTGATAGCCTTCATGAGCAGGTATGGACTCTACGAGTATACGGTTATGTCGTTCGGTCTTACGAACGCGCCAACAGTTTTCATAGAACTGATGAACCGAGTGTTCCATCCTTACTTGGATTCCTTCGTCGTGGTCTTCGTGGATGATATCTTGGTGTACTCTCACACTCAACACGACCATGCAACCCATCTTGAGATCATTTTGAGTACACTGAGGGAGCATCGGCTTTATGCTAAACTCCTGACGTGCCACATTTGGATGGATGAGATTCACTTCTTGGGTCATGTAATCTCAGAGACAGGAGTATCAATAGACCCAGAGAAGTTGAGAGCAGTAGTTACCTAGGAGCAGCCAAAGAACGTATTTGAGGTACGAAGATTCTTGTGGATGGTTGGTTACTAAATTCAGTTTATACAGGACTTCTCATGACAAGAAGCACCGCTAACATGCTTGACTAATAATGGGTTGATGTTTGTTTGGTCAAAATCCTATGACTCAGCCTTCAAGAAACTGAAGGGGAGATTGACTTCTGCACCGATCATAGTTTTTCTGGAGTCGGGAAAGAGCTATACAGTTTGTTGTGATGCATCTGGAATCAGACGTGGAGTAGTGCTTATGCAGGAGGATCGAGTGGTTGCATATGTATCTCGGCATTTGAGGCCACATGAGAGGAATTATCTTACGCACGACCGGGAGTTGTCTTTGGTTGTTCATTCCTTACGTTTCTAGAGACATTACCTTCTGGGAGAACATTTTATGGTATAAACTAACCCCAAAAGTCTCATGTACATCTTCACGCAGTGTGACCTGAATCTGAGATACTGGAGGTGGGTTGAGTATCTCCAGTCCTTTGATTTCGAGCTTGCCTACACGCCTGGGAAATACAACATAGTGGCTGATGCACTGAGCAGGAGAAATCAGATACAGGAAGTTCAGGAGGCCAACAGTGAGTGGAAACTGATGGCTCTGTTCTTGGAGATTCATTTGGAGTTGCATGATAGGCAAGGGCAGACATTCCTATATTCTCTGGATGTTACCTCTGCACTTATGGACCGAGTTCGAATGAGGAAGATGGAAGATTCAGAAGGAAAGGTCCTACGGGAAAGCGTGGCAGGAGAGGACCCTCTTCCCAGGTGGACCGTTTGAGAGGATGAGATCTTGCATTTCTAGGGATGCGTATGGGTGGAAGAAGAAATATGCGAGGAGATGATGAGAGACTTCTATTCGCCAGTTTGGGCAGTTCATCCTGGCATCACCAAGATGTGCCATGATTTACACCACCAGTACTGGTGGCCAGGTATGAAGAAGGATGTGGCTAGTATTGTCATGAGATGTTCCACCTGTCAGTAGGTGAAGGTGGAGCACCAACATCCATCTGGGCTTTTGCAGCATTTACCCATTACCTAGTGGAAGTGGAACGATGTCATGACGGACTTCGTGACTGGTTTGCCGAGATCGTCGAGAGGAAACGATCCAGTGCGGGTCGTCTTCGACAGTCTTACGAAGGTTTCTCACTTCTTACCGATAAAGGAGACCTTTGGTGTCAATGAGCTTGGATGGTTGTACGTCCGTGAGATTGTGCTCTTGCATGGGTTTCTGAGCACTATCATTTCAGATTGGGATGCCCGCTTTACGTCGTGTTTCTGGCAGGGGTTGCAGAAAGATTTGGGTACACAGGAACTTCTGAGTACAGATTATCACCCTCAGACAGATGGCCAGTCAGAGCGCACAATCCAGGTGCTTGAGGATATGCTCCGAGCTTGCGCCCTAGAATTTGGTGGTTTTTGGGAAAATCATATACCTCTCTTGGGGTTTGCCTATAACAACAGTTTCCAGGAAACTATTTAGAAGGCATATTACGAGGCTTGATATGGTAGGCCATGCCGATCACCTTTGTGTTGGATGGGGGCAGGAGAGGCAGCTTTGCTGGGACCTTGTCTTGTTCAAAATACCTCAGAGCAGATAGAGTTGATTCGGAAGAGGACGACTACCACACAGTATCATCAGAAGTCTTAAGCTGATTAGCGGAGATGACCTCTGATGTTTGAGATCAGAGACTAGGTTTTTTTATGTGTTACCCCGAGGTTGGGACAAAATAGGATCATGAGGCAAGTTAAGCTTTCACTGAGATATGTCAGGCCATTTGAGGTTCTGGAGAGAGTCGGGCTGGTTTCTTATAGCTTGCAGTTACCTCAGAGATATCAGTCTATGCACGACGTATTCCATGTTTCTCAGCTTCGATGCTATTTCTCAGACTCATCTCTTGTTTTTTCGACCCGAGGAGGTTGAGATAGGGCAGGATGCATCGTTCGAGGAGCATCCTATCAGGATTTTTGATCATAGATCAAAGGTACTCCATGGACGGTCTGTTCCTATGGTACGGGTGCTATGGCAGCATGGTCGTGTACAGGACGAGACTTGGGAGAGGGAGGCCGATATGCGATCACAGTGGCTAGAGTTGTTTGAGGTTTCTTCTTCTCCGCCTTGCTATGGAAATTCGGGGATGAATTTCTTTAAGGATGGAATATTTTAAGAACCCAAACCTCCTTTTCAGGTATGTTTTCTATTTCTTGCCGTTTTTAGAAAAAGAAGAGAATATGGTAATTTTTTCAGTGCACGCAGTGTACTTTACAAGTATATGTCATGTACTTTTCTTCTGCTCAAGGTCGTGTTCTAGCCGTGTTTGGGCCAGTCACACGGGGTGTAGCGATGAGTTGGAGTCCGATTAATTCGGCGTACAGAAAAGGGGACTACACTCCATGTACTCAAGAAGTACACACCGTTTACTTTTATTTTAATTTCATTAATCAGACCGGGGTCCTGCCTAATCCCCGTTTTCATCTTCATCTCCGCCTAATTACGTCCAGAGTGACCTAGAAATCCAATTCTTCTCCGAGCCACCGATTTTTCACCGGTTGTTCAAATCGAACGTCGTTGGGTGCAATAGAATCGCAGCGGTGAGTTCTTGGTTCTTCTTTGGCCATGTTTCATGGTTCTTCCTCTTGTGAGAGTTATCTGAGGTTGAAAATTTTATATGTTTTTGCAGATTTACTCCATTCTAGGCCAATTCACAGGATTAGGTTCAATAATATCAAACTCCTATGATTGATGTAGGCGGTTTGTTTCCCTACGTTGAATGTCTTTTAGTTTTTAGTGCAAAAGTTCCAGATACCCATGTATCGGGTTTCTCGGGTTAGGGTTTTGATCATGTTTTGTTATCTACCTTAGATTTCATGTATGCTTGAGGTTATTAGATGATTTATAATTTCATGTTAGCATGTTTGACGATCACCCCACAGGTGTTTCCCCTTATTTTGGCTGTTGATTTTTGGTTTCATGGTTTTCCTACGATGCAACCCTTTTTCACCTTGCTAGTATGCCAGTTGACTTGATTGTATGCATTGCCTGCTGTTTGTATGCTTGTGGATGGATTTTGTAGCTATTATCCAAGTAGTTTTTGAAATTACTAGTATTCCAGTTGACTTGTTTGTATGCTTGTGGATGGATTTTGTATGCTTATGCCTGCTGAGTGATCCTGGTGTGGTATACTAAAGGGGGAATTGACGATTAGGGCTTCCCTAGAGAGTGTGTTATAATTAGTATCGATTGCAGCACCAATGGGAATGTGACGTTGTGATTCCTCAGAGTGTCCTTAGTTACGTAGCGAGACTATAGGGGTAATTAGATGTAAGTGCATCCTCAGAGAGGCTATATCATTCATTGCAAGACCACATGGGAATTGACAGAGAGAGCTTCCCAAAGTGTTTGTGCCTTTGTACATATACTTGACTAGAGGGTTTGATAGTAGGATCCACCTAGAGAGTCAGTGCTTTATTTGTTGGTTAGTTGTGACGAGTCCACCAAGAAAAAGAACAATCTGGGGTTTGTACTACTTATTGTTTAGGTAGACTACTGAGGTACCTGTTGTGATTACATGCTTGCCTTGGGAGTTTAGAATTGTTGCTAGGTTCCTTGTTTTATAGATAAATTATTGTACTGAAATAACAAATAAATGTGAATGAATATTTGTAGGATTTTATCTTTAGTGTACTTCTGCTTCACTGCTGCATTTATTTCCTTTACTTTTGATATATTTCTCACTGACAGTAGGGCACAGATCTCGTGGTGATTTCCTACTGGGATTAGTCTCACACCTTTTTTGGGTCCTACTTTTTGGCCGAAATATGATATATGGTTGCTGGTGTGGATAGGGATTGTGTCCCTTCTACTTTGGGTATGTGATTTCTGGTAGGAGCTGGAGAGAAAAGAACCAAGCTTAGTCTTGCGATGCTGTTGGAGTTAATGTTACTTTCGTACTTTGTTTTCAGTTGTATTTCAACACATTGTTGTGTTTGATGTTTTCCTTAGATACTTGTACCTACTGCATAATTATCATTATAATTATGTGGTGGTTGCTTCCGCTGTTTAGTTTTAGAGTTTGAATGTTGTTTACTGTTTCTGCAATTGACTGTTGTTTTCTTTTCTTGTATTCCTTACCAAATGAGGGCATAGTTTCCCCAATAACTTACCAAGGCCCTCGTTGCTAGTCGGCAGCCTCTGGTGTTTGGGGAAATGCACATGAGGTCATGTGGAAAACCGGGTACAGGGAACCAGTGGAAGGGCTCCGGATTAGGTTTGTTACACTACCGGAGGTGTGGAATCATGATGGGACTTTTTCAAGAATTGTATAGATTGATTAAAATCTATTTTTCTTGTAATTATATGGATAAATTCAATAAAAATAGGAATACCCCTTATATTTCGGGTAAATTGGAGGTGAGACACATTGTAGATTGAGTGGATATTGGTTTCTATAATTTGATCTATGATACTATGAATACTCATATTACACACCATGTAGTCCAAAAAAAACAAAAAATTCATAGACCCTTAAATATAGAATCTATTATTTTGGGTGAGTTGAATATCACAGACACTGTGGGACCACCACATGTAGTGGGACTCGATAATGGAGACACATTGTGTACTCCAGTTTTACACATTCATGGGCCTGACCATATACATTCTGAGTACAATATTGTACCTAGGGTATAGCTATATTTTCATAAGAACAAGGGATAAAAATTGTGTGGGAGGAGATACCATGTTCCAATGGTCACGGGCATTACTATAGAATCACATACAAAACAGAGAGCATGTGTAGTACCCCATATGGCTAAGGCTATCCATGTAGTGCATCAACACTCTATTACAGGATACATGGGATGTTACCCATGATTCATCAGGGACTCTTCTATGGATCGGTGCAGCACTATATGTCATTGGAGAATCCTTAAAAGTTGTGTACCACAATCATACTTTTGAATAAACATCAACATCATGTATCTCCGTTGTTTGGATTCATATTATGGAATGAAATTATCCTAACCTAATATTATTTAATATAAAATGTGATTGTATACTTTGTGGAATCTTATATGATTTTATGTAAGGTGTTCTGGGAATGGAACTTATTTTGGTGATGAACAATGATGATAGTGATTAGGAAGGATCATCACAATAATTAGGGTGGCACCATCTTACAAGGTAAGAAATTGTCCCCGGTCAACAATTAGAGTGGTATTATCCTACTGGGATAGGTTATGAGTTCTCTCCATATCCACTGAGTAGAACCCTCCAGCGGTGTTATGGATTGGGTCCCTGAATACTATATTTTCACCCTCCCACTGGACTAGACAAGGGTCATCTATCTGTTATTCATGTAGAAAATACTTTTGATGTTAGGGCATGGGGCCTCATAGACTATAGTTTCCCCCTATTATAGGGAAAAGGAATGAGATCTCTATAATATGATTCGTTGAACCCTCCAATGGATCTGAGGCATGGGAACTTGATCCTCAGGGCGACACCCTTCTTCTAGGAAATGGCATAGGTCCTATAGGAATATACAAAGTGGCTCCCTCCATTTGGTCTAAGCACGGTTCATCTATCGGCTAGTTGAGTGTCACACACTAATTTGATAATGGGTTCTATACCTTGATATTTTTCTGCTCTACTTCATGGAATAATGGTGAGATATGGATTGACTTTTCGGTTTATTTTGAGAGTTTCACTAGATATTAGACATTGTTGTTGGACCTTTAGAGATGATGGAAGTCTTTCTCGGTATGGGATGGGAGTTAGAGATCCACTTTCTCTCTCGATTGGGCATGTTATTTTATAATATATATATCTATATCATTGTCATTGAGCTTTCTTAAACTTTTTAACGGGTTGATAAATCCATTCCTATCACATCTCTAACTCCCCCTCCATCATATGTGGAATCCTATAGGGAATGAATATACTCATACTTACATGGTATTTCCTTGCATGTTTTTTGTTTTATTTAGAAAAAATACCAGTCATTATTTATTATATAGGTGAAAAGGGATACCTGGTACATTTGGCCTCATAAGGTGGTTGAAACCTGGATATTTGTAGATGGGATCTTTTAGCATTTATATTTCCAATTTTTTAGGTTTATACAACTTCATTGTTGGGTGTATATTTATCCAATTATAATTTTTTGTTTATAATATCATACGATTCTTATTCTATATGGGTTTCACATTAATGGATATTACTCTATATGTTTCATCTTTTTCCAATATTCAACTAGAATTGTACAAGGAGATGGACGGTTTTTACATATAGTTATATTCAAAAAAGGACTCCCGTATTTATTATTCCAGTTTTCACTTTTCAGTATCCCAAGGCCTTTGGATTCCTTGTTGGCATAGTTACATCTCAAGCCCCGTTGGGTCGGGTTATGAAATTGAATTACCCATAACTATGATTCAAAATAAAAAACCAATAGTGAGAAGTGGATATATAGTCGTGGATGAAAAGTGTAAATAATTTTTGAGATTGAAAGTGACCATAAATCTAAATAAATTGAATGATCAAGAGGAAGTTATCATCATCAATTCTATCAATATGTGATGGGTGAGAACACCATTATTTCATCTAAAATGCTGGTAGATGTATACCATCTTTTATTTCAAGATCCTTGTGCTAAATAAGATGGTTTATTTTTCTCTCATGATAGAGAACTCTATAAAATATAATTATTAGGTATATAGTTTTTATAATAACAATTTCATATTTTGATTGTTCTTATTTCAATCTTCACATAATTTATTATTATGATAAATGAATATCCAATATGTATTTTTTATTCCTGAGGCACTGAAATTAAATTTTAATTAATCATATATAACATAAAAAAAGATATTTCTCTTTTATTTCCAAAAAAAATTGTTCAAATAATTTAACATAATAACCAAATTAAATAAAACATCATATGATGAAATGATTCCTTTTAGTTCAAAATTTTAACTGAGGATCAAAAGAGATTATTTCAATTATAAATTGACCAACATACCAATTAACCATAATAACTTCAACATTACTGAATAATTTAACCTAAAGGATTTCTTATACTATTCATCATATACCTTAAAATATGTAATAACATTCGTCCAAAAAAATAAATTATTTTAATATTAATAGTTATATATATATACAAAAAACCGAGCACAATAATATGTCTCCATAAATATAATAAATCTACAAAAATAAAAATATTCATAAATATTGGAACCTATAAAATATTTAAAATATAAACTAAATATTAATATATAATATTATTTATGTGAAAAAATGTGTCAATAAAAATTGGATATCACATTTTCTGGTGGTAGGAACAGCATAATCGTCACCCATCAGTGGTTTTCCTAAGACCAATAGTCTTTCCAAATGTCAAGGGATGTGACCTAGAAATGGGTTTTCCTTTTTATAAAACTATATTAAAATAATTTACATAAAATTTCCAAATATATGATCAACATCATCAAAAATTACATTACTCATCAAATCAATTCTCTAATCCATGGTGTTCTAGATGAAAAAAATGTGTTCCCATATTTTCATAGCAAATAATTAGATAATCAAAAAAAATCATATATCCCCAAATTATTATCAATATAATTATAAATATATAACCTTTTAACGTAATTCTTCCTCAAATAAAATTTTCACAAAAACCTATATTATTCCTTTTTATTATATTTCCATGAATATCCCCTAAATATAATTAATCTTACAAAAATTACATCACTTAAAACCTAAAATTGGGAGTCTAATTCATAGATCTTAGGGTAAGACATTAAATCCTAACCCCATGATGTTATAAATAACTCTTATGATAATTTATGATTAATAAATATATGATTCCAAAAATTAACGTAATCATTAGCCATTCCATGATTCATATAACCAAAAAATCACTGATGAAAAAACACTTCTATAGAATAATTCTTGAATCAAAATACTTTAATATTTGAATCATCTTAATACATTTATTGGAATGACCTTGGTCCTTCCTTGGTATTAGATTTAACCCTTTAAAGAGTTCATTGACATTGATAATTCTTTGGATCCTTCCATTTAAGACAATGAATTATTAATTAATATCTAATGTGAAATTAATTTCTCTTTATCGAACTCTTCTTTATTCACAAGTACTTCCTTTAATTATTACATTATTTTCCCCACATATTACATTTTACTATCCCATTATGTAATTATATTTTGGGTTAGTTTACACATTATCACATGATGAAAATTGAAAATTATTTCCACTATGGACCCCACCACATGGCCTATTAGATTACTATATCCTTCTCATTATTGGTTAGTTTGAGAGTTGGTATTAATATAAGTTATCAGGTATATATTATGATAAATGTTTAAGAATAATATAGATATATTTCAATACAGTCGTTATCCCTTTTTGTTTCCCATAATTACCACATTTTCTGGCATATTCAATCATAGCATTATCATTTCTAGTTCCATATGATGACTAAAACCAAAATAATTATTTGGGAAAAAATAATCATAGATGAAGATCACATAATCAATTATAGGATATATAAATCATATAATATCATGTTCAATTTAATACACCCTACTTATCTACATTGTCATTTATTTTTCATCATTAATATCCATCATAATGGATCATATATAAAATGTGAATTAAGATATGAATATCCCCATTGAATGTCAATCCATTTGTGAAACAAGGCCCGTTGTCATCTACTAGGTGATTACTTATTCAAATACAAATACAGCATTTTCAAAGTCATTACCCCATAGTAAAATTATGTTAGAGTCACATTAACTTATAGTATCTTGTATATGATATATTTCTAGGAAAACCAAATATTATCTATTGTACCAAAATTTTACGATGTTATCCTATACATAGACTTATCTTCAATTTCAATCATAGGGCTGTATTTCTTAATATATATTTTCCAAAAACAAGTTAATATGTTTTATACTATTATTCCTCTAATACGAGCTATAATATCCATGAACCAAGTATCCTATAGTTTTTGGTAACTTTAATACATTATCACTAGATTCATGTAATCATGTCCCGAAAGAAAAAATGGTTTTGTAGTCATTGTAAACAACATACATACCTGATCACACATTACAATTGAAAGCATAGAGTAAAAAATAGTATATTTTTTTGAACAAAATTATGAATTTATCAAATCCATACATATCAATCATAATACACCTCCATAAATCATAGGGAATGAATATATTACAAAGATTTTAGATCAAATTCCCTATAAGGGTATATTTATAGTTGACGAGATCATGAATAAATAAGGAATAGAGAATATGGAAATGAAATTAACATAAACACGTTACATTTAATAAATAAAATACACATGAAGAATATTGAGGGTAGAATATATAATGATCAAAATGATTCTATATAAATAGTCATATAAGCTGGTAATTATTTATTATAATTCTAACTAATCAATTAATTTCATATACATCGACAACTAATCACGAAATTTGGAAATTCATAATGTTAGAAATCCTAAAAGTAATTTAATGGGCCATTTCTCATATATCTTTCATATACAGTTAATTACTCAATGATGTACCCAAGCCAGTTTTTCCCTCGAGACCTACTGATTCATAGAGGGGATATATAGGGGCATGTCCATCACTTGATATGTCCAATGCATTACTCATATGAGGGGGATAAATATAATCATATAAATAATTATATAGATAATCTATAATAAATAATTGTTAATAATTTAGAAAAAAAATAAACCTAATAATCTCAAAAAATATAATTATAAAACTTCACTATAAATGTTAATAAATTCCCTAATCAAATATATCATAAACCATTGAGAGAAATAATAAACAAGGTATCAAAATAGTATATTCATGGTCAAAATCAACATAAACCATCTAGGGAAATATTAATGATGGTATTGTTATAACATTTTCACCATGGAGAATAAGTAAAATTAGGGTATTTCCCATTTATTAATATATGTACTATAAAATTCTATTTTAAAAATTCCTTAGGAAAATAACATTTTCAATTTCCAATAAAAATCTAATAACTGAAAATTTATATAGAAAAAATATAAATTTTAAAATATCCATATAATAATTTAATGTATTTATAAAACCAATTATTGTTCACAATGTTGGAAAATTCTTTACATTCTGATTATGTGGGAATAAATCATTAATTCATTAAAAATTGTAAAAGTAAAAAATTACATTGTTAAAAAATGTTAGGAAGCTAAATTTTAAAACATTATTTAAAAATAAAATCATGGAAAAATATACTTTATTAAATTATTTTTAGAATTTTAATATAACTTTTGAAAACTTTTCAAGAAAAAATAGATATTGAAGAAAAAAATTGAAGAAAGAGATAATTAATGTAACCTTTTCTTAGAATCCTTGTATCATCCACTTTATATACTAAAGAGTGGAAAATATTATGGATGAATTATATTTTCATGAATAACCTTAATATAATAGTATATATTTGTTTTAAGATATAGATATCAAAAAATTACCCCCACTATTACTCCTATAAAAACAATCCGAAATAATGATAATATTATAAAATATCCCCTTACCACTTTTGTAACATTTTTCTTGTAATCCCCAGAAAGGAAACATCTTAAAATAAATCATTATATTTCATGAAGATAAAAATATCCAATATATAAAATATAAAATTGGTATTATTTTGACCAAAAAAATAAATAATTGGTTAATATGGCATATGTCTTGTGTAATTAAAGGTTAGATGAGAAACCCTTACCTTTAGTCTGATTTCCATTATATGTGTTTAAACCTCTATTGTAATAAATATAGATTTAATATAAATATGATAAAAAACATACTAATATATATCATACCCGATATGATTTACATATTATAATGACCATGTCCTAAAATGCATTAACATTACATCACTTTTACATAATACAAAAAAACCATAATACAAAGTTACACCCTAAGATATTACAAGTTCAATGCCTTTATGAACATGGAAACATAAAAAATGGTACATAATTGAGCTACAAAATCTGTCACTGGATTTGTCATCATTATAACCCTTCATAAACACATGAAACATAATACATATCTTTGTAAAAATGGTAAGGAAGCTTAAAATATGATGATCTCAAATGCTTAGTAAGGGAAAATAAGGGATACATGTAATCATAAAAATAATCATAGTAACATACTCAAAACATTCAAAGATCACACCCTGTATTTCAATGATCAAAATATTTATCATGGAATAAATCATTAATTTTCATAAGGCATAAATCACAAGGAATTAAAGAACACAAGAAATGAAATCATATCATAGGAGTAAAACATGGAATTCAAGAAAACACATAAGCAATGAATATGATTTCCATAGTATACAAGTCAACACTTCCAATACCTTATTATCAGTATCGTTTTACTCCCTATACCATCTTGGTAGTCACAACTCGCTCACATGGGCATCTTAGTTTCATGAGTTCACTCCTAATTCTATATTGGTAGTAATTTTTCACTCCCTCCCCCATATTAGTAGTAATGATTCACTCCCAAGGTCATTTTAGTCTATCCCAAGAAAAATAAATCATTATCCAATTCATTCGAGGGAGGTATAGGTATCACCCATCTCCTAATGAGATAATACATAAATTTTCCCCAAAATCATAAAAATTAATATTTTGACCCATGAAATGAAATGGGTATCATAAAAATATAAACATATAATAACATATATAAAATAAATATACGTTTTATAATTATTTCATTAGGATCATAACCCATGAAATAGAAACAGATTTCATAATGCTAAAAAATGTGAAAGATATACGGTTTTCAAATAGACCATAAATTAATCATAAACTATTCCAAGAAATAATATTGTTGGAAACTTTAGATCTTTTGTATAAATTCAATGTGGTACATTAGTGGATGAAGTAATATATTGAAAATAATTTTGAAACATATTTAAAAAACAAGCCTTCTTGAAAATATCTCATCATATTTGAGATGAGATTTTTAAAAACTAAAATATTTTTAAAACTATTATGTTCGTAAATATAAATTAAAAAATAAAGGAATAATTAAAAAAAATTGAATCCTCTTTCCTTTGAAAACTTGTAGAGAAGATTGAATATATTTTCAAACCCATTTCCCTTGAAAACATATAAAATATCATGAAAATGTTTTGAAAACCTTTTAATTTGAAAATAAATTTAAAATTTTAATTTTAAAAATATTAGGAAAAAAATAAAATAAAATATCTTTTTATTCAATAAAATGAAGCATCAACGTAATGTTGGTAATAATGACATATAATGCAAAACATGTTGAAAATTCTTTATCCGTTGTAAAATGTTAATAAATGATCCTCAATCGAAAAAATGAAATGAAGATTATTTATGAAAAACATTATGGTTTTAAATTTTAGTACGTATGTAATCTTTTTATCTATTAATCATAAGATAATAATATAATAATTTTTTTGAAGCCTTTTAGAAGACATGGGTTTTAATGAACATAGAGTTCTAACCGAATAGAGAGGTAATGTTGGACGTTAATAAAAATAATTTCTTAACTTCAATATGTACCAAAGAGTGTAAAAATGGTAAAAATATAGGAATATATCATGAATACCTTGAGGAGAAGAAAATTTAGGATTGTTCTTGAGATATTTATCATAATATATCTTTAAATAAAGTATAATCCTATGAATTCTCGATACGTAATGTGATTATTTGAGGAAACAATTATAAATTAGTAACATTGAACCATAATCCCCATGGATGAAAATTTAACTAAACGAAGCTTAAAATATATTTTATTAAATTATATTCATTATATATAATTTCATAGTTATTATAGACACCACATAATAAAATCTGGGTGTATAAACTGGAATGTGCATCAAAGAATTAAAATTGAAACAAAAATTACATTGCAGATTTGGAAACATTTAAAACATAAACCCAAGGATAGAAATATTAAAAATGGTTATTTAAATAACCATATATTTACGTATAAAAGCCATATAACACATTAATGGGTAGTATATACACCACAAATAAGATTTGAGCGGTGAGTAAGCTATGTATCTCATGGTAATAAGGTGGGAGATGAAATTGTCAAACCTTATGTCTTAAATCTTGTTATACTAGTTCAAAATTCCTATATGAAGAAATAATATACATATATATATATATTTCTCATCATTATGTCCACCATTCGAGGTTATAATGTTTAGTGAGGCAGTAATATTCCATACACATAAACTATGTTTTCATTGCGCATTAGATGGATGTGTGTTTATGTGTCAATAGAATCCATAGAATAACAACATAATAGAATATTTTACATATATTTTTTGTAATAAATTAATTTAATAAGGATATTTTACGGTGTGGATAAGGAAAATATAGAAATTATTTTGAGGGAGGCTGTTACCTCTTAATTGGGTAGGTCCTTTTGGATTGCAACAATGGGATTCCTTGGTTGGATTTTCAACCAAGAGAGGATTCAATGATTAATTGAATGTTTTTTGGATGCTATATTGGTGGTTTTTTTTGAGACAATGTTTCATTAGGGGTGTGACGAAGTGGGAAGATAGGAGGCCTTATATAATGGATGAGGGATGATACTCTTATAAAATTTAAAAGAAAAGAACCCAAACCATGGTCGTTTATTAAATATTGTTAAATAATGGTAAAAGTTCCATAAAAGGGGTTTATAGGGTAAACAATGGCCTGAAAATGATTTAAGACACATTTATGGGTCTTTATGGACCATAAGCTTACAGATTATTCCATTATTAAGCTTAATTTTTCAGTAATTGTTGTAATAAATATTAATTACTTCACTAAAAATTTGGAAAAAACTATATTATCATTATTATATATTAATAATTAATCTCAATAAAACTATGGAATCCATTTTAAAAAATTCAAAACCCATTAGTGGCCAAATATAATTTAAATTTAATCTCACAATCAGTTCGACAATACAATTTTTTCAAGGAAAAACATTGAAACGTTTTCTAGGTTTTTATATTTGATTTCAAAGTGAAATTGAGTATAACAAGCTAAATTTGATTAATTTATATAATTATAATAAAATTATGCTTTTTAAAAAATATAAATATAATTTGACATTATAATTAAATTACATGAAAATGAAGTTTTGAACTATAATCTAATATTTTTAACTGTTGGTTAAGAAATAAAACTCTACCATAAATTACAAAAAATATGATAACATATTTTTTATATTTACCTTACAAATATGATGATTATATTAACATAATAAATCCTTAAATTTCTGTAAATCTTTATTCATTATTTTCTCACCATTAATAGGTAGTAAAAGTACATTAATAAAAATATAGGTTTTCATGTGTCAAATTAGTTTTATTCTAATCTTATAATTATAAAATATATAGGAAGACTAAAAAATAATTAAATTGATATATAAATAATATATTAAAAAAATCACTTACTAATATAAATTAATCTAATTTATTTAGAAGAAAATAACTTTTTGAGTGTAATAATAGTTTTGAATAAAAATACAGACTTTATAGTCAATTTTTTTCATATATATTTTTACAAATAAATTGTAACTAATTAATTAATTTTAAATTATTTGAAAAATATATATTTAAATAAATTAGTTAATACTATTATTAAACTCTAATTTAATATCTATGTAGTATAAATTATATTTAATAATCATATTTTAATAATATATTGTTCTGTAAACCTCAGTCATGTGTCTTATGTAATCCATAATGGAAAGTCATTGTAGCATGTAACATAAGCAATAATTGATGTTCCAAGATGAGTAAGATAAAATTTATGTTCAATGAAGTTTTCATAATCCCAACAAATTTCTTTAATATATAATATAAAATATTCATTTTTTCATGAAATGTAGAATATAAAACGTTTAAATTAATTCGAAAAAATAATTCACAATATTTAGAGGTATTACATTTTACCCCCATTAAACTGACTTTTTCCCTTGAAATTAAATTGAGTTATCAAAGGGTTAATACATGATTTTTTTCCTTCATAGAACCCCATGTTATAAAATGAATACTAAAACATCCTGTCAAAAGGAATTGTTAAAATCACAATAGTTACCCAATGTTATATATAACTAGGTATCCAAATATGATAATATAGGTTTGGAATAAAGATTGCACATGGAGGAAAATTATAAATATTTATAGTATTTCAATGAGGTATTCAACCAAAAATAATAGAATGATAAGATAAATGTGGAGGGACTTATATTCATAAATCAGTGATGATTTTAATGGTCATTAGTTCAAAAAAATTCCGGTATTACAAAAACCATTTTTTGATCTCTTTCATAATGTTGAGTAATTATAAAAAAAATTCATACTTAAGTTGTTATTTTATCAATTTATAATATATCCATTACCTACACAAATGAGTGTATATATATTAACATTGAAGAATACATCACTAAAATACACTTTTAATGGGTCTTATATCCCATAAAAGAATAAAAATTCCAATTATTTTCTTAGAAAAAATTTATATGCCTTTATCTAAAAAAAGAAACACTACTAATTCATATTTTATATTTATTCATCAAAAATATTTATATATTATCCATGATTTTGTGTCAGATAGTGATAGGTGTGAAACCCTTGTCTTCCTTTGATCAAGGGTACAAGACCTGTATCCTTATCAGACATGATTTTTTGTCACCCAACATATGGGATGAAATTTTCTTAAATCACAATAATATAATTTACAAAATATATAATATTGAGATTCTTAAAATATGGTTTATCAAACAATATACTTTTTATAAGGTTTTAAATACAACCTTAATACATAAATAGTTCATTTGAGGTTTAACATATTCATTTCAAGAATGGTTAACCTTATAACTCTTTGGAAAGATGAAAATAATAAAAAATATAAAGAAGGTCTCAAAATCATCTTAACATTGATAGAATATATATAATAAAATATCCCTTGGTTTTCACATTGCAAACTTGTGAATACATTCATCATATATTCTCTTGATACTTGGTAAAAAATATAATTACACTAAATACTTTTGGAAGTGATGCATGCTTCCTTATTCCAAAGGATACTGTATATATTTGATATATCTAAGAAGATTTAAACTTAATACATTATGAAATAAACTACATTTTAAAGAGATATTTTATTAGTTATGAGGTAATAAATACATTATAATTTACATGTTTATATCCATCATATATTTATAAAAACAAAATTATATTAATCTATGAATCATATTAAGGGTTATCTTCCCTTGGTCATAATTTCAACATATCATTAAATTAATTTTCCATTACATTAGAAACATTGAACGTAATATTTTATATCCCTAGTGAAAACCCATACTTACATATTTCATCATTAATATAACATATTGTTTTTCTAATCCAAACACACAAAAACTTTGATTATTCCACTCCGTCCTTATTCCATTATCAATGTTAAATCTTCTTATTACAAAATACCTCCTTTCCTCCGCATTTAATCATTACAATCTTCATCATCAACAATGTAACCATTACTGTCCCCACCATTCTAGTTCCCTATAAGAGCATTTATCTTGGGAAATTGAGTTTCATATTGATCATTTATTCCCCACATATAATATTTCACATTTTATGATGACTTATTCGAGGACAAAATTCACATCCATTGCATTAACTGAACTCTTTATTTTTCCCTTGCAGTCACTTATTTAATGTCTTTTTCCACAGTAAAAACACATTCTTGTTCCTCTAATACATTCACTTATGTGGGTCATACAAAATTATTGACCGATAAGAAATGAAATCATCTTTCCTCCATGATCTCCTTTACCCAAACACTCTACGAATTTGTTCTTTCTCTTCCTTGGTGAGTTTGAGAGTTGGTTAGGGTACACGTTTTTCATTATCTTCCTTGAAAACTTAGTAGGAATGATAACAACCTCTTTCATAACATCTGTAAACCCACATGAATTCTCATAATAATATAATCTATCACTTCCATCATTATTTCAATTCCTTCTGGTTCCCGTGATTGACAAAAACCAGAATGATAGTGTGAGAATTTTTTATCATATTATTAAACCAAATAGTCATGAAAAGAATTACCTATTATGTATACATAATTAAACCGTATATAATCTTCTACACCATATGTTCATAATAAGAAATTCATATACAAAATATATATAAATATTTCATGATGGTTTTTAAAGTGTTTTGGAATTCGAAACGCGTATCCTAGGGCAGTGTCAGACTAGGTGGGAAGTAAGGCCCATTGTCATGTACTAGATTAACCTGAATCAAGCTCGAAACATCATTTCAGAGTGTTTACTCCTAGGTGAATATATTCTAGATCCTAATTTACATGTACTATATATACAAGCTTTTATTACAAGGAAACCAATACCTCAATCCTTCTTCGAAATTACATGACATTTTCCAAAACATTAAACCCTCTTTAAACTTATGTTTAGAGATTACCCTAGACATATCCTAATAAATATGCCTAGAGATCTAATTAATTGTTTCTCATATAGTTTCCCATGGATAACTGAAACTTATCTATGACACCAACTATAAAAACCTAGTCAAGAAATACAATAAAATTACATCCATTTTTCAAAATACATAAAACATAATAAAAATAGATGTCCAAAGACAGCAGTAGTCTAGTGGTTTTTGAAACATTAAACAAAAAACCAGCTACATATGTAAACTAAATAATCTCCCACTAGGTTCTTCATGACTTGATCCCTTCTTGGACACATCTAATATAGTACATTTCTTCAAAACCTATATATTGAAACATAAAAAGCGGTGAGATCAAATTATCTGTAATGGAAAATAAAGGAGGTATGTAAGCAGAAACATGATAATTTGGGTATTAGAACATGATCAAAACATTTGATGATCATACCATGATTATCAAAGACCATAAAAATGTATCATAGAATTTTGTATTATAGTTCATAAGGAAAGAATCCAATAAAAATAAATAACATAATCCGTTAAATTGTTACATAGGAATACATAATGTATTTGTGTAAAACACATAATCATATAATATTATTTCCATAGTATCTATGTCATCAATACCTTGACCATATCATTAGTATGATCTCACTCTACATACCATCTTTGTAGTTATAGATCAATCGCAAGGGCAGTTTAGAAGCACGAGTCTACTCCTCATACCATCTTGGTAGTCACTATTCACTTACATGGCTATCTTAGTAGTAAAGGTTCACTCTCAAGACAATATAGTGTATCTCATGAGATATTAATCTTTTCCCAATGTATTATAGGGAGATATAGGTGCCGCAAATATCATAATAAAATCATACATACATGTGCCATTAACATATAAAATGTGAAAGAGAATTTTGTTATATAAAGACCCATAAAAACAGGACTAACTATTCAGTGAAAGAATATTTATTGATCCTTTGGATCATTTCCATGAATAGTATGAGTAACATCATTAGATTTCCTTTTAGATGGAAAATTATTTTGAAATAAATTTCAAAAACATTTCTCCCGAAAAATATCCATTCTTATTTGAAATATAATTTTAAAAAACTAACATCTTTTAAACCATTTTATTCTTAAATATACTAGATAAAATATAAATGAAGCATTGAAAACATTTTGAAATAATTTTTCCTTTAAATATTTTGAGAAGACCTTTATAATATATTCGAAACCATTTTATATGAATCAATATAACATTCGTTGAAGTCCTTATGAAAACAATTATATTTGAAAATAAATTGATGAAATTACTTTCTAGAATATTTGAATATATATATTTATTAATGAAAATAAAATTTTTATCTTCTAATTGATCGTTTAATGGATTACCAATCATGAAAATAGATAAATCTAAAAATACTAAACATTACTATTACATCGTAAAAATTTTAGAGAGGTTACTCAACTGAAAAATGACCAAAAGATTACTTATTAAAAAATATTTAGTTTAAAAAGTTATAACATGGTTATAACTATAGTTTAATGATCATATGAGAACAATATATTAATTTGGGATAGATTCTAGAATTCACAGTTTTGAATGATCATAGATGTCTGACATAAGGATGAAGTAAAGTCGGTCTTTATTAAAAACAAATTCACAACAATATTATGTAATAAATTGTGAAAAACTAATACGAATACATAAAACTATCATGATTAACTAGAGGATAATAGAATACATCAGTGTTATTGAGATATGGGTTATAATATTTGATCAATGAAATCATAATCATAAGCAATCGTGAGAAGTGTTGAGATTATTTCAATAAACTCTTATAACAAGGTAACATTGAAAAATACACCCCATAGATGAAAATATAATTAAATGAAGCTTAAAATATCATGTTTTAAAGGATATTCTTGATATATAATTTCAATGATATTATATACACCACATAAAAAGATATAGGCATGTAAAATTGAAGGCGTATCAAACAACGAAAATTGAAATAAAAATTACATTGAATATTTGGTAACATTTAAAAAATAAACTCCATGATAGAATGACCAGAAAATGGTAATATAAATAACCATATATTTTATTAAAATAGGCAATTAAAAAATAAAAGGTTATTATATACACCACATGAAAGACGTGATCCGGGAATAAGGCATGTATCTCACAGAAATAATGAGTGAGATGAAATTACATAACCTATTGTCTGGAATCTCGATACACTTAGTCAAAAATCATTTATAATAAATATATATTTATTATAAATTTATTAAAGAATAGTTTTATTACTTTTAATACAAAATATGGTTTTATTAAGGTTTTATATAATGTAATTTTTAGTAATTCAATGTTGAAATGTCACTTTAGGTAATATCTGTTCTTTTCGCATGTGTCTTAATTTGTGATATATTTGGTGCTTATATTAATATTATGATTCTATATTGTAAACTAGTATTTAAGTATTATTTATATTTATTATATTTTTATCATAATAATATTTAGGATATATAAGTAACAAATTGAATACACCATTCATGGATACAGTTTGTCGTACTAAAACCTAAATGATATTAGATTTTAATTATCATGTTGAATAAATAAATTCCATAACACTTATATATATATATCATTATTAAATTAGATTTATTATTTAATA
The DNA here is from genome assembly GCA_963277665.1 of Viscum album. Lineage (NCBI taxonomy): Eukaryota > Viridiplantae > Streptophyta > Magnoliopsida > Santalales > Viscaceae > Viscum > Viscum album. The sequence continues at coordinate 1,924,116,004 of OY728133.1, read as the reverse complement.
TATATCAACTAAAATCATTACTAATACATTTAATGTTATTTATGAATGAATCACATCACATTGAGGGTGAGGTAGTCCACAAATCCCCAATAAATATTATCGTATTAACACCAAATAGATAGTGTAATTATATATGTTGTATATTAAATTAAATAGATTAAATAAATAATAAATATTTTATCTCTATATATATATATAAACAAAGTTTCCATAATTTTAAAAATTTGAGTCCATAATGAAAAATGATCATTGTTTAGTGAGGTGGTTGTCTGCCACACAAAAATACATAATGTTAATTAACAATTACATGTATGTATGTTTATGTGTTGGTCAAATACATTGCATAAAGAAATCAGGGTATATTTTTTATATTTTTGGTTTTTATAAAATCATAGAATAATAATATTTGAGGGCGTAGTGATAGAAAATAAATAAATAGTTGGAGGGTGGGAGTTACCTCTTAGGTAGCTGTGTTTGGTATTCACCAAAGGGGTTCATTGGAAGGATTTATTCCCATGAAAGGATTGACGGTGTAATTGATGGATGATATGGAGATATTTGCGTAGATATTTGTTAATACAATGTGTATTTATTGGTGTTATTAATTGGGATGAGGGGAGAAATTTTATAAAGGATTATGGGTGGCACTGTTGAAAAATTTTAATAGAATTCAACACCACACATATTTTTTGTTGAATGAGGTTAAATAATGGAATAAAATTAGATAAATGGTAGTATAGAGTCGAAATATGGACATTAAAAATATACAGTACAATTTCATAGGGGGTTTGGGTCAGTCATTTATTATGCTTAATTTATTCTTAATCGTTCCAATAAATTTTAATAACTCTAGTGATATGTTTTGAAACAAAAACTATGTTTCCATTATTTTACATTATAAATTAATCTTATTGTAAATATAGAATCCATATTTTCAGATTCCAATCATAAATTTGGATGATATTGATTTAAATTTTATCTCACAGTTAGGCTGACAATGCAGGGTTTTAAATTAAAAAACGTTCAAAAGTTTTTTATGTTTGTTTATTCAATTTCAAAGTGAAATTGATTACAATGACCTAAATTAGATTAAATATTTTTTTATAAATAAATATTAAACCCAATTTAAAATATAATTTTCTTTATAATTAAAATATATGAAAAATGTGTTTTGAATTAATATCCATTATTTTTAATTATTCATTAATAAATCAAACCATACAGAAAAATACAATAAAAATCAAAACATAATTTTTTTCTCCTCACATGATGATGTTTATTTGGACATATGAAATCTATAAAAGTTCTAAAATATTTATTTAGAACTATTTTTCCATTTAAAATAGTGACAAAGTACATTAATAAAAAATATAGGTTTTTATTTGTTAAATGTGTTTTATTCTTATCTTATACTTCTAAAAACTATTGGATGAATAAATGAACCCATTTCACGAATATATATCAACTATATTACTTAAAAATTACATAATAATGGAAATTAATCTAATTATTTATTATTATAACACATCTGTGACCATAATAATTGGTTTTTATAAACATACATCATTTATATCCAATTTGGTTTTTATATACAAATATAAACATACATCATTTATATCCTTAGTGTTCCAAGTAGAGTAAGATAATATTTATTTTGGGTGTAGTTTTTATAAGAAATTAATAGTAATTTAATATAAAATAAATTATTTTTTGTGTTCCATGAAATGTAGAATATACTAACCAATAATTAATTAAAAAATAATAATTCATAGAATCTAATGGTTTTACTATTATCATGTTTTGTCACCATTTTATTATCAATTATTTATTACAAACACTATTCTAGTTGATAAATGTTCCTTTTTGAAAGTATGTTTTGTTTTAGTAGTTATAAATCTTGTAAATTCATCACGGTTCAATAATATTTACAATTTTAATCCTGATATAAATATCATTAATATTATTCTTAAATTTATATTTGGTAATAAATAAATTTTAAATTGAAAAATTAATTACATCAATCAAGAAGATGTTATGTCAGACGTACGTATAAATATTATCTCCATTTTCTAATGGACAGAACAAAAGAGATGTAAATAAAATTAGACCATTATAGAACTATCATTATAATTATATAGAGTATATATTTAACATATATATCCTTATTTCCATACATTTCAAAATAGTATGAAAAAATATCACATCATTTTTTGAGGTGGTAGTCCCCACGTAGGCCCGAGTGACACAATAATCTTCCTACAAATTTGGAGGTCAGAGGGTTGATGTGATATCATTATTATAGAATTATAATGATAAACTAAATAGTATAATTTTAAAATAAATCCATAATTATATACAAACATGAGATATGTTCAGGGAAAATAAATTACATTAGTTCACGAGGTAGTAATCCCCCATATATATAATCAATAATCCAATTTCACATTTGATTAGAGATGGGTTGTATATAGGTTATTCTTTTAAAAAAATAAAAAATTACTATATTTTAAATACATGTTTTATTATTTTAGAACATTTATAGATGATTTGTAAGTGGTAGAGGAAAAAATAAATTTAATCTGCAAGTTTATGATCTATCCCTCTTCTTCAGAGAACACATTTTAGGATTATAACTAAATCCATAAATGATTTTTTCATTGAAAAAAAGGAATCTATTTTATTGGGGTAGGTTTAATTAACGTATTTTTGTTTTTAGAGGATGAGAAAAAGGGATCTAGATTTTTTAATCGGATAGGATATGTGGATCCTTTTTATAGGGTGTAGTGGACAAACATGGTATCTACGAGAAGAATAAATTATACCCACATATTTTAAATTCAAAAACTCCCCGAAATATCACATTTTAAAAAATTAGATGATATGAGGTCTTCATATGTTCATAAAAATGCAATTTGACATATTTTTAGTAATTTTTAACCAATATATTCTTAGTTTAACCCACAGTATACTCATTTGTCATGTAACCAAAATAATTTATTTCTAACATATTTTACAATAATTATGAACAAAAATTAAGTTGACTAATAATATAATAATTATTATTATAAATAAAAATATGGAATCCTTTTTCCTATATTCAATTCATTGAAGGGGAATTATTTATTTTAAAATAATACCCTTAGATATGTTAAAAATGGTTTTCTAATTAAATGTTTTCATAAGTTTAAAACATTTATATATAGAAAATCATCAAAAAAATAATTATAATGAAATATTATTGAATAATGAATATATAATTAAATAAATTTTAATTATTAAAATTTTTAAACACAATATAACATTGAAAATGCATTGAAAATGTATTTTTCACAAAAAACAATATTTTTCACTATTCATGGAAAAATAATCTTCTCAGAAAATTTTCATAAACTTATTCTACCATTGATTTGAAATGTGATTTAAAGAAATATATTATTTTTTTCAAATAATATTATTTTTATACAAAAATTTTAATTTTAATATAAGTGAGGAAAATGAAATGGTAGTGCTTTTTGGAAAAATAATATTTTAAGTACAAAAGTGGATTTATTCTTTTCTCATAAATATAAATAATATTGGATGATTTTATAGATAATTTAAATTAATATATTATATATATATATATATACAGTCCATTAATATCATCATGCAATAGTTAATAATTAAATTCGTTTTGTTAAAACACTTTTTAGGCAATAAAAAATTATTAGAACATTTATTTTACATTCATCTGATTTTTTTAGCATTAATATGTCTATGAGCATTAAATTTTTTTCCATGTAACAAATATAGATACCATGATCCAATAATCATATAGTTTGTTCCCAATTTAATATATTGGAAAAATATACGAGGAATCTTATCCTAATGCACTAATAGTTTTTAGTCCTTGTAAACTGGATACATACATGATTTTGATGTTACATTTGATTATAATAATTAAAATCTATTTTTTTCATGAAAAAAATTATTATATCTGGAATATTATTTCATATCAAATATATTACATGACATGGATTCCCTATAAAATATGTAAACATCAGGGTGAACTCAAATGCTCAGAATGAGATAAGTATAAAAAAAGCTATCATGAAAACATGAGGTTTATACATTAAGGAATGAATGATATGGAATAATTAATATACGAACACACATTGTATTTGATTAATTTTCTCGAGTTATATATTTAAATTAAATAAATGAGAACATATTCAATTTAAATGAATTTAATAAATAAGGAATAGTAAATAAATAAAAAAACATGCCATTTAATCAATAAACAATAAATGAAATGCATCTTTAGATACTATCAGAATCTTAGTCTCATAAAAAATTAATTAATTATTAATGAAGTAAATTCCTAATTATTGGTTGCCATGTCTAGGCTACATGATACCTCTATAATCAAGTCCTTTCATGAGTTGATTTAAACTATAGGTAAACACTCATTAATGCTAGATTAATGTTTTGTATCAAGAGATCTACCAATATATATGTGGATATTTAGTGGGTTCACAAACACATGACATCATATATATGTAATTCCATGTGTATCAACTACTTTTCTTAATTCAAGAATCAATATTCTTTGGTATTAAAATATTTTTATTGAGTAAATGTTATTGACTTATACATATTTTCCTCGTTAAATAAATAGCATTCAACATAAAATAGTATATTTTGAAAAGGGATATTTCCTTATTAATATGTATATCGTTGATAAAAGTAATGGATATTTATTATATATTAATTTCAAATGATCTTGGGAAGGTTATAACTTCTAGGGAAAATTTATGACATCAAAAGGAAATAAGGATGTGAATGTCAACACTAACCACGGTTAATATAATCAAAGACCATCAAGGGGTAGAATAATGAAAGGCATAAACATATAATCATTAGATTATTAATAAATTGTTGATGTATTTGAATTATTTAAATACAATAAAAATATAACTAAAAACGTTTAATACGAAAATTTTATTTTTATTTTCAAAATAATTTTGAAAACAAATTAGTTGATAATCACTTAAAGAAAATTTCTAATATGAATATTATAAAAATGAAATTGAATATTCAAATAAATTAGGGTAATTTTTGAAGTTAATTATTTAAATTTAGTTCAATTTAATATATATTCTTTTACACTATAAAAAGGTTATGAATATGCCATGTACGAAAATGATAAGATGAATCCTTTCACATTTTTTGTAAAAACCAAATGTGTATTATTTTCGGAAAAAATAAGATTCATTGAAAAAAATTACAAAGTAAAAAATGTTTAAAAATGAATTTCCAAAATCATTTTTCTATGATTAAGAACATTTTTGAAAGAATTTTTAGAAAAAATGGTTTTGAAAGAAAATTGATTTATGACTAAAGAGATAAATGAAGTGGTATTTTCATAACATAAATATTAGTTAATTTAAGTTACAAACTATTAATAAATTTTACTATTACCTGAAAATATCATGAATATGAATATTATAATAAAAATAAAATCTTTTATTCATAAATATTAAATTATTTTCCTCCACAAATGATGTTATTATCTTTATGTTAGTGAAAAGGAAACAAATATAATTATACATACTATCATTATAGAATGATAAATGTGTACTAAATATAATAATTATTTCATGTATATAACATATAATCATTATCAATAACCTCATTATATTACATTTAAATTATGGAGAATTAAAATTCACATCGCTTTGCGGGGTAGTAGTCCACCATAAAGACATGCGACGTTACTATATCACTACATAATAGAAGGTAAAAATATATATATACTATTAAATGACTATAATGGTATAAATATGATATTAATGTCAAATATATATATATATATATATATATTATCCATCACAATAACCAATTTTTATATGTGCTAATGAATGAGTGAATGTCATATGTATGCCTTGTGGTAGTCTGCCTTATATTGAATTAGGATATTGTGACTCATTGGGTGGAAGTGGAAATTTTTTTAGGTATAAAAAAATTATAAAAAATCACATTGTATGGAAGATAACGAGGTTTTTATACAATTAGGATATAATAAAAATATATGTACGTGGGGAAATAAATAATATAAATATGCTTCATAATGAACATTACATCTTCTTTGGGTATAATTTTTAGGATTACATGAAAGCCTTCATAAGATGGATTTATGAACAAAAAACAGATTCTAGATGTAGTGGATTGTATTTTGGAAGCTATTTGGGTAGTTCAAGGATCTATAAAATGGGTTTATGTTGTTATTAATAGAATAGAGAAGTTGGCTATTCATGTGTTAGGAGAGCGGAAAAGTTATAATTGTTTTTGAAAATATTCAATCAAACACACATTTGATCAAATAAAAAGAATAAAAAATTATTCATTATAGAACCTATTATAGATATGGGGGAAATAAATCTCTCAAAAGAGTGTTGGAAAATTTGGTAGGTCATTTTTTGAGGCCTATATTCTTATTTTAACCCCTCATAATTTCATTTTACCCTTAATTGTTATAACTCAATTTAATTATAATCACTATTAATATTTGTCAATAATAATGTTTAACTTATTAAAAATTAAGAATTATTCTAATTCCAAATATGGAATAAACATTTCCAAAAAAAATTCATATAATTTTTAATTTTTAATTTAAAATTAATATCGAAAATGTGATATAAAACAGGGCTTTTAAATAGATAATGTGAATGAGTTTTCAATGGTTTTATATGAAAATTATATATGAATATGATTAATATTTCATAAACTAGATGATTTTAAATATATTTTTACTAATATTACAATTAAATTGATTGAAAAAATAATTTAATTTTATCAATAACTTAAATGGAAAGGATGTTTTTGTTTATTATTAAGTATTTTCACTATTCATAAAAAATAAAACTTTTTCGAAAAATCAGAAAAATTAACACTAAGATTATTTTGGTATTATGATTTAAAAATGATGTTTATATTTTATAATAAAATTTGTAAAAGTGGTGAAAATATTTTTAAATTATGTGCAAAAACCACAACAAATCCTTCTTATAAAAAATCAATGTTTCTGAGAAAACAATTCCTTTTATATTAAATAATTATAACTTTTTTTCAAATCAATAAGTATCAAATAAAGATATGTAAAATATATACTTGAATAAATTAGTCAATAAACTTCATACCTTCCATTTTAACAACTTGAATATACCTATCACATTGAATAATAATATTTTAATATTATTTCATATATTTTTTAAGCATTATATTATATATACCGCGACCAAAACATAGTGGTGTGTAGAATATAACATGAACATGGTATTGTGTGTAATGAAATATAATAATATTATTTCGTTTAATTCAATATATTTAAGATATTCATAAATTTAAAAATAAATATATAATAATGTGTCAGGTTTTTATATTTTATTCCAAACATGTGTTTTGTGTCACAAATGCTAACAACTAAGATGGTTTTATTTTATAATATAGTGGTGTTAACATATCCATGGATTAATGAATTTTTATCCTCAAAATTAAAACATCATGTTGGTAATTAATGTACTAGAATTTATAAATAACACTATATAATGACCCGTAATTTTTAAGGGTTAATAATACATCCTCTCAATAAGAGAGATAAATAAATAAAAAGGTCATACAGAATAACATAAATCTAGGGTTCAACATAGGATAAATTTGGTTGTAAAATAAAAAAATTAAATTAATGAAAAGAATAATTAATTATAGAGAGTGATTCAGGTCATTGATCATAAATAAGTTATTGGACAATGAAATGTTGAGTGCCTCAAAACGTTAAATCTATATTGATTTAAAATAATTTATGACTCATCAGATATGTCAAAAATGTTATACCAATTTTTAATCATTAATTTCCTAATGTTGATTAATTCATTTATTGATATAATATATATAGAAATATACTTACATGATATTTTTATATTTTATAATTACAATTTCATCCTTTTTTTACTCATTTATTTATTTTGAATCCATATGTTAATCAAATAAATGAATATACAAAAATGAAATTATGTTTTCCAAACTAAAATTCACATTTAATGCATTGAAAGATTAGTAAAAGATTAAAAAGTATATTTTTATATCTCTAACAATATTCCAAAAACAATATTGTCTGAAAAAGTTATCTGATATAATAAATTAATCTCAAACACCTCAAAATTAACACAATCTGTTATTGATTAATCTGTTTTTCATTTTTTGAACTAATCACATTGACATATTCCCAAGGACATCATATAGGCCAGTGGTAGGTTCCAACCCCTTATCATTCTTTCATTAGGGGTTCAAGACTCATGGCCTAGACAATCTCGATGGGTTTTCATCTAGAATGATGGTTTTCCTTTGGATATAATATATCATTATAATTTGGATAATGGTCCACTATAACATGATGGAAATCACAGAAATGTAATTAATAATTAAATAATATTATAAAGGAATTTTCAATATACTATTTTTACAGAATTTGTAATAAAATTATTTGAATGTTAATTCAATGTTTTTTAATTATCATATTTTCTATAAAATATATTAATACATTTACACATATGTGTATTAAATATAAAGTGATTATTCCTCAAATATGATTTCAACTATAATATATAATTTTGTATAAATTTCACTAAAATTATCTATAATATTGGTAAACATTCATCACATCTACTATATTCACTAAAGATGGGTTTTCTTCCACTGACGTGTCATCTTTAAAACTGTCCACGTCTCTAAATTACACAGTTCTGAGAATTTGTCATCCATCCAGGACCATTATTCACACCTCCCTCCCTAGAAAATTCTTCCCATTGGCCTGGTGTTTCATTTCGACTCCTGTTTTCCACTTCCCCATCACATGACTCATCCCGCACCAGCTCTCGGCAGTTTCTCATCCACCCTCTATGTCCTCTTGATCCTGCATGTTCTCTCAATGCCTAACCACATTTGTTCCCAATATCCACCACCCTCTGGCTACTCGTCCTATCAAAGCTCTACATATGACCACTCAACCTTTATACATACTCATCTCATACGCATCTGGATCCAACGTGTCCGGCTCTGATACCTCTAGCTCCTACATGTCCATCTCCCACGACTCCATTCCCCACTACTCCATTGCCACCTCCTTTCCCCCCACAGCCTCCGACTCCTGCACATCCACCTACTCCACTCCATCTTGTTATGCCTTGCTCCACCTCTTAATCCTCCTTGCTTATGAAACAAAACCTAGGCAGTATTATTCTCTAATTAATATTTCACATTTATCTACTGAATTATATCATAACATAGTGTACGTTCTAGCTCTTAGCTTATATCGAATGCCTTGAGTTCTCCCTCATTCATATCCTTCTCCAATATCCTTTCAACAATACCACTCTCCTATATAAATATTCTTTTTAGTGATTTTGATTCAATTTTTCTAGATTCATTCATGTATTTTATTTTGTATGAATTTTTAGGATCTTAAATAGGTATTTTTTATGGTTTCTTTTCACTACATGTATTTAATATTATTGTCTTATGTTTTTTTGCAATAGTTTATGATCAATTTTTTTCATTTCATCCACTATTTGTGAATATTAATCTTTTGAATATAAATGGTAAATTACTGTTCATAAAAAGGGATTTCATGTTTAAAATCATTGAGCTATGAGTCACCTGAAAATTTTAACTGATATTCATATATTGATTAAAATAGAAAAATCTACGCCCAGCTAGAAAAACACTTAATTTTCAATACTAATTCAATTCCCTCGGTGTACAGTGCCTATTTCAATTTCATATAAATTTTTTATCATACTAATTGATTTCCTTTTCATTTATTTAATTGTTTCTTGTGAATTCCAGTTACACTTAGTATCTTCATGGTGGATCTCAAAGTTTCAGATCAATCATCCTCACAATTTTAGATCAAATATAAGTAATTTTTCTAAAAAAATGCAATCTGGAATATTTATTTATAATTAGATTATTTAGAAGCCCATGGGTGATGTTTTTGTATTTCATACAGGGAAACATGCTATTAATGATGCAGTCCAGTTGCTAAGTGAAAACCCCAAAACAATGGAAGTAAGTCATCAGGTGAAATTGCCATTTATTTTACAGAAGTCTAGAAATATAGAGACAGTTCATCTCCTTATATATACTATCCTATTTTGCATCAGGTTTCATCAGTTCTAAACCCCATATTCTTTCTTTAGAAAATCATTGATGACCAGCCACTCTTCTATAACTATCATAACCCCCCTGTATAGTGACAATTTCATTTTATTATCTATGATTTATTATACGAATGGTTTTCAATTTCATTAATTGAATTTTTTTTTGTTCTTTTTAGTTACACATAGTTTCTTCATGGTGGATCTCATAGTTATAGATGAAATATATCTAATTCTCCTTAAGAAAACAAAATCAGGAATATTTATTTCCCATATAATTATTTAGATGCTCATGGGTTATGTTTTGGTATTTCTTATAGGGAAACAAGATATTGGTGATAAAGTGTAGTTGTTCAGTAAAAAACTCAAAATAATTAAAGTAAGACTTTAGGTGAATTAGTCATTTATATTATAGAACTATAGATATATTATGATTGTCCAACTCATGAGATATACTATCTTATTTTTCTTCAAGTTTCATCGGGACTCAACTCTATATTTGTCTTCATGAAATCATCGATGGCCAACCACTCTTCAAAAAGTATCTCAAACCCCCTATACAGTACCTACATCAATTTCATATCGATTAATTGTCAAATGAATTGTTTTAATTTTCATTTATTGATTTGTTTTTTTTCTCTTCAATTATAATTAAGTTCTTCATGGTGGATCTCATAGTTTCAGATCAAATATTCATATAGTTCTAGATCAAATAAAAATAATTTGTCTTGAAAAAAAAATGAAATCTTGCATATTTATTTACCATAAGATTTTTATAATCCCATTTGTGATATTTTTGTATTTCTTTATAGGGAAACATGATATTTGGGTTTCATTCCAGTTGCTAAGTGAAAAAACACAATACAATGGATGTATGTATTCAGGTGTAATTTTCATTTAGTTTACAGAATTATAGAAATATTGTGAAAATTAAACTCCTGCTATATACTATCTTTTATGCATAAGGTTTCATCATGTCTCATCGGGTCTCAACCGATTATTTTTCTTCAAGTAATCATTGATGACCATCGAATATTTCACAAGGATCTCAACCCCCTGTATAATTGTTATTTCATTTTCTCATGAATTATTTATCATAGAAATGGGTTTCATTTACATTTATTGAATTTTTTTTTTCAGCTTTTCATTTGCATGTATTTTGTTCATGGTGGATCTCATAGTTTCAGATCAAATATTCTTGTAGTTTTAGATCAAATAATAATAATTTATCTTAAAAAAATGTAATATTGCATATTATTTCACATATGATCATTTGCAATCCCAGGGGTGATGTTTTTGTATTTATTACAAGGAAACATGATATTTGTGTTGCAGTACAGTTGCTATGTGAAAATCTCAACATAATGGAAGTGTTCAGCTGCAGTTGTCATTTATTTTATAGAATTTTAGACATATTGTGACAATAAAACTCTTCCTATGTACTATATTATTTTGCATCAAGTTTCATCAGGTCTCATTAGGTCACAACACCTATTTGTCTTCAGGAAATCATTCATGCCCAAACACTCTTCTATAGGTATCTCAACCCCTTGTACAATGATTATTTCATTTTCATATGAATGATTTATCATATAAATGGTTTTCATTTTCATTTATTGAATTGTATTTTGTACTTTTCAGTTACACATAGATTCTTCGTCATGGATCTCATATTTTCAGATCAAACATTCCCATAGTTTTAAATTAAATATAAATAATTATTCTTAAAAAATTCAATCATTTCATATTTCTTTCCCATACGATGAGTTACAATCCCATGGGTGATGTTTTTGTATATCTTAGAGGAAAAATTGATATTGAATATTCCTCTAGTTGCGGGGAACTTCTTGTAAAAAATCATATTTATATTTCATCCATGGTAAGCACACTGTAGTTTTCTTCTCATGCATGAAGCATCCCCTAGTTGTAGGGATCTTATGGTAGAAAGGTCGTAATTTATTTCATGTTCATATGTGATGAGTTTCTTCTTGTATTTTTTATTTTCATTTAATGAATTTTATCGTAGTCGGTTTGTGCTTCCTGATAAAACAATATTTATTCCCATTTTCTAACAGTTTTCTTGACATGGATTTGAATTTATTCCTTGTTTATTTCTAGAAAAAAAATATTTTGAATTCTTCTCCTCCCTTGATTCAGTTTTTTATATCATTGCATCTTCTTGTGTATTCTATTTATATTAATTTTTGTTATGTATCTCTCCCATTACCGGAATATCCACATAAATGCTTACTATTTTAAACACAATAAATTGATTTGATTCCATTGAACAGATAGAGATTAATTTTGGAAGCTCCGTTCAAGTCTCTGTTATGAAGAATAAAACATTCCGATTTACTAGGAAGTAGGTATAAATTATGGAGTTTTATTATCATGCAATTTGATTAATGTTGTGACATGCATGGTTCTTGATTACTTAGTTTAATGCAGCTTCATGACATAAATTCATTTATCATCAAAGACTTTATTTCATTCTTAGAAATATTTTCAAATTAATCTCATTACTTTTTTATTATTTAATTTTATTGGAGGTTATGATGAAAATGAAAATTGTATGTGGCTTAAATTAAGCGAGTGTACCCATTGTAATGATGCTTAAATCTCAATTCATTTTCCTTCTCGCCCAGGGTTCTTTCTCTTGAAGAGAAAAGTAGGTGGGAATATGATGAAAATAACACAGAATAAAGGCTTTATATATTTAACCACAGATAAAAAATAGGGAAGAGATACAAGCAAGGAGGATAAGTGGTGAAATTGGAGATGAAAAGTCAAGAGTTCCCCCAGGAGCTCTTACCCAAGACTAGAAGACCACTTAAAAAACTCAGTTATATATTATCTTTTTCTTCATTCACTTTTATTTTCATGTCATCATTGGAGTTGAAAGTATATATTTTTTTCATTACGATTTACATTGCATGATTAATACTAACTGCCATTGGTCATATAATTTTCCAATTCATAAACATCATATTTTTTCTATACTACTTATAATTCTCAGTAAAAGTTTCAACTTACTGATTGAAGTCAGTTAATCATATAGAAAAATATATTTACTGAGTTTTATGCATAAGATGTGTTCCAATGAAATATTATGCCTAGAGACTCTGTGGAAAAAAAAACCCATGAACTACATCCCCATTTAAAAGAAAATTTCAACAAGAATACTGTCAAACTTGACTGAAATTTGGTGATGTAATTGCAAGGTATTTGAACAACAGATCTGATTTTGTTATTTTCTAGTTACTATTTACATTTTTTACTCACAATATTTACTTTATTGTATTAAATATAAACAAATGGTGTATGAAACATATAAGGTACAACTAGACATTCTATGATGAGTAAATCATGAACAGGTTACATATTTACCACACTTTTCTCTACTTTAGTAACTTGTGTAAGTACCAGATCACTATCAACCCAAAACCATCAGTACTTTTACACTGTAGTGCCGTAGGAACCCACTTCTTGAGGGTTTTTAGTAGCTCAGTTTTCTGAATTTAGTTTTACTCCAAGGGAAACAATATCTGCTATTAATGTATTCAGTTGTCGTAATATTTTTCACCCAATTTTTTTCTAAATAAACTAGTTATCCAAACAATCCATTTTTATTTCTGTCTATTTAACTCAAAATAAAATCTGATACAACTTCTATTTCAATTAGAATGTTGCACTGTTTGTATAACTTTTTCTTATTTGATCTGAAATATATTTCTTGTATTTTATTTTTCTTTTTTTACAATATATTACCATTTTTTTCATAGATACTTTATATTTTTCACTAAAATATTGAATTTTGATTAATATGAAAAAAAATGTTTCACTTTAAAATTAATTCATCTTATTAAACCATTATATTTTTGTCTTCGTATTAGAGTCACTTATATTTCATAATTATTCCCCACTTTTTTATTAAAATACATTCAACTTATATTTCAAAATTAATTTCCACTTTGTGATTAAAATACATTAAACATTGTTGTTTCTTCACAAATATTACAAATAGAACTATCATATTAAAATAATAATAATTATTACATATCATTGTTTGTATGCACAGGTGTGTACAAGTTAATCCAAAAAAAAGATTTTTTGGATACTATTATCATGTAATAAATCATAATCTGATTAACACATGATAATATACTTTTCTCTTAACTTAATTAACACATATTCTATTCCAAAATTTTACACAATACTTAGAAGTTTAGTGATTTATTTACCAAAATACATTTGGTATTAAAATAATTCTTCCATTTTGTTCTTTAATCCCAATACATAAATAATTTATACATTTTATTTCATCATATGTCCTTCCAGGGTATAAGGGTTAACCTTTATTAGATCCCATTGTCTAAGATAATTCCAATGTTCAATAAATTGATCTCCAGGACGAAATTTATATCCTTAAATCATAATCTCTATTCTTCATCAAAGATTCAATGATTTAATGAATTATTTTCATAACAAATTGTTCTACTATTTTTTTCAAATTTAATTTTAATCTATGTCACCTCTTATTTAACCTAGGTAATTCATTTTCATCATATATTTAAATACATCATAGTTTTTTGTAAATACAATGACAATTATCCTAATGATATCCCCTAGGAGGTTCAAACAAAAGTGCGTAGTAATGCCAGTTATTGTACACTAGGTGAACATTGAGTCATGATCAATGCATGATTTACAAAGTTTTTACACTTGGGTATATCATTACCAGAACAATGTCCACTTGTAGTTTCCATATTGAGAAGAATTTATAATATAATCCACATAATATCTACCTTTGAAAAACATTAAGAATCACTTTCTTACCTATGAGAGATGATTATCATAGTGATAGGTTTTCAAATCTATATTTTAATGAATCGTGTTTCTTATGTTTATACTAAAATTACTATGATAAAAAATACTATTACCCCCACCACAGAATCTCGGAATTGGTGCTTCATATTTCCCAACTAGGATCCATTTATTAATGAGAGGGTGAGTGAGAGAATTAGTGATACTTTTTCATTTACATTTCCTTTAATTTAAAGAAACTACCACCTCTTATTAATGAATTGTCACTTTATTGAAAATAATTCAATCCGAAATTCATAGGAACACAAGTATTTACAATTTCCACGGTTAAACAAGAGTATATATATCCTTGGCATGGTTTGGAAACAATCCAATACCATAAAATCCACTAGAAAATAGTAATTTTCTCTGGATACAGACATGAATGATATAACAATACACATGTGTAGTGTTATCATAAAAAAAAGTGTGTGTGCTTTATCTAGAATAAAATATGTATTAAAATTTCATGTAATGAATTATGAAACGTTCACCTATTTATTTTAAATATATTACTACGCTTCCATATCAACTTTCACTTCCAAAACCCGTCAAAACCATTCATCACTTTCTAACCTAATAGCAGGATAGAACTTCTCTACACATCATAATGACATGTAGTATGATGTCACAATCCTATTACATAGTATGATTTCTCATTATTTAAATATATGTATACCAGAATACAATTGAAAATATTATTAATGGGCTATGCCTTAGTTCAAATATCTTAGTTCAATTTCCTAGTCTGATATGATAATCACTCAATACAATCTTCCTTGTTTTTCATTTGTCTTTAAATCTATCTCAGGAATACTCTTTCCAGAATACTCTTCTCTATAAAACATAAAAAACTACATCTCTTCATCAGCACATGAATAGTATTCAGATCATTCCGAATGTACAATGTAATCTTTTTCTTTTATAGGTGTTCCAAAAGTGGCTTAGTCATGAATCTGAAATGTTTTCCAACTTAACCAAATTTCAATAACATTGAATTTCACTATCATTTAGACTCAATCATTGACATCTTCAGTTCTTCTAAACCTGTGTTAATTACTCCAAATAATTCTTGAATTATCCACCAACATCATCCAACTAAAAAAATTAAAACCATTTTATAATACCATTCCATTCTTTTCAACTCAATATTTCGTCATTATGATGGAAACATATTCCCACATATATTTTTTTCAACCCACATTCTAATAAAAAATAATTGAAAATAATTATTACATTGAGAACATGTAATCATTGAAAATATTCTACTATACACTGATTCAAAACTCGAAAATATTTCATATCATCTTAGCTGAACATTAGTAATATATTAAAAACATCTTTTACATACATGTTAAGATAACTCATCAAAAAATATCAAGACCCCTCTTGAAATAAAATTTTCAATAAAAGAAATATTTTTATCAATTTTCATATTTTTCAAAAACTTCATTTGTCTTAAGATCCTATGTCTGATGATTTATCATTGTTCTCATTCATCTGATGGATTTTTCTTTGTCTTACAATGATGGATCAGTGTCAGCTCTAGTCAAATGTGTTGAAGAAACATATTTTTTGATGACTCTAGAACCACGTGAAAAATACAGTTCTTATTTTCTTATTTTACTACTTGCTATATAAATTGGAATTCCTATTATCATGACACAATTGTGGACATCCAACATATGTTTTACGAAAATGTTTAATTACATTGCCGATCCAATCCAAGTTGATTAGACCTTGGATTTATTAAATGCATTCACCCTAACAAATTCAACTTACTTTCTTTTTCATTTCTCTAAATAACTCCCAATAATAAAATTCAACCTTTGATTCCCTGGTGTGACACTCTATCTGATGGACTGGTATTAGAAAGTTTAGCTTCCACAACTTATATCTTTTTCTAATTATTGAAAAAATAAACCTACACTAATAAAAAAATTCTTTCAATAATTATTTTTTTCTTTTTCAATATTAGTGTGACTAAAACCTAGTATATCCAACTTATCACTTTTCAAAAAGTACTCTCATTCCATCCAATAATTTCATTGTCTGGTGATCTCACATCGATTAACTAATACGAGAATGCATTGTGTTCAAACAATCTTCTTCTACAAAATCCTTATTTTATAATGGCTTATTCAAGAATTTTTGAACATTATTATTGGTGTTGAATCATATAAATTAAATTGAAAAATTTTACGAAATCCCATCCTCTAGGTATACTCCTTTATTATAATCAAATAAGAAACTAACGGGCATCACATGTTCTCCCTCTTTCCTTCATAATTATTGCATGAAATGTATCTATAAAACACATGATATTTGTTAAATCATTGATAAATAAATAATTTTATGATTTATTATGTATAATTTTACTCTCCGATACAATTTTTCATTATGATCAATATTTTCATTCTAGACAAATGGTGAGTCTGATGAATCTATTCTCCCAGAAAACTTCTTCATAAACATATATATTTTCAAAATCATTTTAGATCTAATATTCTTATTATTATGAAAAATTTTGATCCTTTTCTTTATGTCATCATAACATAAAAATTTGACAACTTTATTTTTATGTAAAATGACAACTGTTTCAGAAAAATTATCAATTCACTTATAAATGAAATTTACAACAAACATAGTCCCTAAAATCTACCCCTTTGGATATTTTAATCAAATTCCATAAGTCACTGAACATTGTAACCTAAGTCTATCTATTACTCATTAATAATTAAAATCCCACATGAGGTAACTCATTGATGGAAACATGAAGTATTGAACGAAAAACCATGCTATCCAAATGTAGTAACTCATAAAACTACTTCATCATTACATATTTTCTTTGTATCTTCCTTCATATATTTCGTTAATTATTATACATTAATTTTAACATAAGTTTCCTAAAAAAACACTAACAAACTTTTATAATAGTTCACATACTGAGAGGGTGAATTTATATCTTACACACAACTGTCCCAACCTACATGCTTCCTTTAACACTTTAGCATATATTAAGAGATAGATTTACGAATCACTATCCCCATAAAAATAATATACCAAGAGAATATGAGGTATAAGAGAGATACACATAATTGTTATTATTTCATTGTATTCCTACTAATAGAGATATTTCCATGAATTAAAACTCTACAAAATGTGTATATTCTATCCTCAATATTTATTTTCGAATGAGCATTATTAAAATCCAAAAACGACAATTCTTTTTGAGATATCTTTCATGAATCAAAATGTTTTTGTTTATTTGATATATCTAAGAGTTCTTTTTCCATAAAATAAAAATTGATTCTTTTAGATCACATTGAAATCTTACACATGATGTAACAACATAAAAAATGTATGTTCTTGACGGAGTCAAACACATCAAACATTATATATTCTTCTGAAACTCCCATGATTCAGCTTCCCTAATTTCTCCAATATTAGTAAACACGGTTCCCACTATAATTGGTGTGGAAAAAAGTAATTAATATTCCTTTCATAACTTCTTAAAAAGTACTTTATAATTTATTTCATGGGAAAGAAATATGTGTTTATGTTTTGGTTTGATTTGTAACCCATGAATGAATATCAATTAAACCAACATGGACATCTAAAACAACTTTTTACCCTAAGTAAATCATCCAAATGTTTTTTCACCATTTATTGAACTTATAAACATAACATTCATTCATCTCATGTCATGACCCATCTTCGAAACCCGTGTCGTGACCACCCCAAGCCCGCCTTCCATAGGCTAGGGGATGGTGAGTAGAACCAAATGCGTAAATCCCAATAAAAAGGGAAGTCATTTCCTTAATTAAAGTTAACAACACAACAGAGTACAAGTGGAAGAAAACACTAAGTACAAAATAAAGTGCTAAAAAGTAAATGGGCCAGAAAAAAACCAAACTAAAATGTACAGCTACAACTGAACGAAATTACAACAAAAAGGACAAACAGCTAGAAGAATAGAAGTAGTTCTTGGGTCGTCCACCTTGAATCCTACTTGAAGGGTAGGTGCAGATAGAAAAACTCCTCGATCATCCACCACGGATCCTACCTGAAGGGTAGGTACAAATACCCTCCTAAACGCTCTAACTCGTCAACCTCCTCCGAGTACCGTTTCATCATGAAGTCCACCTCGAGATACTGACTCGTCTTGAGGTCCACCTCTGGATACTGACTCATCGTGAGGTCCGCCTCCGGGTACCGTCCATTCTTCAAACACTCGGCCTCCGTCTGTGTTGTCTATCATCTACATCCAATACAATGAGGTGCGGTCATAGCCCGTGTAGGGGTGAGTATAACGATACTCATAGGGACCCTGAGACACTCAAGGTCTCACTAAATCCAACAAGGATAATCACAAAGAAAGATATCAATAGATAACCCTTAGTTAGGTATAAGCCCTTACATATACCTAATTTATCAAGTATCCCATCCCATCCACGAAGTATGACACAAATATTAAGTCGATGGATAGCCACCACTTATTTATATGCTCACACATATACATAAGTTATCAAGTAACCCATTTAAATCATGAGGAAAACAAAAAGGTCATTGACTCAGCTCAAACCATGATTTTCATTATCAAAACCAAAACTGCTGAAGAGCTCCTCCTCTATCGAGTACACTGATCTTGTCACGACTCCGAGGTGCTGCTCACTAACCTTAGACTACTGAGGTACTCCTCCTGTTGAGTACCGTGGATAATCTACCCAAACAAAGTAGTGCTCCCCGCCGGGGTCTGCCACCCAAACAAAGTAGTGCACCCCCCCCCCCAAATAGATTGTAGAGGTACTCCATCTGTTGAGTACCGTGGGTCTTCCACCAAAACATAGTAGTGCTCCCCGCCATGGGTATGCCACCCAGACACAATAGTGCTCCCCATTGGACTATACAAGTCACTCCGACTCGAATCGGAAATGCAGTAAACATGTCTCACCCAGGTACACGGTCTTCGTACTCCGTAGGCTCGTCTCTGGAAGGGTCTGCTCCACGAGCTACTGGTCGATACTACAAGTATAAAAAAGTCCTACGAAGAAGTATCTTAAAGGACTGCCTTGTCATAGGGGTCTCAACGCAACAGACGGCATGTCAATCAGATGCCCAGTCAGTGAGTTATTAGCCTTTTAGTCCCAGGGCCCCTATTGGTTTCGTGTACCAAACAACTCGTCTGTATCTCAACTATACCCTGAACTCACATATGTTATACTCAAAGGGGCCGTTTCTCAACCTGATTACCAACTCCCCTGACGGTTCTCCAAATGCTCGTCCGGTCTGAATGTAATCAGCTTTTCCATTCAAGGGACCCCATTGGATTTTGGGTACAATCCAACCCGGCCATACTCCAACTGCGTTCAAACCCCAGGTGAAGTATACCAAATGATCCTTCTCACAAAAGAAATCCAACAAAGTCGACGGAGCGTCAATCGGACGTCCGAAACTCAATTTATAAGTGTTTCCGCTCCATGGGCCCTATTGGTTTCCTGTTCGGACCAACCCAGCTATACCCATATTTTGCTGAAACCTTGAGTTTAATATACCAAAATGACTGTCTCGATCCAAGGATCTCTACTCAACTTTGGTGCATCAATCGGAGGTCCGTATCACATGTTATGGGCGTTTGAATGGATCTTTTCGAAAAATAGGGGGTTCAGGCCCGGTCCGACCCGGCCCGATAACCCCTGGGTCAGCCCGAACCGGGTCAACCCGACTCGGGTCCGAGTCTGGACTAGTTGGGCGCGGCCCGGCCCGGCGCGGGTGGTCCTACCCTACGCGGGTGATCCAGCCCGGTGCAGGCGGTCCGGCCCAGCGCAGGCGGCTCAGAGCCGGCCGAGTGGGGCTGCTCGGCGTTGGCCAAGGGGGCGCAAAGGGGGGCGCCGCCCTTTCGATGGCCGGGGGATTCGACCCCCATCATTTTTGGAACGACCGGCCATTAAGGTCGGCTGGTTGATCCACGCGGGACCCACGGGGGGTCCCACCTCCAGGGTGTGTCGGCGGCTGGCTTGACCGGCCACCTCCCACTGTCCCGCCGCAACCAAAAGCCGCGGATCTTCCCCGATCGGCGAGGCGCGACAGCGCCGCGCCCTCCGCTGTGGCCCGCTCTGGTCGCGGCCTCCCTTGGGTCCTCCAACGTGGCGCGACGGCGCCGTTCCCCACCGCCGCGGACCGCTCCGTCCGCGGTTCCTTCAGCTTCATCGTCACGGTGCGACGGCCCTGCGCACCTCCGTCGAGGCCCGCTCCGGCCTTGGTTCCTTCGTTCCCATGCGGGGCAATGGCACCGCGCCATCTTCTCCACAACGATCCACGAAGACAAAGAAAAAAAAGGAGGAGGATCAGCCGTGTTTGTACGGTCCGACATCCTCTCGTTATTCCGATAAAAAGTGGTCATATCTTAATTCACGAAGATAATGAACAAATCTTGTTCAATGAAAAACACCTACCTCGACACAAGTTGTTGAACGATGATCATCGTGGGAAACAGCGTCTTGGGGTGAAACTCCGTATACGTCGACGGAGAACGTCCAAGGAGGAAGTGGTGTCTCCCTTCCTTTGACATGGAGAGATGATTGTAAGGAGACACCATTGTTGAGTTAGCACGTCGGTGCCTCCTCCTAGGTCATGGAGGAAGAAGATGACGGAAGAAACCAAGTGGCCGAGTCGATGCCCTCCCTTAGTGAAAAAGTGTTCTTCGTTGAAATGGGGACATTCTTCGCTGAAGAAAATGAAGTTCTTACAAGGTACAAGAGCTCTACCTCACCCAATATCCTCACACAACTATCCAACATAATAAAATAAGTCCTCCCCCTTATTTTATTATGTTTTCCATGACATTTCAGAAACTCAAAATTCAAAAACTAAACCACTTAATTAAAGGATATTGAGTAGTCAAATTAAAAAGGATTGTTATGTTGGAAATATTAATAAGGGAGAGAGAGAGAGAAGAGTTAATCACATTTAAGTGGAGTTATGGAGGTAAGGAATGTGAAAAGGTGGGGGCTCATATGGGCCCCACCTCTCCCTTTACCACTCAAGAAAAGTAAGCAACCTAGTGCGTCCAATCCCAACTTCCACACATAGGTTACAACCACTTTGTAAGGAAATAAAATTGTAACACATATTTTATTTCACTCTTCAATTAAACCACTTTTTTAAAAAAACTCCTCTCGAGCAAACACACCATCGAAAAAGGTCCTCCTAAGCAAAAACTAGTGTTGCGGTTTCATCGGTTCCCTTGGATTTCAATTCTGAGCACCGGTTCAAAAGATAGAAAAACTCGCTCGTTCGTTCGCTGAACGTACCCGAGCTAAAATTCAGAAAATGATTCCGGTCACATCGGGCCTCGAAATCTGGTTCCATCAGAAACTACGTGTTCGTAAAATTCCAAAGAAATTAAGAAAAAAAAATTCCTTAAAATTATTGGGTCTTTACATCCCATTACAAAATTAAGGTGGGTAATAAATACAAACATCTTCATCAAGTTCCCAATTTTTAAATTCTAATTTCAAATCAATATAAAATATTTTCATTCTTTATTTTGTTTCAACTTAAAAAAATATTTAATTTATTTTAATCATTTCCACAAGAAAAAAGCATCATAAATTTTAATTTCTTCTATCATTGATTAAACATTACACAGAAATATTTAACTATTTCTTATAACATCATCATCTTCAATAAATATGTTATGAAACACCCAATTTATAAAAATAACATTTTTTCCAGTTACATTACCTAAAATTTCCCAAATATTATTCTTCTTGATTTTATCAAAATCCTAATTCAAATCCTAATCCCATTACAGAGCTTCAAAAATATCATTCACTTCATTTGTCTCAAATTTGGAATATTAGAAGTGTGTACAGTAGAATTAGATGTTCTTCTTATTTTATACTTCTTTTGTTGATCACCAATTATGTTTTGAGCTACCACTAGATTCCTCATTATGGGATGATATTTTTTAGATTATTCATCATCAAAATAATCAAATGAGTATGATTATTCTTCTTGAGTATGACTATAATAGTTTTTATCCTTATTATACAACTTTCCCAAAATTCATTCAACCTAGTAATCTTCAATATCTGTATGAGTTTTTAGGATATTCCATATCTTTTTCAATAGAATTTATGTCAAAAGTGTCAGTTACAATTCATGTCACTTTAAAGAAACAAAAATATAACATTCTTTTTGAAGCATATACAAAAAAATCATATTCACCACTCTATTATAACATTTCAATGATTTCACCTTTAATATTTATGATTCATGTAATCTTGAAAACTATTATGTGTTTAAAACTTTCATTTTTCTTATAAATCATTTCATATAGAGTCATATTTGAAATTGACCAATTGAAACATAATTTTTTTAATATAAACTACAATGCACATTCCTTGACTCCAGAAGTAATGACATAGACCATGTTGTAGTAAGATAGTTCATCCTATTTCAACAACACTAATATTTTTTACATTCAGTAACACAATTTTTCTAATGATTTTATGTAGTACATCCACCAATGTTTTTTATTTAAAAAATCACTTTATGTATAAGTGGGAACCATATATGAGCCACCAATACACAAAAATCCAAGGTCCCTTAATTCCACACACACCACATTCAAAAGTCAGAAAAAAAACTCCAAACCCACCTAGAACCACGAGTGAACCCACCTCAATACATGATCCCTCATCCATCACAAGGAGACCAATCCTTCCGCAAAAATGCACCAAATGAAAATTTTCAAAATTCATGTTTCAAAAAAACATCATACCGAGAGCAATATCATTGCACCATTTCCAGGCCACCAAAATCACAGTTCATACCAAACTATTGAACCATGTAAGCCATGTCCACCCTTCCATTTCACATAGACCACAAACCACATAAACTAGTCACATAGAACCATCTTTGTCGGTAGGCCCATAAAAGTAGTTTCTCACCCCACTAGAGAGGAAAACCAGAGAACAACATCGTCGTCTGAGCCGTCATGGATCCAGATTTATTCATTGCTAGTCTCTTGAAACATTTAAACATTTTTAGAAATTCAATCTTATGTTTCATATATATAACTCAAGTAATGTGAGTAAATTAATAAATAAAATTAAAGATGTACATATCTCCACGAGTTGATTGGTTTAACATTGGTAGATTGATACCATTAGTGAATAAGCTCCCATAGTAATTTTGAACCAATTTTTACTTTCTTATTCTTTGATTTTTAAGTCATTACTTTCTGACAAATTTTAAAAAACTAATATATTGTTCTAGAAATATCCTTAATTTTATAGACACAATCACTCCATGATAACATTATCATTTTTCTAAGACACATGTGACCCAAACATTTATGCCAAAACTAACTATCTTCTATAATACTTAGTAAAAAATATTTTTGAGCCGCACAAAATGGAAAATGTTTCATTTTATTTGTTGAATTCTTGTAGGTATAATTCCATATTCTTTTTGTTTATAATAATATAATATTTTATGAAAATAAATTTTTCCTTATTAAAAAGATGTGAAACCCTTATAATGATGAGTTTCTACCAATCTATAAATAAATAATTTATTTACATTTTGTTTTCTTCCCTAATATTAGCATATCAGTAACCTTTAATTATGTGGGATTCATCATTGAAAGCTGTTAATCTTCCTTATATGATGTTATTCAGATTCTTTAAAAATTTTATGTAACAATTCAAATGAGAAGAACACCCACTATCCACGATTCAATGTCCTTCCCCTTTGGTTTCATTAAATTATGTTTCTATAATAAGATCTTTTTCTTTCCCATTATCTATAATATCATCTTGCGTTTGAGAGATTTTATAATTCATATGTCGTTCTAGAATCAATAAAAGACTTGTTTTTACATAATTTTCCATTTATTAAAATATTTTAAAAAATATTTCAAAAATATGGAATATAATTTCTACCTCCACACAAACCATATCATATTTTTTCGATAAAACCTTCTCAGAATTATTCCATTGAGAGTATTATATCATCCTAAAATAATTCCATTTATTATTTTTTTATGATATTTAATTTTATTGATTAAAGCATTAAATATTTCCCATGTGCATGAAACCACCAAAATATATGTAGTGTCTATAGAAATAATATAATCCACTTAACTTTCATAATATCCACATTTGTGAGAATGTTTCTTGGTAAAATTATTTTCATTAAAATTATAACATGTTTTATTTTGATAATTTATATTCTCACCTAAAACCATATTCATCAACATATTATTATTTTCAATCTAATCAAAACTAGATGTTTTAGGAAATTTTTCAAACCCTTAATTTTTCGAAAATTATGACATCTCCAATTTATAGATTTTGGACAGATACAAAAAATTCCCAAGTTTATTATTCTTAGAAACAATTTCAAATTTCATAATGAAATGATCAAAGATCAATTGATATTTCTTCAGTTGAACCTTTCTAAAACATTATGCTACTAAAGAGATAAATTTATTGAAACCAGTATCCCAATACATATATTTGAAAGTTATTGTAGATCAATTTTCAATTATATTTCTTTCTTGATCATAACATTAATTTATTCATTCAAATTATTTATTACAATAGATTTATTATTTTCATCAGTCTCATGCCATATCATAACTTTTCAATAAGGAATTAATTCATATTTTTTTGTAAAAGAACATTCATCTTTAAATTTCTTGATTTCATTATCAATAATTCCACTCATTATCATACATTATTTCAATTCATATTTCAATAGAAATTTAAATCCTATTTTATCTACTTTATAACATTTACATTTGAACTCTTCAGTGTTAATAGTTGTAATGAAATTATTCTGTCAAACATTCTTAGTGGACAAATTAGTTTTATCTCCAGTATCTTATTCTTCATTATATTTAGAAAAAATACATCTCTTTATGTATTTTGGTAATTTATTATCATTACCTTTAGAAAAAAACTTATCCCTATCACCATGTTTCTTCCACTATATTCACTTCCTTCTATCATCTTCATCATTTAATCTCTAATCATTCATCAGGGGAATTTTTTTTGGAAATTTCGTAGTAACTCAATATTCAAATATTATTAGATTATATTTCCATTTATACAGTATGATAACTATTTATACATTTTTTGATGTCAAGAAAAAAAATATTATCATGATTTTTACATACCTCAATTTCAGAATCAGAATATCTAGCTTATTCATCAAGATTCTTCATATGATTTTCTTTAATGGATTCCTTGAAAGATATTTAAAAATGGAAATTTCTTTCCAATTCAACAAATTTATCCCTTATTATTTCATAATTTATTAGTTTACTATGAATATCACCAAGATATAATGAATCTAGATCTATAACGTCCAATGAGGAAACATTTTCATCAAACTTATCTTGATTAATTATCATGTTCTTTTCTACTATATTAGACTGCTATAACTTTTCAACAAGACATCTATGAGATAAAATAATTTCATTCACCATGGTAAAAAATCCCCCAAATTATTAATTCTCAATCTTCTTGGGATGTACAAATTTAAATCCTTACATTTGTCACATTTCTTATTTACTTTTTTACTTCATTCACTAATTTTCTTAGATTATGTCATATACCATTAGTAGTGCAAATAACCTTAACTCTTAAGAATTCATATTCATAAATTGATGAGAGTAATATATTCTTATCTATTTTGATATTCTCAAGATTATTCATATCTATAGATATTAGTGGAAGGTTTTTTTCAATAAGATTAAATCCATCTTTTGCTAAATCAAGGACATAAAACCCAGAATACATAAGATAATGAAATATTTTTACTTTCTATATTTGATTATTCTTCCAATAAAATTCCATAATTATATTACTATTCTACCAATTCAGATTTTCCATCATAATATCTCTTTCAAAAAGATCAGCAAAGAGTAAAATAAAGGAACCTTAGCTTTTGTAACACTAAATATTTCCCAGATATGATCATTGTATCACTATGATGTGTAGGGTTGAATCGATGATACTTTTTCTTGTATGTTTCCTTTCATTTTAAAAAAATTATAGATCCTGTTAAATTTTTATCACTTTTATAAAAAAATATATCACAAATCCAAAAGAATAAACATATTTAAAGTGTTCAATAATCATAAATTTAGTTATATCCTTGGTATGGTTTTGAAACAATCTATTTCCACGTAGTCCACTAGAAACAAAATCCTTTTGTTTTGAAATAAACAAGTAGGATATAATGTGACACATCTATAGAACTATGATCAATACAATAGTTAATTTTATATTCTTTAACCAATGATATAACAAAACATTGTGTAACATATTAATAAACATTCACTAATTAATTATAAAAACATTACATATCTACCCTATGAACATTCACTTCAGATTTTTTTCAAAAATATTCTCCACATTCGTATCCATAAATAGGTATGAATTTATTTGAACATCGTAATGAAACTAATTTTGATGTCCTAGTTAAATTCCTCAATCTAATTACTTATTCCATTAATATAGTCTTTCAAAATACTACTAAAATTCTTAGTAACTTCGTCTCCCTCAGTATCAAAGTATCATATTGATTTCCAGGTTTGATGACCCTGTCTGATCAGATAACCACAGAATACGATCAGAAAACTTCTTCTTCTATTAATAAGACATACACATGAGTCATATATCTAGAAACATATTATCTATAAAAAATCTAATCTTACCACTCTTCATCATCAACTGAAGATTTTTATTATTATTCAAATTGTAAAATGTACTGTCGTCATTTTATCGTTGTACCAATAGTTTTTGAGGGAGCAATTTGAAATATTTTCCCACAAAACTAAATTTAGATATCTTCTAATATCTCCTTAATTTGTACTCAACATCAAAAATATTCATCTCTAATCAAATATTATCCATTCTTCTCAAAATTACTTGATTCTTCTCCCAACTTCATATGGCTCTAAACTTTCTATCCATTATTTAATCTAATTCCAATTGTGGTTCTGCTGTTTCTTCATTTCAATACAAACATATGGTCACTATAATTTTCAGGACCCACTTTATAATACATCATTACTTAATACATTTCAGTAAAATGACCCCTTGTATTCATTGAAATCAATATTCCATAAAGCAGGTGGAAACTTCTAATGATATCGACACTTCTTGAATTCATTTCAACAATAGCCTCAAAATATTTTTTAATATAACTTCTCAAAAACTATCAAAACAAAATTGAACACCCCTATTGAAAACACTATTTATAATGATTGAAACCATCTCATCATTTATTCAATTGTTGGAAAATCCCATAGATTGATGATCATATTCTCGATAATGTATCACAACTATCATGTGTTTGATGTTCATTCTCTATCTCACTCTAATGGATCAGTTTCACCACAAGTCAGATTAGTTAGAACATCATATTGAATCATGAATCATGATCCACATGACAAACAAACAATGGTTCTTATTAAATTATTTTAATACTTCTTAAGGAAACATGAAATCATTTTTTCATTCCCCAGTTGAGCACAATGAACATATGTTTTATAAAAATGGATTAATAAATTGTCAAAATTCACCTGGATGAACGGTCACTAAATTTTATACACACATCGGTCTCAAAAAACACTAATTCAATTATTTTTCTTTATTCCTAGAGTGTAACAATAAATAAATGTATTCCACTAGTTTATTGGTGTCACGTCACTTCTTATTGGGTGATCTCAGTAACATTGACTTCATAAAATTTTTCCCTTTCTGATTATGTACAAATAAACCTCTAATATTCACCAACTTCTTTCTTAAAATATTTTTATCTGGTTTATTATTAGTCTAACTGAAAACCATCATCTTAATATTCTCAAATTTAAAAAAAAAAATCATTTTAGTGGTCAAATAATTACATTATATGGTGATCTCACACCTTTTAACTAAGTCCATACGGGTTTGTATTGAAACACCCTTTTCCAAAAAAAATCCTAAATATCTCTTGAATTCATCCTGCCTTTTCGAAAATTTTGATCTATGTTTCCTAAAATCAATAATATTGAAATGTATTATAACTTCTCTTCCACACATAAGCTTCATTATTTCCAATCATGTGTGAAAATAATTGGAAGCACTGGTTCTCCCCCCATTCCTTCATATGGCTTGCATCACATATTTCTAGACAACTTATTATATTTGAGAATACCAGGATCATCAAATAATTGTTAGATTTTGTATAAAGACTTTCAATCATTGACATAATTTATCATTATGATAAAAATTATCATTCCAGACCCATCATCATCTGATGAACCTTTTCCCCATGTAAAATCCACCACAATCTGATGGGCTCGATTTTGAATTTTTCATCTCATCTAATAATTATGATGCATCCTTTCATCATTCTCTTCTGATCATCAATACTTAAATATTTTACATTAATTTCAAAAAATAGAATATATTCATCAAAAACATCATTTAGCTTCTAAATGATTTTACTAAATAGAATCTAGACCACTTAGTGGAGGGTTGGTGAATCAGTGGTTCATTTCTCTACTCTGATAATACTTATTAACAAATTTATTAAACATTATTTCCCACATAATATTTTTAACTCTATTATACACTCATATACATCTCCTCACACGTACATTTTGTATGCATTAAACATGAACAGAAGGTAACACATATTATTTAAATGGTTTGTAATAATGACCTACTACTTTCCATTTTTCTTAGTCCCACTAACATGGATTTATTCACTATATTCATTCCTGAATACAAATTCACATGTAGTGAAAAATTATAAATAGATAGTGAAATATTTTTTATATAGTTTTTTATATATTCCAAAATTCCATTTCTTATCCACTTCCAATAACTTTTTTTACAGACCAGAAAAATAATCAATACATTTCAGCAGCTGGTATGTGTCTATAGATTCGAGCTTCAGTTTTCTTTTTTTCTTCTCCTGTTCAGAATGTAATTCCCCTACTCCACATGTAAGATGAATAAAAATTTACCTTCCTAAAATCATAATGAACATCAAATATTATATAAATATGCGATTATAATTTTAATATTTTCTAAAAAATCTATTTGTAAAAATTAATCAACAAAAATCAATCATATCAGTCACTCTCTGGTTACCTCTATCTGATGGTCACCATCGAATTGGTTTTGACTTAATTATACTTCTACTCTAATTCTTCAATTGAGTAGAAACTGAATATTTAACTAATATTTTCTCATTCCAATTGGACACGATATGATGAAATTTTCTCTGATTAATATCACTCTGATGGTCTCATGCCCATGGACTTTCTCCTATGAAACTTTCTCTATTGGAACATGCTTCGATGATCAGATGGAACCACACTCAATTGGATATTCCTTAGATTAATCCTTAAATAATATATATTGAAATAATCTCAATACATGACCAATGTTTCAAGGATTGATCTCTCTACACAAGTGAAAAAAATCACGTTCTCTCTTCATAAAAATGTATTGTGCTCTCCTTTTACAAACATCCCAGAATAGAAAATGTGGGAAAAACAATTCTACTTCACTCCCTATAAAATTTCAAAAATATGAAATTTAATGTTAATTTAATTATAAATATTTGACTTCATTAACTACTATAAATAATTATTAGAGTTTCTAGAATCTTCTAGAACCATAAAACTTCATTAAGTAAACATACATTCCTTCCGTGTGATCCTCTATTATGATGAAACAAAATTGTATGATAGAAAAATTACATTCCCATTTACTATAACATGTGAAAATTTTGATGTTATTCAATCAAAAACATCATTAAAACCACCCTTCAACAATAATTTGGTTGAAATCACCTATTTGAAATTTCCTCTGAAATATGTTCAACTTATTTCCCATTTTCTTCAATACCTCACACTGATGATACCTTATGCAATGAAGTGAAACATCTGATTGCTTTATCAGTGTTATTATGAATCAGATGGATCATTCCCCAGTTCACTCTGATAGATTTTTTTAGTGCTGGTATGATAGTTAGAACCACTATTTAGAAAAAACATATTTTTGTTCATTATCACTTAAACCAATCAAAATAAAATTCAACCTAATAAAAATCATTGATTGTATTGTTCATTTTTATCTAGTTGATTGGTCTATAAATCCATCATAAAAATCCTCATTTATAGAAAATATATATTTCTCAAATAGTCTTCCTCCAATAGGAATCCAAATATGAAACACAATGAATAACAATCAATATATAATGAACTGGTTTTAAAATGAATTTTAATAAATTAGTGTCATTAATGAATTCTCTATATAGACAATATCAATCACGCTGCCTTATTATATTTTGACACTAATGATCCTCATATAGATGATCTAAATCCTTCTATGTCCAATTATCCTCACACTGATGAGCAACAAAAATAATACTACACAATATATTCTTCTCTCTCCCATGAACTGCATCTTGTATCATGACTTATACTTGATTTATTGGAACCCATTACCATAAATTCATCATCAAATATACATTGGATGTGAGATAAATCCCAATTATTCCATAACATTTTTACATTATAACCATTCCTGATTTTAATGGTCTTGTTCCACTAACTTAGTCTGATTGGCTGGGTCCAATTATCATGGTATTGGTCTTGGTCATATGCCTAATTCTGATGATTTCGGTTTTATGTTCTTTGTCTGCTTTAATGTAGTGCATATAAAATTCTGTTTCTAGTACATCCTTCTTGTTTGTC
The DNA here is from genome assembly GCA_963277665.1 of Viscum album. Lineage (NCBI taxonomy): Eukaryota > Viridiplantae > Streptophyta > Magnoliopsida > Santalales > Viscaceae > Viscum > Viscum album. The sequence goes on along the minus strand of OY728133.1, from coordinate 1,924,084,171 downwards.
CAATGGGATGTGTTGAAAAATAAAACTCAATCATTTCTCAAACTCAACTATAAATCATCAAATTATTGAAAATAAAACAATAACAACACTTGGTCCAAAAAAATCTCTCCCTTTTTTTATGTCAATACCCACATAAAAACGAAACCACTTGTAAAATTATTTTCGTGCATTTTTTTCTCGCCATTTATTTCTTTCCCATAATATTTCTTATATATCTACCATATTATTATCTCTTATAGTATTGATAATCAAATTTAAAGGGTCCACCATGATATTGTATAGATTTTATTAAAAAATGATATCACTTTCAAGGGTTTGAGCATTTCATCTAAAAATCATGAAAATATTCTTCATGAGAACATCAATTTAACATGAGTTTATTAACAAAATTAATTTATGTAACACCCCAAGATTCCATTATACAGTTCTCTTTGAATTATACAATAGCTTGCAATGTATTCAACTTCGAGTTCTACCACAACATGACCTAACAAAATTGCCATTTAAAAGTATTTATGGATATTAATTCCCACATTATGAAATTTAATAATTTCTTATTCTCAAAATGGACATCATTTTTGAATGTGAAATATGAAAATTAGTTTAGTGTCAATTTTTTTTATTTTTCTGAAAATGTTCAATTTTTGATGAATAGTAAAAATGTAATGCCCTGACCCCATTTCCCCAGAGTCGCTGCATTATTGCGTAACATTGGCATGATCACAAAAGATCAAGTCTCGAAATACCGATTAGTTTAGTAGCCTTGGAAACACTAGATACATTCATAATCCTTACATTATATCATAAAGTAAAACAAAACTACAACAACATCTTGTCTTCATATCCCCTCATACTATCTCTGAAGGTCATTCATAATATACGTCTTCAAATCCATGAAAAATTAAAACATTGGAAGGGGTGACCTCAGATACTCAGAAAGGATAACAATATAGCGGAAGATTTCATAAATAAACATTAACATATAAGGAAATGTATAAATAAAACAAAAGCCTTTTAAATGGGAACTTCAGTATAATATGGAAAAAATAAAATGAAATAATTACATTTACTTATTCACATGGATATTCTACTAGTCTAATAATCACATGTAATATCAATAACCACTTTCATAATGATGGAATGCATAAGGCCATACTATCATAACCACGTAGCCAAGGCCTCGTGCCAAGACTACAAATAATATTTTGTCATGGCCTTGGGCCAAGACACTAGTTTGTCTCATGAGACCTGCTGATTCATTGAAAAGCTATAACGGGCTCCACCTGTCACTTATTAAGTCCAATTCATTCCGTATATGAAATGGTTTAAACATATCATGAACCATAACATAATCAAATTCACATAAAACATGCATAAAGGAAACATAACATTTCCACATTTCAATCACAAGACATCAATACAACACATTGATATAAAAACAATTTCAAAACCATTTTCAAAACCGAAATAAAATAAAATTAAAACTTTGTAATTATTTTTCATTTTAAAAAGTTATGGCTTGTAGGGGAAGCTGAAACTCAAATAATGGTCACGGTGGCGGAGAAGTCGTTGTCTCCGCATACGTGTGACAAAAATAAAATTCCCTTTAGTCGTTTAGTAAAATGATTCATATATAAAATGATTCTTATTGAATAAACGTAAAATTAAAAGGGGTTTATATACATTATAAAAGATCGTTGTGTATAAAACAAAATATGCCTAAATGAAAGAAGATTGAGACGAAGTCCCTTACCTCGTGTCCAACTTCACTCGACCGTTCTTTAATCTACTGAATAATAAACTAGATTTAATCTCCATTTTATTAAGAACCTTTTTCAAGTTCATTATCACTCTTATATCACTTATTACAATGTTAAGAAAATTATGTAGTCATTTAAGTTAATAACAGTCGTTTTGTCGATCTTTGGTACTTGTGTCAACAATAAACTTCTTATAATTACAAGTTGTTTATGTTCCCGAATATCCATTATCTCCAGAATTATATTCTTGATGTAGATATCATATATATCATATATATCTAGTGTATACATTCATTCATAATATTACGTAACATTTAGAGGTAAGAAAAGAAATGCACTGTTCATGGAGACGGCAAGCCGTACGTACGCATGAACGCTCCATTCATTTCTATTTCATATTTAATGTAATGAAATCATAATGATATAAAGGTATATTATAATTACAGTATAATATCATATATAATATCATTTACCCCATCCTTAATACATCCTCCATATGGCATTAACGATTCAAATCACTTTGAGTGGCTGATAGTCCACACTTCCTAAAATGAAATTATCGCGTTTACCCATAATGGAAATCATAAAGGTATGCCATAAATGAGAAATACAGAAGAATAAGGAAAACATAAACATAATATATATCATATATAAATATAGTGACATCTTAATGGCCACCATGATAGGTGTTAAAGGAAGATTGAACAATCATCGTTTCGTGAGGCAGAAATTCACTAACCACAGAAACAATATGTTCATTAACCATTAGACAAAGGTGTCTGTAAATGTAATTAAAATTATTCTTATAAAAACATCCTAGTATATTTATGATACTGTTTTTGATACAGAAGAAAGGAATAAAATGAGTTTAAGGGGTTGGAGAAGCAAAATAAAACAAAATAACATAAGAGAAGACATTACCTTAAAATCAGGTAACTCTTTTTGATTTGAGATAAAGGATTCATTGGGAAGACTTCTGCCCAAAGTGAGGGTTCTAGGAGTAAGAGAGGGAAGTTGAAAGATTATTTGGGAAGAGTTTGGCCGAGCCAAATGGCTTTGACGGTGTGAATAAGGTGGTAGAGGTTGGGGCCTTTTAGAAGAGGAGAGGAGGGGCAATCTTGGAAAGTCATGAAATGTTACATTATTATGAAGTACTTTTCTAATTTAAATGGTCCCAAAATTATATATTTCAAAGATAAGTTGATAAGGGTTATAAATATACCCATACAATAGGTTTTTAACAAGTGTATGTCTTAGATTTTAAATTATCTTTTCATTTTATTTAAAAAGTTCATTAATGAGGTAATCTCTACGTCATCGTGGTGTGATAAATAAATTTATTTATTTAATTTAAAAAATTATAAACAAATTACCATAATGTAGGAAATCGTTTTATCTTTCCAATGAATATTTATAGTCGAAAATGTAACTTATATAACCCCATGTAATAATTGGTTTAGTAAAACAACACATGTTTGTGTCAATTTTATTTTTACTTTAAATAAAAAGTTTTTAATGTCATTTTCTTACCCAAGTGGCTCCATGGGGTCCCCAAGTTGACACATGGATTTTATTGGTTGGCCATCAGTCATCAAATAAGGTTAGGATAAGTTTAAAGATATTTTCATATTTTTATAATATCATTTTTACATTAAATTTCACTAATTACCTTTAATCGCGATAAATAGAACTTAAAGTTACTATTCACCAAAAATTATTTTAATCTCATTGAACCAAAATTTACATCAAAATGAAAATGATGTATGTCGGATTTTGGAAATTCAAATCACATAGGTGGTAAAATTTCATTTAAACGAATAATTAGTTTTTTAACTACCACATAGTGGTTTCACTATTCATCAAAAATTGATGTTTTACAAAACAATACCAAAAATTTACCCTAAGATATATTTGATATTAAGAATACAAAAATGAAGTCCATTTTAAAATATAAAATTTATATAATTTCAAATGGTGGGTATAAATATTCATAATTGATAATTTTATTGGTCGCGGTGTGTTAGAACTCGAGGTTGCGTACAACACACGCTGCTCTATAATTCAAAGAGAAACGTACCATGGAAGCATGAGGTGTTACATTCACCCCACCTTCAATAAATTGGGTCCTTGCAATTTGAAATTTTTCTTTGAAAATAAAAGGTTGAAAATAGAAAATACCTTTGTGGAAAACCCACATCGGAAATAAGGTTTATAAAAATATACCTTTAAAAGAAAGAAAGTGAAGTACAAAGGTCATCCGAGATAGCCCATACTAGGATTCTATGAAAATATAGATATAGAGGAAAAAAAACCATCAAGGTCTGATGGAGATTTGTATAAAATAGGATTAGGAGAAAGTTAACTACATGAAAATCACAAACTTGTGATTGGCTAAACGGTCATTGATTCCCCAATTGGAAAAGTTAACCGACAAAATTTTTGTTTTAAGTTACCTTTCATAAAGATGAGGAATTTATTTAGGATATTTACTAAGAATGTAAGGAAATATACTTACTTGTCACGTAGACTTTCATTCTTTAATAAATTTTTACCACAATCCCGTATTTCACTTCAAAATGTAATAGAACTAAAAAATATTCTATTTATCATAATTGTGTAAGGATACAAATATTAACACATACCATTTAGATTAGGAAAACTTTTTTGTAATAACCAGGGACTTCCTATAGGCTAGTGGTAGGTAATAAAGGCTTGTCGCAATGTGGTTGTGGGTTCTATTCCTACCGCTTTGTCCGACGCGACGGGTTATCCCCTAACCTGAAGGTTGTCCTTTTCCTAAAACTATAGTATTATAATATTTCAAAAATAATCTTCATAAATGTATTAACCTTAAATAATACTATCCAAAGTTCAACTAAATCCATTCCAACGTTTATAGTTATCCAAAATACATTCGTCCGGACATTCTCTACAAGGTATCTAAATTCCAAAATCAATTGTAACATTATATTCCCCAAACAAAGTAAAGTTTCTATTATTCTCACATACTAAAAATATGATTACCTTCATCATATTAAAAACTTAATGAAAACAAGAAGTATTGTAGTACCATCCTTATATATATCACATTATTATTATAACCAGAATATAATCCTTGTTTCCAAAAGCACCAATACATTAATTTTTCCACTTCAACTTCAGTAACACCATAATATTGTCCTTGATCCCTTGTCCTTTTCTGAGGTAAGTTTCCCTGATGCTTAGGACATTCATTTTCATAATGCCCCATTTCCCTACAATTGTAGCATTCAACATTGATAGCCACTTTCTTTACCTTGCAATCACGAGCCTGGTGACCTTTTTCTCCACATTTATAACAAACTCCAATTCCTTTTAAGCAAGTATAGGGGTGATTCTTCCCACAATTATTGCACAATGTAAAATCCTTCTTTCCCTTTTCCCTTTATCCATCTCTTGTTCCACCATTCTCTTCTTCTCTTTCTTTACTTTGTTGTCATAAGACATAGAAAATTCATTTTCTATCTTGATAGCACACGAGACAATATCTTCGTGTGTTGAAAAAGATTGTGATACTAAAGCTCGACGAAGAAATGGTTTTAACCCATCAATGAAATGATCAATCTTACATCTTGGGTTATGTATATAATCTGCAGCATTTCATGCTAACCTTGTAAATTTGGCCTCATACTTTGGGACATTCTCATCCTCTTTCTGCCTCAAACTCAGAAATTGTCTTTCCATATCTGCTCGATGGTCATGTGGAAAGTATTTTTGTAAGAAAATTTCCTTAAAATCCCTCCATTCCATACATGATACTTCTTCATCTTCCTTTGTGTTTTGAATCAGCGACCAGCATTGATCAGCATCTTCAGTGAGGCGGTAAACTGCCATGAAAACCTTCTCCCTTTCACTAATCCCCAAGCCGTGGAATATTTTCTCTAAGGATTTTATCCATTTCTCAGCTACTAATAGATTTGTGCCCCCATTAAATGTTGGCAGTTGTTGCCTCATGTAGCAGTCTATCATTGATCCTCCACGTTGTAGATCAGGGTGATCCATATCAGTAAGGTTATTATTCATAACCCGAGTGAGTTGTCCCAGTATGGTGATCGGTTGATCAGCAGAAGTTGAATCTCCAACTCCACTATAATTATCTTGAGAAGGAGGGAAATCCATACATGGAGTGTGTGCATTGTTACGGTTTTCATTCCTTCCACTAGGCGCCATTTCCAAATAATGGCATAAACTAGATTAGTTTATGAGTCAAAATACATAATTAAAAACTTTCACAACACTTAACATAAATTGAACTATTTGTGGATATAATCCATAATCATAAAAATGTTTTCTTTGAGAAATTATATACTCCTAAACCCTTCATAATGGTTTGTAAAGAAAATATGAATTATCCTGAGCATATCCCCCGGGAGTGTCAGAACCAAGAGTGCAGCGAGGCCCGTTGTCGTGCACCAGTTCCTGTTAGAGTCTAGCTCAGAGCAGTGTTTTCGGGTTTTACCCCTAGGTACATCTGTTCCAGAGTCGTCTCTACCTACTCGTATCCTGACTGGGATGTATTGCTCGGAAAACTCACAAAATACTTATAAACCCAAAATTTTTGGAAGTTCTTCTATTCTAATCCTCAATGCTTATCTTTGGGATATGTTCTCTAATCAGAGTTTATCTAAATCTAGCTTCCAAGGTTAGTACTAAACTTCCACTAATACCAACTGTAATGCCTCAACCCCAGTTTCCTAGAGTAGGTGAATTATTGCATAACATTGGCATGATCACAAAAGATCACGTATCAAAAGACCGATTAGTTTAGTAGCCTTGGAAACACAAGATACATTCATAAGTCTTACATTACATCATAAACTAACAAAAAACTACAACAACATCATGTCTTCGTATCCCCTCATGAAATCCCTTCAAGTCATTCATAATATACTTCTTCACATCCTGGAAAAATTAAAACATTTGAAGGGGTGAGCTCAGATGCTCAGTAAGGATAACAATATAGCAGAAGCTTTCATAAATAAACATTAACATTTAAGGCAATGTATAACTAAAACAAAAGTCTTTTATACTTGACTTCGGCATAATATAGAAAAAATAAAATGAAATAATTACATTTATTTATTCACATTGATATTCTACTAGTTGAATAAACACATTAAATATCAATAACCACTTACATAATGATGGAATGCATAATGACAGACTATCATAACCACGTATCCAAGGACTCGTGCCAAGACTACAAATAAGATTTTGTCAAGGCCTCGTGCTAAGAAACTAGTTTGTCTCATGAGACCTGCCGAGGCATCGAGAAGCTATAATGGGCTCCACCCGTCACTTATTAAGTCCAATGTATTCCTTATATGAAAATGTTTAAACATATCATAAACAATAACATAATCATATCACATAAAACATGCATAAAGTAAACATAACATTTCCACATTTCAATCACAAGACATCAATACAACACATTGATATAAAAAACACTTTCAAAACAATTTTAAATACCAAAATAAAAAAATTAAAACTTTGTAATTATTTTTCATTTAAAAAATGTATGGCTTGTAGAGGAAGCCAAAACTCATATAATGGTCACGGCGGTGGAGAAGTCGTTGTCGCCGCATACATACGACAAAAAAACATTCCCTCTTTTCATTTAGTAAAATTCTTCGTATAAAAAAATATTCCTCTGGAATAAACGCAAAATTCAAAGGGGTTTATACACCATATAAAAGAAAGTTGTGTATAAAACAAAATATGCCTCAATGAAAGGTGATTGAGACGAAGTCCCTTACCTCGTGTCCGACTTCACTCGACAGTTCATTAATCTCCTGAATAATAAACTAGATTTAATATCTACTTGTTAAAGAACCTTTTTAAAGTTCATTATCCCTTTAATATCACTTATTACAATATTACGAAAATTATGTAGTCATTTAAGTTAATAACGGTCGTTTTGTCGATCTTTGATACTTGAGTCAACAATAAACTTCTTATAATTACAAATTGTTTATGTGGAAGAATATCCATTATCTCTAGATTTATATTCATGATTTAGATATCATATATATCATATATATCCAGTATATACATTCATTCATAATATTACGTAACATATAAAGGTAAGAAATGAAACACACCGTTCATGGAGACGGTAAGCCGTACATACGCAAGAATGATACTTTCATTTCTATTTCATATTTAATGGAATGAAATAATAATTATAAAGAGGTATATTATAATTCCAGTATAATATCATATATAATATCATTTAATCCATCCTTTATAAATCCCACATATGGCATTAACGATTCAAATAACTTTGAGGGGGCGGTAGTCCGCACTTCCTAAAATGAAATTATCGCATTTACCCATAATGGAAATAATAAAGGAATGCCATACATGAAAAATACATAAGCATAAGGAAAAAATAAACATAATATATATCATATATAAATATAGTGACATCATAATGTCCACCATGATAGGTGTTAAAATAAGATTGAATAATCATCGTTTCGTGAGGCAGAAATTCGCCAACCACAGAAATAGTATGTTATTTTACCATTAGACGAAGGTATGTGTATGATTAATTCAAATAATTATCATAAAAACATCCTAGTATATTGATGATATTTGTGTTGTTAGAAAATAAAATAATAAAATGAGTTGAAGGGGTTGGAGAAGCAAACTAAAACAAAATAACATAAGAGAAGACATTACCTTAAAATTGGGTAACTCTTTTTTATTTCAGCCAAAGGCTTCCTTGGGAAGAATTCTGCCCAAATTGAGGCTTCGAGGAGTAATAGAGATAAGTTTAGAGAGTATTTGGGCAGAGTTTGGCCGAGCCAAATGGCTTTGAAGGTTTGAATAAGGTGGTATAGGTGGGGGCCTTTTATAAGAGGAGAGGAGGGGTACTCTTGGAATGTCATTAAATGTTACATTATTATGAAGTACTCTTCCCACAATTATATATTTCGAGGATAAGGTGATAAGGGTTCGAAATCTACCAATCCAATAGATTTTTGACAAGTTTACGTCTTATATTTTACATTATCTTTTCTTTTTATTTGAAATGTTCATTAATGATATAATCACTGCATCATCAGGGTGTGATAAATAAATTTATTTATTTAATTCCAAAAAATTAAAAAACAATTACCATGATGTAGGTAATCTTTTTATCTTTCCAATGAATATTTATAGTCTCGATGTTAACTTATATAACCACATTTAATAATTGTTTTATTAAAACAACACATATTTCTGTCGATTTTATTTTTACTTAAAAAAAAATTATTAATGTCATTTTCTTACCTATGTGGCGCCATGGGGTCCCCAAGTTGACCCATGGATTGTCTTGGTCGGCCATGAGTCATCCAATAAGGGTAGTAAAAGTTTCAATATATTTTCATATTTTTATAATATCATGTTTACATTAAATTTCACTAATTACCTTTAATCGTGATTAATAGAACTTAAAAGTTACTATTCACCAAAAATTATTTTAATCCCATTGAACCACATTTTACTTTCTAATGACAATGATGTGTGTCGGATTTTGGAAATTCAAATCACAGAGGCTGTAAAATTTCATTTAAACGAAAAATTAGTTTTTTAACTACCACATAGTGGTTTCACTATTCATCAAAAATCGAAGTTTTTCAGAACAATACCAAAAATTAACCCTATGCTATATTCGATATTCTAAATCCAAAATTGATGTCCATTTTGAAATATAAAATTTATATAATTTCAAAATATGGGTCTTACTATTCATAATGGCTACTTTTATTGGTCACGGTGTGTTAGAACTCGAGGTTGCGTACAACACACGCAGCCCTATTATTCAAAGAGAAGCGTACCATGGAAGCTTGGGGTGTTACAAAAAAACACCATATTATTGTTTAAAACTGAATTTTATTTAAATATTTATTTATTTTTATTTTAATTTATTTTAAAGTCAAAAATTATAAATAACAACTATATTAGTCCAATGTAATTCATTTGAGTCGTTTTCTAATAAGATTAGACATATAAAATTTTATTGAATGTTTTAACTTTTTCAGCTAGCTTCTAGGTACATTTGAAAATTTGCAGAAAACATAATTTTACCACTATTGTGAATTGAATATCAAAAATCTCAGAGACATTGAGGAAATTAGTAGGTAAAATTTTGTTCAATATGATGAAAAGAATTTTTTGGTGAATATTAACTTTTCAATTTTATTTTCCACGGTTAAAATTGAATATGGAAATTAAAGGAAAAAATAATATTATATTTACCATAACACATGTCCTAATTCAATTCGATAAATTTATTCCGACCAAAATAAAACATGGGACTAAAATTCGATCCTTTTTATCCAATGGGATTAGATTATGACATTTTTTAAATTTTATTTAAAGAAAAGTTAAAAGTCTTAAATTCTAATTTTAATAACTAAAATTTTTTTAATATAGAGTTATATATAAGATAAAATAGACAATAAATATTCATTATAAATATAAAGATATTTCCTACATAGGGGTATTTTATTTATAATTTTTAGTCATCATATAATTTAATTCCATTGTGACACAATGATGATTCAGTATTTACCCTATTAATGAATGACAAAAATAATTGATGTTATAAATATTAAAATAAATATAAATTGAATCTTTTGGAGAATTTGGAAAATTTTATATGTTAATATGAAATGTTGGGGATGATTAAATTTATTTTGTTTCAAGAAATATAATTTTTATTATTTTCACAAAAACCAAATACTAAATACTGTCAAAATTGGCATAAATGAGTTTTTCAAACAAATATTTTTTATTAAATTATATAATATTCCTAAATATATATGGTTCACCCAATTGATTTATATAATGATATATATATCATTAATTAACCACTTGAGGTTCTCTTTGAATTTTATAGTCTGTTTATTAACCATCAAATATAAAAATACAAGAAGACAAGGTAAAAGGTAAAATATTTAACTAAGAGTTAAATCTAACAGATAATGTTAATAAGGTGATGTAAACTATTCTAAAACCAATTGGTTGCGAATATTACGACCCTTACCCACCTTATACTCTAAATAAATCCATTTTTAGTCATTATAAAGTAATAATTAATTTATAATAAAATAAAATTTCAAGCTTTTCCAAGAGTGACCCTCACCTCTAATAGAAATTGGTACTTCCCTTTATCTTAATTTCACACCTATAAATCAATTTGGATCAGCCAAAACCTAATATAGAATATTATTAACTACCCTCCATTCTACCTAGAGTCCATACATTGACTCAAAATTAAACTTATGGATACCTTTTGATCAAATCAAAAGGAAGCACCCAAAGAAGTTGTAATTATTTCATCACCTCTTGCAAATTTCTTTTCTTCTTCCACATCCACTTTCATTGTTTTTTCTATACCAAAATAATAACTCCAGTACCTTATATATAGAATGGTGTTATTTTAAATATGGTATAACCATATTCATTATTTTATCCATCCTATGAATTAAAATGTCACCATACGTGTGTACGTACGGCTCACTGTCTCCACGACGTGGTGTAGTTTGTTATTCAACAATTCATTATTTGGATGTGTATAATAATGAGTATAATTGATTTAAATGAATCTGTATATATAATATACCATCCAATTAAATAATATTTTATCATCAATATAATGATATTCTCCCTCGTTCATATGTACGGTTTACCATCATCACGAAGTGATGAGATTTCATTCCCCATCGTATCCATTCAAGAATAATTTTCATTTGATGATTAAAAATAATTTTTAAGAACATAATATAATTCGGGATATGAATCAAATACATCATATCCATAACAAATAATAATTAAATAACAAAACAAATTAATGATGACACAACAATTAACACCTGAAACAAAGATACTACTAAAATCTTATTAACAAAGCTATATTAGAAGTTCTTTTATGATATCATATTTCAATAGGAAGTTTTTTTATAATTTAATTAAAAATCATTAACCCTAATACAATAGGTTAATATAACCTCGACTAAGAAAAAGAAAAATGTAAGGGTTAATTTTACAATCTCTTTATTATCCGTGGTTGTTAATACATATATATCTACTAGGACTTCTTTGTTATCCACATTTGTGTTTCATAAAATGGTATTTAAAAACACTATTACTATTTTATAGACTATGGGTTAAAGTATTTTATATCCTTATTTTACTTTTTATAAAATGTTTTGAAATGAATGTTTCCATCATTTAAACATAAGTTACATTTTTTACTTTTTGACAAAATAATGAAAGAATATATTTTTTTAACAGATACGGCAAGTGCGGCTATTTTCCATCATTAAAACATCTTCGAATATTCACTTACAATCTTATAAGAATATTTTAAAAATAAATTTTTTCTTTTATAAATACCTGATGTTTAAATGGTTTCAAAATAGAAAGAGGTAATTATATCAAATAGATTTTATTTCATCTATGTCAACATACTTTATTGGATTTTACGCTTGTTTGATGTTGATTTATTAAGAGACAATATTTTATATAGTTTTGATGGTTTTGTGATATGTTTGACTATGGATATGTTATTTTTATACGGTTCATTTTTTATGGTATTGAAATTTCATATAATAGTTTTAATACTAATGTTTATGTTACGTTTCATACTTTTCATATGAGGAATGCATTGGACCTATTAAGTGACGGGAGGGGCCATCTATATCCCCACTATTCATTAGTTAGTCTACTGAGACTAATTAGAGTCTTATTTCAAGGCCTTGAGAAAAGTTTAATTTGTGGTCATATCATGGGGCCTTGAAAATGTTTTTCTGATGTCCGACATTATGAATTCCATAATTATGAAATTATCTATTGATATTACATGTGGTTATTAGACTAGTATAATATCAATGAAAATAAGTAAATTGCATTTTTTATTTATAATTTACTTATTCGACTAATGCTTAAGTTTAAAAAGATTGTGTTTAAGTATTATAATTTACTTAAATGTTTATGCATATTAATGGTAGTTTCTACTATATTGTTATACTTACTGATCATTTGATCTCACCCCATATGTTTTATTTTATGAATGATGAAAAGAAGTAAATTATGATTAACCAGTAGGGATATGATATGGGATATGGGTGTGTTCAAATGGGAAACAATGTTGTTGTTTTTTCATTTCATAATGTAATGTAAAACTTATGTATGTATCTAGTACTTACAAGGCTACAAAACTAATCGATCATTCGGGAAATGATATCTTGTGATCATGCCAATGTTATTTATTAATGCACCGAATCTGGGTAACTGGGGTTGGGGTGTTACAATTTAAATAAACAAATGGAATTCTATAATGGGGAACCTGGCGTAGAAAAAAAGAATTTATAACCAAGGATATCAATGTTTTTTATAACACAATTCTTATGTAATAAATATTATTGTTCCATTAAACATTCACATATTTTTGGGAAATCAAAAATGATTTGGTTATGATAAATGTAATATGAAACCATCCCAAAAAAATATCAAAATATTTAGTTATATAAGCACGCCATTAAAAACAAATATTTTGTAACCTCATTAATATATTTTCCATAAATATTAAGAACCTAACATACAATTATTCTTACTTTTACATCATTAACTACTCACATGATAGTAAAAATACAATTTTTTTGGAAAAAGATGGAACCTCATAACCTCTTATAAGAAATGTCTGGACTGATAGTTTTCTCTTAGTATTCAATTTTTATTTTTTGGCATATATTATTCATTGGATGTGTTTTATTCTTTTTCTTCATCCTTATAAACATTTTTGATAATTTTATTTTCATATTTACACTCTTCTAATAAGGATTTAAACTTCATTGAAACTTTTGTATAATTTTTTTATAATATGTTACAAAAAACTCTTACATCCCTTCCTCTTGTTGTAGTAGAATAGTTAAAAAAATTAGTAACAGGAACTTCTTTTTCATATATCTTTTATCATTTTTGATTTTTCAAACCATAATATGTAGAAATATTATTATCAATTTTAATTGTATCTTTAGAAACCGTTTTCATCCCATTTTCATCAGCTAATTTTTTTATTCCACCATCATTCTATCCTTATATAATTTTTCAACCAAAATAGCAGAGAAACCAATCTTTTTGGGATCAACATTCATGTTTTTCTCCACATCATTAGCATGAGAATATTTCATATCCATGGTTGAGTAAGACTTTACAGATATTAATTTCCCTTAGTTTTTGAAATCACAAATACATTTGCAAAAACATGTTTAATGAATTTGTATTCCCTAGGTTTTCAAGAGTGTTTTTACAAAAATCCTAATATTTTACCCTACATATAATTTGTTCGAAAGTATTCATGAATATAAATTATATTTATTCATTATGATTACCTTAATTAATATGTGTCTCAAATATATTATACTCACCTTTATTAGATCAAATGTTTGACTTTTTTTCATTCCCTTCACACTGAAAAATTCTAAACAATTTCTCTGATATTGGTACTAATAAGAATAAAACTAATTCTAATAATGATTATTGTATTATCATTGTTATGAAATTCCATTGGAACAACATATATTTATTATTATACTAAAATAACATATTAATAATATAGGTAACATAATTTACACTATAATCATGTAAAACAATAAGGAATCATACAATTTGTTACAATAAATCTGTAGAATTATAGTTGTGAAAAGTCTTTACAACCAACTCAATAAATATGAAGATTGGGAGAGAAATATGACCATTGGGAAAATTCCTATTAATAACATATCATTCAATGATTTTTTACATACTGTTTTAGATACCGGTGGATATCATTATTAATGTAACATTTTTCTAGAGAAATGGAGATTTCATAACATAAATCCCTTATACCATGCCATTGTATATTTTTAGAGTTTTTTGGGGATAAAGAAACCCTATTAGGTTGTCTCCATATGAAATTTTTCATTGTAATCTATGACTGATCAGTGTAATGATCGAATGCTTTTAGTGATAGGATGAAAGTGAACATACTAGGGCTTATTAGACAAACAATATGATCCTTATATAGAGGGACTCAATGGATAGTGAAACAGGTCTATTCTGATCATGATATTAAGGGATTTACATGCACTGTTAATAATTATTTGATCAGCATAAAAAAATATATTTATTTTCATATTTGTAATATGATTATGATTTCTATCTTTCAAGAGGGTTAATTTTAGATTAAGAAAATGGAATAACAGAATAATTGGGATAATGATCATAAATAATATTGTATTAAAACATTTATGGACATCCATTGGACTGACTAATGGTCACAATAAAAATATAAATTATTACTTTTAATGTACAAAATTTTGGTTAATTTTTAATGGTGTATACCAATGAGACATCTTATAATTAGTTACAATAGATCCATTAACATCTAGTCATAAAAATTCATTGTGAAAAACTAGCAGAAATATAACCATTTGGAGAAAAATTCAATTTTTTGTAATATTACTTTATATACCAGGTCATTCGAAGAGTTTGGATCTATTGGTGTAGATGCTGGTTGATTTTATTTTCAATTTATCATTTTTCAAGAACACTAATGATTTCATATAATGAACTCCATGTTCCTAGTCTTTTTAATATTTTTGAGTTTTCTAGTTATATAGAATCAATTTCAAGGTGTATCATTATGAGATTTCAATTGAAATATGCATCTGATTATCATAATGATCAAGGGATTATGGGGATAGGAAGACATAGAATTTGGTCCATCAGATAGAGGGCTACTACAATTATGTAGAAGGTGAATCTTATATTCGTATCAAGGGCCTCATGGGATTGGGAGATTGAGATATTCTAATCTTCATTTCAAGGGATATCCATTCTAACGAATTAATGGATTTTCTATAAGTATAAAACAAGTTATACCATTTTACTGGGATAATGACTCACATTCTATTACAGTAAAATAGTTTCATTCTTTTTATAACTTATAAGTAATTCTTATAATTTCCCCTATTATATTTATTATTTTAACATGTGTTTAATTATACTACACTTTCAATATAATATAAATCATCATATTCATATTTATATACGGTTTTTTTGATTAGTACAATTTTGATCACAATAAAATGGCATATTTTTAATCAGGTACATATTGATTCTGTTCTTTTATAATCTGATTTAAACGTATTTGAGATAATTACTATTATGTGACTTATTCAATCAGAATAAGGTCCATGTTTTATATTTACACGTAAACTTACTTTTGTTTTTAATATTATAGTTATTTAAAAAAATGTTTTTAAATTATATTTACCCCAACATGTTTCATGTTGGATATCATAAGAATATTCTTAAAATCCTCATTTTAATCTATCTATTTACTAATCCAATAATCTTATCATTTTTCTTTGTGGAGGATTCCAAATTATTCACATTTAAAGACTTCATTTATAGTTAAAAAAATATTTTCTAAATTATTTATCTTATATTCTCATTATAAATCACAAATGACACATTCATAATTCTTAGTAGAGACATGTTATTACTAAATGTGAAATATATGAGTCCAAAACATCCACAACACTAACATTAACCTATAAATATTTATTTTTTTGATAGAGATTTATCTTCATCAGAGCATTATTATTTGTTATTTCCTTAAACATTGTGGACTAATTTTCAGTGGGAGATTATTTTGAGAAAAACTCATTTCCTTCTTTCTGAAATATGTTTTCTCAAAATCAAACATTTGTAAACCTTCTTTCCACACGCATCAAATGTTTTTCATTTAACACTAACTAAAATGGTAATGTTTAATATCATATTTCATATATCACTATATGTATTAATAATAATTTATTTTGTTTATAAAAACTATTCTTGTTTCTCATCTATAATATATTTTATAACTTCTATCATCATTTTGGATTTAGAATTCATTATCATGTTATGCTTATCATATTCAATAAATATAGATTTTTTTTCATATTCACGTTTTCATTTAATGTTGAGGTTTCTTTATATCATTTAATATTTTCCCTCAAGATCACCAATTTTAAAATTCTATGTTCTAATATAATTGATATTTGTGTGTTACTTCTTTATCATATAATTATTCTAAAATTCTATTCTGTCATCATTATTCTTCAGCTTATCTATTTATTTCATTCTTGACTGTTCTACTCATTTTATATTTCCAAATACTCTTTGAGAATCCATTCCATTTCTAAATTTTCTTCAACATTAGAATAATAATCTAATGAATTACTTCTATTTCTATGTTAATAAAAAATGTTGAGTTAATTATAAGAATCATCACTAGATGAGGAATCATTCTCCTTTATTCTTCTCAAATAAGTTTTCTTTTTCTTATGATAAGGAAATATTTCCTCAAGTTTCTTACAATTTTGATTATGTATCTTCTCATTTCTTCTTTAGACTCATACTATTCCACTCTATTCATTGTAATTTTTTTTGAAAAGTATCATTTCTCGTCATAGTTTCATCATTTGGGAATTTTAATTTTCTGTCTCAACTTACTGTATTAAGGGAAATAAGGGAAAAAATATAACTGAAACGATCAAGTACTTCGACAACAATTGGATAAAATGATTCTTATTTAAATTATTTACTTTTTATATTATTTTTAATAAGGATATGAAATCTATTTCTATGTTAGACGTTTCCTTGAAAACAACATATTTTCCCATCTTATATGCCACATGAATATTGTGAAGTTCATCAAAAGATATATCAGTATGATATTCTAAATATGAAATGTGGGAATAAAATATATCTATAATGTCCCTCAAGTGATTAATTACAATTTTATAATCTTATATATTCTCACCAAATCATCTGATGTCCCTCATAATATCATTTATCTATGTAATTTAATCATCAATAATTTCGTTATCTGTTGTTTTCAAATCATCAAATATACATCTCTAGATTTGTATCATGTAGTACTTATAATTTTCATTCCCTTCATATATTCATATAAATGTATCCCACAATTTTATGGCTATTGGGAACGACATAATCAATTCATAAACAATATCAGTAAGTCCCATTAAAAATGTATTCTATGATTTTCCAGCAGATTCTGTAATTTTCTTATCAGCATCAGTCCAAGAACCTTCAACAGTGAGAGGAAACCCCACTATTGTAGTATTCATAACATCATTGAAAAGTGAATGAAGATAGGGAGACATCCTATTCTTTCACCAATGATAATTCCATCCATAAAAATAGGAATTACCCTACTATTCATTGAATTGAAATTCTCGACTCTTAGAGATGGATCATTCATAAGGAACCATGCAATAAAGCCAATTGTAGTTCCTAAATAGGATCAAGACAACAGGGGGTGAATTTGTGGTTATTTTTTCATTCCTAGGAAGGTTACTTAAAAAAATTATATGCATTATTAACATATGAAAATTTTTAGAGTTACGATCCACTCAAATATGACTTCTCTACATTCCCTTCACAATGAAAAAAATATAATGGTTACTCATCAGAAGATATTAATTGTGTTATATAAAAATACATACTCTTTTCCATGTTATATAGTCCGTAAAAAATGGATTATTTCCTTATATTCATTCTAAAATACAAAGGAAAAATGAAGTGAACAATCCCATAAACCCAATATCAACATTCCAATTGTAGTTGGATTCCACCCACACCCACATACTATCCTTTTCATCTCCACGTCCCACATCTAGTTATACACCTCATAAAATAAATCTATCATTTTTGAAACTGGTAAGTATCCACATTTATATGATTCACATTTCATATTTTTTTTATCCACTTCATAAATAAATTAACATCATCCACAAGTAAGGTGAGTCCAAATTTTCAAACCCAAAATCTTCAAGAACTCCAAAAATTCAAAATGTAACTTGTTTTCCATGAAATACAATTGATAAAATACGATCAGAAAACATCCTCACTAAAATATAGTCGGGTATAACTTAGTATAGTAACATTTATCTGATGGTATTTATTCAATTGGGATCAATAAAATTCTACTTACAAACTTACATTTTCCATTTTATAAAATTTCAATTGAAAGATCACAATATCTTCTTCCATTGGAACTCAGTATAATGACCCTTTCTCTGATGGATTTTTCATTATGGAATCACTTTGATGAACTTTCTCTAATAAAACATTTTTTGTTATAACTATTATTGATGATCAGATTGAACCTCATCCAATAGACATTCTTTAGCTTTAACATGAAACAAACAATTTGGTCAGAATCTCACTACCAAAAAAATTAACAGGGTTTCATCTCATAGTGCCAAAAAAATCATGTTCTATTTTTATACATTTTTATTATACCATCCTTTTATAGGCATCCCCAAATGGTAATAGGGGGAAAACCAATTCTACTTCACACTTAATAAAATTTATAAAATTCTGAATTTCACATTCATTTCTATCATCATAATTGACATCATTAAATACTATCAATACTACTAAGAGTATTTGAAATCTTCTAAAATGTTCAAAAAACACATAAATATTCATGATTATAAACATTTCATTATTCTAATTCTATAGTATAATTCTCCATTAGGATGAAAACATATGTATTGCCAAAAAGTTCTCAACCTATTTACTATAAATTTTTATATTTTGAAGTATTTAAATTATATATTTTTCAATATAACCCATGGAAAATAATTTGGAATCGAGAACCTCTTTGGAATAACCTCTATAATTATTTCCATGAATTTATCCATTTCATCAATTCCTCACACTGATGATCCCGCACCCAATGAATTTCTAAATCAGGTTCATTTATTAGTTTCATCATTCCTATGATGGATTGTTCTCTATCTCACTCCCACGGTTCATTATCAGTTCTAGTTCGATAGATGACACCACCTCTTGTGAAACAATAAATACTATATTTCTTTTACCCTTCACAAAATTAAAAAACAATTCAACCTAATGAAAATGGTTGAATACATTGTTGATTTCCAATTTGTTGATCAATACCTGAATCCTTCTGATGAATCATTATTTCAACAATTCAACTATTCTAAAACATACATCCTCCAATAAATCTCTTCATTAGATAAAAAGTGAATTTTAATCAATTAAAAATGAATAGGTGTTAGAATCCATTATGATTTTTTAATAGACTTTGTAAAACGGAAATATATATTGTTCTTGTATTATGTTTGAATTTAAAAATTACCATATCTATTTTTTTTAAAATATATTTCTTCAATCTAGAATATTCTTTTATATAAAATATAGTAATCGTTAGGGATTACTGGAAAAAGAAAAAAATTAAGGGTTTTCTCAAATTCTAAATAATTCAAAATTACAGTTTAAGATATCATGAATATATGAATCCTATGAAATTAGGACAATGAAATATATGAATGTAAATATCTAAAGGCACTCTCTATTGAAATAAATTTCTAACACAATACATTTATTGATAAATAATTATGATCACATGAAAATTATATAACATGGTATGGAATAATCAATATGGAAATATAAATAATTGAAATCATAAGACATTTAATTAATAAACATAGAATAAAATACATCAACAGATAATATCATTGGAAAATCTCATGGATAATAAAAAATAAATTCTGAATGAAGAAAATACATAATTATTAGATGACATGTCTCTGGAACATGATATATCTACCATGAAGACTGTTCATAAGTTAGTTTAGACAAATGGTACAAACTTGTTTGATGTAAAGTTATTTGGTTTTCTCAAGAGAACTACTAATGGATCAAGATGCTATATAATGTTGGTACACACCTATCACTATAAGTCCAAATTATTCCTTATTTATTGTATACTAAATTTAATTCGAAAATCTACATTCCTTAACTTCAAATATATAAAATTTTTAAAGGATGTGGATTTTTCAATATTTATCCATTAAAAAAAATTACTATAAATTTAAAACACCATATATAAAATTGTTATATAGATTATGAAATATGAATATCAATGATTAATAATAGATTAATTGTTAGAGAAAATTAATGTCTCTTGATCAATGTAAATTGATCATTTAAGGGGGATCTTAATTACAAGAAAATTAAACAATGAGGTGAATTTCAATTCTATACGTGGTAAAAATAAACATAAATCATGTAGAGGAAGAATATGTATAGTATCATCATAGAACCATTGGATTAATAATAATATGATTTTTCATTAATGAATATAAATAACACAAAAACATGATTAAAAATATTTTTTTGAGTAAAATATCCATTATATTTTGGAAAATATTATAAAAATCCTTTATTTTTAAAATAACATGTAAAAACCTCTCTTTAAAAAGAACCATCTAAACATGAAACAGAACCATCAAACAGAAGATGGTCATGATGGTAAGTAATTATTCACATTCTATTAATGTTAAAAGAAGTTTTTCTTTTTATATTTAAAATGGTAATGAAATTTCCTTGTTTAGAAAAAGATATGTGGATTCCTTTCACATTTCTATAAAATCAAAATGGTCACTAGTGTGAAAAAACATAATATTCCATTTATTTTTTTAAAATTTAAATTTTTTTTACAAATTCATTTAATAAATAGTTTTTAGTGGGAAATAACATTTTTGGAAACATTCTTAGAAAACATTATTTTTAATGAAAATAGATTTAATTACAAAGGGGTAAATTAAATCAGATTATATTAATTACATTTTTTCAATTAATTGAAGTTAAAAAGAATGGGAAATGGTACAATAACCAAATAACATGAATAATTAGAGGAGAAAAAAATGAAATGTTATAATTAGAAAAGTGTTAAATAATTTAAAACAATGAAATTCATTAATAACCAATCAATATTAGAATGAGATTGAGAAATAAACCATATTAATGATCATAACATTGATGTGATAATTCGTTAATGTGTTGATTATCTGTTTCAAAAGTCAATCCATACAAAATATTTATAATACAGTATAATTTAATTAAATGTAATTAAAAATATAATATTATAATGACACAACAGATGAAGTTTAATTATAACCCAATGAATAGAAATTGAGTTAATAAATAAGTGACCAACATTATTCTTATTTAGTAAACATTATTTATCCACCTATATAGTGGTTTTAGAAATATTAATAAACAAAATATGAACTATATTAATATTTATAATTTCATATATGGTCCTTTTATTCTTTTTTATCACATTTTTATTAATAATATTTTATTATTTTCATTGTTTTGGGTGTTAATTTCCTTGTTTTCTCATTCATGTTTAATCATGAATGATCTATTTCTTGTGAATATTATACAGTTATATCATATCAAGAATAAAAAAACATGACACAATTATCATATTTATGCATCAATTAAATGTTTATAAGAAATCATCAAAAACATTTATGAGAAATGATATACGTTAATATAATTGAGGCGGTAGACCTTATGAAATCCCTGATCAATTATTACACAATTAAAAATAATTTATTATATAGACATTATTTTATACAACATATAAGATCAATAGGACTAGTTTATTTTTGTATTAGGATAATTACATAATAAATTAAAATATGAAAAACAATAGCTTTATTGAAAACTTCCATTACATGACCTCTACATTCCCTTGTACTTAGCATTGCATTGGATAACCAGAGGACATGTATAAGAAAAGGGTGAGCTATAAAGCCCAATAAGGGAATAATCATTAAATAACATGAGGAATAAAATACATGTTAGAAAATAGTCATGTCAATAATGAACAATAAAATCATATACATAAAGGCATGATAAAGCATGATAATCATAACATGGAAATGTTGAAAAAACACTTAACATGAAATTAGCATGAGCCAAGGATCATCGCACATGGAGCATGAGTAAACCCTCGTTTCACATTAATTAGCATGAGTAAACACCCATTGCACATGATGTATACTGACACTATACTTTACCCAATGCATTGGAGTGCTATAAGGGCAGACCCTTCTTAAACATTTTATATGATCCATAAGTGTGCCACATGGAACATATAACATGGATTCATAAAACATTATCATTTATTCTAAGATAAAGTAATGTGTAATTCATACAAGAAACTTTATAATTAATAAGTAAATGTGCATAAAGGGGAATAACATTGATAGAGAAATGAGCATGGTATTTACTACACAATGACATTTCCTTGGATAATTGGTGCAATTTGGGCAATGTAATGGAATGATGTAACAATTAATAAGAATGGTTGAACAGGGAGAAACAGGTGTCTCATACTTTTTACATGAAATTGATAGTTATGGTATCATATAGATACATGTACAATCAATTTTAATGGAATTCAGATTCATGATACAAAATAATTGCTTGAATGTAAATTAGGAGAGAGAAATTTCTTTCAGAATTTCGGCATTGTAACGGGTGTAAATGGGATGAATTTAATGAGATAGAAAGGGGTTTCCCATTCTTCAAACATAAAAAGGGA
Source organism: Viscum album (assembly GCA_963277665.1). Lineage (NCBI taxonomy): Eukaryota > Viridiplantae > Streptophyta > Magnoliopsida > Santalales > Viscaceae > Viscum > Viscum album. The sequence goes on along the minus strand of OY728133.1, from coordinate 1,924,060,888 downwards.
TGTATGGGGGAGTTTTGTGATAATACCCCAACATTTATAATTGATATTTATAGGGCATAGCAACATTAAGAAAATTAGTCAAAAATGAGATAGGAAGAAAAACCCTTACTTGGAAGTGTGTTTCCAAAGGCATGAGAGAGGCTTGATATAGGATTCTTGGGAGCATGGGGCACCTATGGAGGATTTTATACACAATAATTAAGAGGTTGGACAAACTAAAATGGATTTTATTGACGATTATTTTAGAGATTGGGTGATTTTATATAGGATATGTGAGGGAATTCTTTATTATTTAGGTTTGGGACACCTCACATTAAACTAATCCAAACCCCAAACCAGCACTTGGTTTTCGCCCATGGTTTTTGAAAAAGGGAAGTGGGAAGAAATATTTTATAAATCTAAATTCAGAACATCTTCAAATAATGGGGTTTCTTATGTGGTGTTGAGTCACACTCCCTTGGAAAACAATTTAAAAAGACAAAATTTTTAATATGTTTTGAAGGGTCCACTAAAGCTTTGAAAAATAAATCAAACAATCCAAAAATCACATTATTTTAATTTTAAAACTTATATTTTCCAAACATATATTTTAAATTATTTTATTACCTCACTATTGGGTCATTATGATGTCATAAAACACATTATACATTTAAACGGTATTAAATGTTTACTGAGAAAATGAACCCTCTCAGAAAATTATAAAAAATTCACCATTAGATAATTTTTACATCATTATTCCAGAAATAATATTCATTTTATCTAAATAATTATCTAAATATGTAAATTTTCACTATTAAAATAAAAACCAATATTTGTCGAAAATTCAACGGTTTTGACAAAAATGGCTTTCAAACCTTAAAAATATTACAATTTCATTCATAAAATTATACAATAATTTATATTTAATAAAAATTAATTTATCAATAATGATATTTTATTAAAATATTATTTAATTTAAATATATATTAATTCAAAAAAATAGATTTCATAGCTGAACTTTTTCTAAAAATCCAATGTTGGCATTAAAAAATGTTTAAAAGGTAACCATAATAAAATGAAATTATATTCATTATTATATATGAAAATAATGTGCATAACCATAGTGCTAAGGCATTTTTATATAACCCATTATAACACCCACATAGGACCGAAGAGTAAGGTGTGTGATGGTGACAGACTCTTGGGGTGGCTCAGATAACATTGATCGGGTTGCAATCTCTATCAACTTTCATTTCTCTCATAGGCAGCCCTGCTTGTGTTTAACATATTCATGATCAAATTGGGCTTGGTCGAGAGTGATGAACAAAGACACAACGTCCTTTCTAAGCTATGACAATTGGGATTTTTAGGGGGCATGTCTACTGGATGAGGACATCGCCTCCTCTGTCTGACTTAATTGGATTTGATAAAGCCCTATATTTAAACTAATCATGTGATCACTGTTCAATGGAAATTTTAGGTATGGTCAGGATACATAATAGAATTTTAAAATCCAAAAACATAAAACCAACTATGATTACCTTTTATATAAACATTTTACATAAGGATTCATTTAATTAGATCAAGAGGGATTTCCATTAATGAAAGTTTCTGTGGGAACAATCTTCCCCCATTAAGAAATTTCACCCTCGAAATTTCCTTTTCCAACACTAAAACAGATGTGGGTGAGTCCGATTCGTCATTTCCTATGATTCCCACGTTGCTTCTTCAAACATGTGGTTTCTTCACAAAACCTTGATGAGCGGAATTGTCTTATTTCATAGAACTTTTTCTCTACGATCTAAGATCTTCACTAGTAGTTCCTCATAAGAAAGATCACCCTCTAACTGTACCACATCTGAAGAGAGTACATGATAAGTGTTTAGTATGTACTACCTTAATATGGATACATGGAAGACATCATGTACTTGGACCATGGTTGGTGGAAGTCCTAGTTGATAGACCACACCCCCGACATGATCAAGAACCTAGAAGGGTCCGATGTACCATGGACTTAACTTCCCATTCTTTCCAAACCTCTTGAACGTCCTCCATAGAGATATGTATAGAAATACCATGTCTCCAACTTTAAACTCATGGTCTGATTGACGGTTATCTGCATAACTCTTTTGTCGACTCCGGGCCGCCTTGATAAGATGCTGAATGGTTTTCACCTTCTCTAACATTTCATCAACCATTTCTAGTCCAAACAGCTTATGCTCACCGACCTCATCCTAACACGCTGGGGTTCTACACCTTTTCCCATCTATGGATTCATATGGTGGAATTTGGAAGCTCGAGTGGATACTATTACGAAAGAGAACTCAACCAGAGGAAGATGTTGATCCCATCCTCCTTTAAATTCCATTGATAACAGTCTGAGGATGATAGTCCATACTGATATTCAACTCAGTATTCAGAGATTATTGATGAAACATCCAAAACATATAGGTAAATCTTGTATATTGATCAGGCACAATAAGTAGTGGTACCCCATGTTGCCTTAACACATCCCTGATATATATTTTTGTCAGATGATTCAATGAGAAATCCTCCCAAATATAAATGAAGTGTGTAGCCTCTGTAAGACGGTCCACAATAACCCAGAATGCATTTTTTCCTTTGGATGCCTTTAGAAGTTCGGTGACAACGTCCTTGGGGATGTTCTCCCATTTCCATTCTGGAATGGAAAATGGTAGCATCATCCCCTTAGGCTTCTTCCTCTCTGCCTTCACATGATGACACACCAGGCACTTTTATGTATATTCAGTGGTCTCCTTCTTCATATTATCCCACAAATAATGCTCTCAGAGTTCTCTATACATCACTGTGTTTCCTGGGTGAATAGAGAAATTTGAACTATGTGTATCCTCCAAAAGTTCCTTCTTCAGCTCCAGACTTGATGGGACACATAGTCTTTTCCCAAATCTCACAATTCCTTCTTCATTAACATTAAACTATGAGGATTTCTGTTTTCTGATAGCTTCAACTTTTTCCTGAATTCCCACACCTCCCTTTTGAGAATCTTTTAACCTTTCTAAAAGTGAAAATTGAGTAGTCATTTAGGAAAGGATTGATAATGTTCAATTATTTATGATTCTGATGTCCATCATCATCAAATCTAAGAGGATTGGATCATTTTCAATTCTCATCAATGATAGAATCACTGGGTCCTTTATAATTAGGGCATCCTCCACCTTGTTCCCCTTCCTTGGGTAGTAATGTATTGAGGAGTCATGGTCTTTGAACAGCTCTAACCATCTTCGTTGGTGTATGTTCAACTCTTTCTATGTGAATATATACATGAGGCTTTTGTAGTCCTTATATATTTCACACTTCCCACAAAAGTTATAATGCCGCAAAATATTAAATTCTAATATCACTACATCCAACTCAAGGTAATGTTTTAGATAGTTCTGTCCATGAACATTCAATATCCTTGAAGCATAGTCAATGACTTTGTCATTTTTCATCAACACACATCCCATGCCCTTCATCAAAGCATCACTGAATACCAAAAAAAAGTTCTCCACTTGTGGGTAAAGTGAGCACGACTGTAGTAATAAGCCTCCTTTTCAACTGAATTATGCTTTATTCTCATTCATCACTTCATGAAAACATTACTCCCTTCTCAGTTAGCTTGGTAATAGTGCTAGAAAATCGTGATAAATTTCTCACAAATCGTCGATAATATCCAGCTGACCACAAAAATTTACTGATATCCATTATTGATGTTGGCCTCGACCATCCCTCAATTGCATATGTTTTTATAGATCCACAGATATCCCATTTCTTGTGATGATATGGCCCAATAATGAGACCCCCTTCAACTAGAACACACGCTTGCTGTACATTTCATAGAACTTCTCCTTTGGAAATGTTTCTAGTACAGTAATTAGATACTCCACCTCATCCTTGTTGGTTTTCGAGTATATCGGAATATCATCTATAAAGACTACCACAAATTTGTCGAGGTAATCTCTAAAGAATCTAGTCATCAAGTCCATGGTTATTTTTGGAGAATTAGTGAGTCTGAAAGGAATTACAATGACTTCATAGTGCCCGTATCTTGTACCAAAAGCAGTCTAGGGGATATCTTCCTTCTTCGCCCTTACATGATAATAACCCGACCGCAAATCTACCTTGGGGAAGTATTGTGCTCCATGCAATTGATAGAAAAAGTCATCAATTCATGAGAGGGGATACTTGTTCTTTATTGTGATTTTTTTGAGCTCACAATAATTGACACAAAGGCGCATTGGCCCATCCTTAATCTTAATGAACAGGACAGGTGCACCCCATGGTGATGTACTTGGGTGTATAAACCATTTATCCAGATTCTCTTGTAGTTTTTCTTCCATCTCCTAATACTCAAAAATAGTCATTCCATATAGAGTCTTTATATTTGAAACTCCCCATGTATAATATCAATTGAGAATTCAACATCTCTTCATGGAGGAAGACAATGAAATTCCACGGGAAACACTTCTGCGAATTCCCTCAAAATAGTAATATCATCTAGGATGGTTGCCTCCTTAGAATCAATAATCTAAGCCAGTAATTCATTCTCATAGAGAAGTAATATCCATGATTTAGATGATGGAGTTAATGAAGATTCATCTTCCTCCTTGATCTTTAAAGAATCAGGGGTCGATTCCCCACATGGTGAGTGATTTCCCTCTCACTGTAATTTATATTGGCTCTATATAAGGAAATCCTATCCATGAAAATAATTGCATCAAATTATACCAGAGTGGTTATGATGAGGTTCACAGGGAATTTCAATCCACATAATATGATAGAAGAGGAGTTATATTCATGGGATGCAATGATTGCCCCATTCTCCATACTCACAGACATATTCACCACCATTATTTGTGATGAGGTGGGGTTGTTCCACTAAAAATTAGAGATATAAATGAATGCATAGAAACTAAATCAAAAAGTATTTTCTCTATTATTGAATGAATAACTAGTGTAGATATCACCACTTCATTGTCAGGGATCACATCATCTTAGTGATGGAAAAATCATGCCCCTGCTACCTTGGAGGTTGTTGGTTTCCTCCAAAAACCCTTGGCTTAGGGCCTTGATTTGAAATATGCCCTAGTTATTTGTTGTTGTAGCAATGATCCACTTTTTGAGGTTCGAATGGTGAGTTCCTCTCTTCTGTCATAGCTGTGATTCTTTCTTTCTGACAGTTAATAGACATGTTCCCTTCTCTTCCACACCTAATGCATTTCCCCATGACCGTCAGGTAATATTCGGGGTGCCTCTTTCTGCCCCTTTGGAAAGTGGGGTGCTGGATCTTCTTAGCACCATTGTATTTATCCATCGGACTTCCATAATTTAATTCCCCCTTATTCTTCTTATCCCCCATATTACCCCTGAGATTATTCAATCTTCATTTCGACTTGGAGGGAAATTCAGACCATTTCCTCGTAGCAATCGAAGTCACAGATCGGTAGTGGTTTCTGAAGGCTAGGTTTCAACCCAAAAAAGAAGTGGTAAACCTTGAATTCATGGGTAACAAAAAAGCTGGAAGCATATCGTGAAAGTCTTGTGAGTTTTTCCTTGTATTTTCCAACAAATTCGTTTTCCTTTTTCTTGAGGTCATGGAAGTCACCTTCCATCTTATGCTGGAGGGTGCACGAAAAATATTTATTGTAAAACATCTTCCAGAAATCCTTCCACTCCAACGCCTTGATCTCCTCCTCAGGCTTTGTATTTTCGATCATCGTCAACCATTGATCTGCTTCACCCTTCAGTGATTGAGGGATCAGATTATCCATTAGAAGTTGGAGGCCTTTGTCTGATGAAGCTGTCGAGAATGACTTATTCTTTCATGGGGGGGGGGGGTATAATGTTCTTCTTGACCCATGTTTCTATTCAATTCATGAGATAGTTTATATAGAAGCATGACAAAGTTCATGATTCATACTCCCATTGGATTGGGCTTCTCATTAATATAGTAATCACATTGATCTTCACATCGGTTTTTAGCCCAAGTCTTCATATTACCAGCCATTGTCTGGACGAAATGGAAAGTTATGGGAAACACATAAAGGGTAATACAAGGACAAAACTGATGACTTTTAAATAACGTTTATTTCCTTAACATATGAATCTATTGGCTTCAGTCTATGTTATCAATGATCTATTTTCTAAAATATATTCTTAGGACATTTTTTGTCCCTTAAAAATGGTTCATACTAAGCTTTTGAATTTAACAAAGCATATCCCCTGAGAGTGTCGTAACCAAATGGGATTCAAGGACTATTGTAATGCACCAATTCCCACTCAAGACTAACACAAATCGGTGTTTTTGGGTTTTACCCCTAGGATACATCTATGCTAGAGCCACCTCTACCTACTCATATCCAGATAGGGATGTATTTTCCTATGACACCACATACTCAATAGTCACCAAAACATAGGGATGTTTTTATTATACATAGTATTGTATCTAACTTTTTTACTACGGTTTTCTAATCATAATCCCAAAAATAACTAAACCTATCCTCCGATACAAACTATGACAACCTTGATCTTTTACTATACATTTAATCATAATTTATTATATAAAAATAATTTGATAAAACATAGAAGACCAAGAGGACTAGTTTCTTTGGGGATTAGGATCATTACATAACAACTTAAAACATGACAAACAACATCATTATTGAAAACTTCCTTTGCATGACCACTACATTCCCTAATACTTAGCATTGTATGGGTTAACCTGAGGACATTCATAAAAAAGGGTGAGCTATAAAGCCCAGTAAGGGAATAATCATTGAACAACATGATGAATAAAATACATGTTACACAATAGGAATATAAATAGAGAAAAATAGAAGAATAAACATCAAGTCATGATAAGCATGATAATCATAACATGGAAATGTGGAAAAAGCACTTAACATGGAATTAACATGAGCCAAGGCTCATTGCAAATGGTTCCTGAGTAAACACTCATTGCACATGAAGCATGAGTAAAGCCTAATTCCACTTGAATTAGCATGAGTAAACATTCATTGCATATGATTTATCATGATACTATACTTTACTCAATGAATTGGAGTGCTATAAGGGCGCACCCTTCTTAAACATTTTATTTCATGCATAAGTGTGGCACATGGATCATATGATATGGATTCATAAAATATCATAATTTATTCCATGATCTAGGAATGTATAATTAATACATGAAACTATATAATAAATAAGTAAATATGCATAAATTTGAATACCCTTGATATCGAAATGGGCATGGTATTCACTACACAATGACATTGGATTGGAAATCAGTGTAATTTCGGCAGCGTAACGGTGTGACGTAAGAATTCATAAAAATGGTTGATGAGGGAGAATGGGATGTATCATAGTATGTACAATAAATTCATAGTAAGGGGTTATATAGATACATGTCCCAATATTTATAATGGAATTTATATTCATGATGCAAAATAATTTCCTGAATGTAAATGAGGAGAGAGAAATTACTTTCAGAATTTCAGCATAATAACAGGTGTACATGGGAGGCATTTAAAGATATAGAAAGGGGTATCCCATCATTAAAACAAAAATAGGGAAGTATGGGGAGGTGAGAAACCATACCGTGACATTTATAATTGAAATTAAAAGGTAATAACTACATTAATAAAATAGGACAAAAATGAGAAAAGAAGAAAAACCTGTACTTGGAAGTGTGCTTCCAATGGCATGAGAGAGGATTGATAAAGGATTCTTGGGAGATTTGGAAACCTTTATAGGATTATAAAGAGATGAGGGAATATTATGGAAGAACCCCAAAGGCTTTTAGTGTGGAGGAAGTGGGAGCATGGGTGGGTTTATATAGGAAATGTGAGGGAATTCTTTATTATCTAGGTAAGGGACACCTCACATAAAAATAATCCAAACCACAAACCATCACATGGTTTTTCCCATGGTTTTTGGAAAAGGGAAGTGGAAAAAAATATTTTATAAGTCCAAAGTCTACAATTATTAAAATAATGGGGTTGCTTATGTGGAGGTGAGTCACACTCCAATGGAAAACAATTTAAAAATACAAAATGTTTAATTAGTCTTGAAGTGTCCACTAAATCTATGTAAAATAAATAAAACCAAACCAAAATCATATTATTTTAATGGTAAAACATATATTGTCCTAACATAATGTTTATAGTATTTTATTTATCACTATTGGGTCGTTATGATGTCATAAAACACATTATATATTTAAACATTATTAAATTTTTACCCAAAAATTTGATTGTCTCAAAAAAATTATGAAAAAATCACCATTGGATAATTTCAATGTCCGGATTCCAAAAAAATATTCATTTTATCTAAATAATATTATTAATATTCTAATTTTCAATTTTATAATAAAAAATGACATTTGTTGAAAATTCACAGTTTTTTACAAAAATTGCATTCAAACCTTAACAAATATTAAAATAGCATTCGTAACATTCTAACACAATTTTGTTTTAATAAAAATAAATTTATTAATAATATTATTATTATTTTATTAAAAATATTGTTTAATTCAAAAATCTGTTAATTCATCAAAATAGATTTCTTTCTTGAACTTTAACTAAAAATAATATTTGAGTTTTAAAAACTATTTAAAAGGTAACAATAATAAAATGAATGTATAATCATTATTATATACAAAAATAATTTAGATAACCATAGTGCTAAGATCTCATTACATAACAACTTATAACACCCACATAAGATCGATGAGTAAGTTGTGAGATGGTGACAGACTCTCGGGGTGGCTCGGATAACATTGCTCGGGTGGTAATCTCTATCAACTTCCATTTCACTCATAGGTGGTCCCGCTCTAGCTTAACATATTCAAGATCGTCTTGGTCATAGTCAAGAGAGAATCCTAAAGACACATCCTCCTTTCTGAACTTTGAAAAATGGGCTTCGTATGGGGCACGTCTACAGGATGGGGCCATCGATTCCTCTATTTGAGTAAATTGGATTTCTTAATGCCCAATATTTATACTAATCATGTGATCACTGTTCAACAGCTCTATTTTCAACGGTCACAATTTATAAAAGTATTTTAAAATCCAAAAACATAAAACCAAATATGTTTCCATTTTATATAAACATTTTACAGAATGAGACAATTAATTAGATCATTAGGTATTTCCATTAATAAATGATTGGGTCGTTAAGGACCACATATACGCATGAATAACATTTTCATTTTTAAATGGACATTATGGAATAAAGTTAATTATCATATTATAATTATATAATATTAAATATATTATATAAATAATATTATATATTAATATATATCATCCATGTTAGTTGGTGATATAAAGGGACCCACATCACTTCGTTAAGGTGGTATTCCACATGTAAAGAAATGTTGATATCATCTGTAAGTGACTGAAAGGATAAGAAAGATAATGATATATATTATCATTATAGAATGATAAATAGTTTTCAAATATAATAATTATGTCATTCATATCACATAAAATCATTAAATTTATCCTTGTTGCATTTCCACAAATGTGTAAGTGAAATACGAATAACATTGGTTGTAATAGACAATTTAGGGGAATCATGGGGAGAAAAGAGGATGTTTTGATTAATTTTCACCATAGAATGATATCATCAAATTTACAAAAGTCTATATTTTGTGATAATGTATAATTTTATTGGTTACTTGGTTTCCAAACCACTAATAATACTTTTCAGTACACTCTACTCTTTTTGTAGTTGGACCACTCCCATGATATGTGGTAATGGTCCTAAACACCAAGATACTCCCTCTTGTAAATCCCAAGAAAACATATATTTCATGATCCCAATGAATTCTTCATTTTATTTTACAATGATTCTTATTTCATCATATGGTTCTAAAGACTACAAGCAACTCTCCATGTTACAATGACCCTCAAGATTAAAATCCCATAAGATTGTATTAAGTGTGTTTTAAATAGGAAATACGATCAATTTAGGAACAAATATGATAAAAAAATTCATTGGTATTGTTTATAGAACTTTTTTGATATATTGATCCTCCCATTAATGGATACAAGGAATCATCTTCAATTTTAAATGTGTCTGATTATTTTATCCTGTAGATAACAAATGTGGTGAATATGAACCCTCTCTATATGTGATAAATACCATGGGAAGATCATCACAAACATTTATCTATATACAAAATCTATATATTAATATGATGGGAGAATCAATTCGACTATATAATAGATTTAAAAATTTGTGTTTGTAGAACAAATCTGAATCCCACTCCACTTTCCTATGTGTTTATATTATTAAGAATATTTTTAATTAAAATTGAATTAACATTGTGAATGAAATTTCTATCACCTAATATAATAATTTTCAGTGGTTCATGAGTGACATATCCTATTATTGACATTTCATAATTCTCTATTATTTATAGAATTGATGATATTTATATTAATATGTTCTTATCTAATTATGAACAATCTATGACATAATGTATTACCTTACATGTGACCAATTCAAAATTTTATAAAAACATCATTCACATGAGGGAAACCAAGAACCATGGAGAGGAAAAAGTCTTAATAAAAAATAGAAAATCACATTCAGATAACACACCTCCTTTATTCATTTACTACCATATTCAACACCATTTTATAATAATATTTCTCCATATCAATTTTCACCATGATTGATATACCTTCCAATTTCTATTCAAGATACTCTAACATCTCGTATACTAATCCAATACCACCTTGAATTTTTTCATAATTGATTAAACCATTATTTTCTATCGATATTACCATAGGGATGAATATTAAGAGTCTATCATTAAATATTTTGGAAATGATCATGTAAAAAAATTGAAAATACTAATGGTATTGTAATGGATGAAGGTGTTTGGATATTTCAACTTCAGAATAAGAATCATATTTTCATAACACATGCCCCTAGGTAGAGTATTACATTTAAAAAATATCATAACATTATGGCCATGTAAAATTGTTAAATATCCAAACTAGTAATATTCAACAAGATTGAAAATTCACTAGGGCCTATCAAATTTTAAGGTTTGAGGTCGTGAACCTCGCCTTTTATTTCATTAATTAATCATATAGACTCAATAAATAAATTACGATAATTATTAGTTGTATAAAGGATATTGTCATGAAATGAAGTGTCCACATTTCCTATTGGGATTTATAATTTCATGTCTAGATCATTGATTAATAAAAAATCTGAGACAAAAGAGAAATAGTAAAAGGAACATGTTTCTCACTATCCCTGATATTGGTGCCATATTCAAATTTCAACTATACATTTCCAATAATTTTAAATATTTGATTCATGCATATAAATTAATGGTATTAATTTATACCTTCCTCTACTAATGATATCATTACCTTTCTATATCACTCAATTTATCCTCTAATAATCTATTAGGTATATTTTCTTTTCTATCCAAGGAAAAATAGATTTCATTCTCCCATTTATCCATTAACATTGTATCTAGATGGTCGATCTCATTTTTTGATCATATACATTAGATGGAGAGTTTTTTAGACTATTAACAACTTAATAATTACCTCTTTAGGCCACCTTAGTTAATTTTAAAGTTCCACCCATGATTTCACATACATATTAATTTCCCATTATGATTACATTATTTTAAAGATATTTGAATTGTGATGCTCAATTTTCGAGTTGTGGGAGTGTTAAAAATTCTCATCATGGTTTTATTGTATGATAAATAGATTAATTATTAGGTAAAACACATTGAATATATATGACCAAATATAAAGGGATGTTATATACATCATGAATTTTTTTAGAATATATCAATACGATACAATGTAATTTTATTTTAACATTTGTCAACTCACCAGGTAAACAAATGACCTGAGTATCCCAAGTCATAGATAATTATTCATAAGAATTGATTTATATCTTCATATCACTATCCACATAAATAATCTCACAATTTTTCATGGATAATATCATTTTATGACATAATAGACTAATGGACATCATTTTTAACTGTATTAAGAAAAAAATAAAATATGTATTATATATATCACCAGATTGTATTTTATTAACGGTTATATTAACTAAAATAGATATATCAACGATAATAAGTAGTATAAATAGTAGAAATGATAATCTGATGTATAATAAGAATGATCCTATATAAATTTAGTGAAAGCAAATTATATTTTTTATTAGATTCAATTAAAATAGATCACTATGCGAAATATTAATATTTATAAATATATATCCTTTTTGAATTAAATAATAAACCATATTTTCTTGTTAGGAAAGAGATCACAACAAGTCACCTTCCAAATTGTGTTATTCAATATTTTCTTTGTATTTGAAAATTAATTTTAATCAACTATTGAAAATCATATCATTCCATTGTAAAATGAGAAACATAATATTTAGAAAAAGTCCTTTTGATAGAAACATTGAATTTTATTATTAAGACATGTAACACATTTAAATAAAGAAAAATCAATGAATATTAAAAAATTTAATACTTATAAATGTCTTGTTTCTTGTGGGGATAAATCATTGTGAGGGTAACTCCAAATATATAAATTCCATCATTTAATTGATTCAACATGAAAATTTATATAACATGGAGTATGATACCATCAACTTTTTTCTTATGTTTGGTGTAACATCCCAGGAAAATAAAGAATAATACATTTTCCTATTTATTAATATTTTTGAATAAAATATTAATTTTACTTTAAAGGGGTTTCTATGTTCGATAGAGTACCCGATACGCAACAAAGAGTTTCTTTGAATTCGTAAATTGCACACTAGTAATAAAATAATATTATTTTAAATGTTAGTTAACACGTAGCCGTTGTACTGGCGAGAATGGATATAAATAACTAAAATATGATTATATTTTTTTGTTAAATGTTTTTACATTTATCTAATAAAGGATAAAGGCTTAAAATACGAAAATAATTCAATTTTAGGCTTATATACTCTAATTTTCACGAAAGGTCCACTTATCACCTTTTGACGGAAAAACGACATTAAATATAGTTTTGATCGATCTTATAAATTCTATTGGACCAAATATAACTCTTATTTAGAATCAAGACATCAATATTTACTTTGTGTAAATTTTTGGTATCATTCCGATAAAGTTCATTTTTTAATTAATAGTGTAAAATGTTGTATTTTAATTCAAAACCTCTTTCTAATCTAATTTTTTTAAGATGATTAGATTATCTTTTGAATTTGTTTTAAAGTAAAATTATAATATATTTTTACCATTAAATCCAATATTGGTTGTTGGAATTAATTTCACTTTGAAATCGGACTTAAACTGGTGTCAATCTTTTGATACTTATTGATTCATAAAAACACGCTCTTTGTCATGACAGCGGGAATTAATTATTAAATTATTTAATGTGACTTGTATGTTTTGAATTTTGTAAAATAGACTTCATTTTTGAATTCAGAATATCAAATATATCTTAGGGTGAATTTTTGGTATTTTTCTGAAAAACTTCAATTTTGATGAATAGTGAAAGCACTACGTGGTACTTATAAAAACTGATTTTTCATATAAATGAAACTTTTCCACTTCTGTGATTTGATTTTCAAAAATCCGGCATACATGGTTGTAATTAAGTAGTAAAATGTGGTTTAATGAGATTAAAATAATTTTTTGGTGAATAGTAACTTTTATGTTTTTAATCGCGATTAGAGGTAATTAGTGTAGTTTAAGGTAAAAATAATTCTTTAATAAACTGTGATGAGATTGAAACATGTCCTATTTTCATTGGATGTTTCATGTCCGACCAAGACAATCCATGGGTCAACTTGGGGACCCCATGGAGCCACTTTGGTTGGGAAATGACATAAATAACTTTTTATTTAATGTAAAAGTAAAAATGACACAGACATGAGATGTTTTACTAAAAAAAATTTTACATGGGGTTATAAAGATCAGATTTTTGATTATAAATAGTCTTTTAAAATCTAAAATGATTTCCTAAATCATAGTAATTTTTTATAATTTTTATACTTTAAATAAATTAAATTATTTATGACATCATGATGATGTAGCGATGACCTCATTATTTAACGATTTAAATAAAATGGAATGATAATGTAATATCTAAGACCTACACATGGCCAAAACCTATTGGATGGGTGGATTTAGAACCCTTATCACCTTATCCTAGGAACTCAACAATGTGGTACCTCTTAAATCCGAATACCATTTTAAAATAAAGTGACTTTTCTTTACTTTCCAAGAGTGCCCCTCCTCTCCTCTTATAAAAGGCCCCCACCTCTACCTCCTTACCCACACTCCCAATGCCTTTGGCTCGGACAACCCTTGCCCATTTTGGCTCTCAAAATCCCTCTCTTACTCCTTGAAGCCTCACTTTGGGAAGAAGTCTTCCCAAGGAAGATTTTGAGCTCAAATCTAAGAGAGTTACCCGAATTTAAGGTATTGTCTTCTTTTGAGTCCTTTTGATTGATTTTGCTTTTCCAACCCCCTAAACTCTTTTTATTATTTTATTTTGTAACAAATCCAGTATCCTCAATATACTAGGATGTTTTTATAAGAAGTATTCGAGCTACACTTACACACACCTACATGTAATGGTTAAAGGACATATTGTTTCCGTGGATGGTGAATCTATGCCTCCCGAAACGATAATTGTTCAACATTATTTTAACACCTTCAAAGGTGGACATTAAGATGTCACTATATTTATATAGATATATAACATGTTTATGTTTTCTTTAAGATTATGTATTTTTCATTTTGGTCATACCTTTATGGTTTTCATTATGGGTAAACGCGAGATCTTCATTTAAGGAAGTGCGGACTACCGCCCCCTCAAAGTTATTTGATTCTTTAAATACCATATGTGGAACGTATAAAGGATGGAAATATGATATTATATATTATATTATACTGGAATTATAATATACCTTTATATCATTATGATTCCATTCTATAATATACGAAATAGAAATGAAAGTAGCGTTCGTGCGTACGTACGGCTTACCGTCTCCATGAACGGTGCATTTCATTTCTTATCCCCAAATGTAATGTACTATTAAAAGTATATGTATATAATGGATATATATAATTAATGATACATCTAAATGATGAATATAATTCTTCAATTAATATATACATACCTCTCATTCAGTTTTAATTCCATTAATATGATAAAGAAATGAAAGTAGCGTTCATGCGTACATACGGCTTATCGTCTCCATGAATGGTTCATTTCATTTCTTACCTATAAATGATTATGTAATATTATAAATACATGTATATGATGGATATATATGATATATATGCTATCCAAATCAGGAATTTCATTCTGGATATAAAGAACCTTTGACCACACGAACAACATGTAATTGTAAGAAGACCACTTTCGACTTAAGAACCAAATATCGAAAAAACAAACATTATTAACATAAATGGTCACATAATTTTTATAACATGTCAATAAGTGATATAAAAGGAATAATTAACTTTAAAAAGGTTCTTAATCAAGTATAAATTAACTCAAGTTTATTATTCAGGACGTTAAAGAACGATCTAGTCAAGTCGGACCCGAGGTAAGGGACTTCGTCTCAATCTCCTTTCATTGAGGCATATTTCGTTTTATACACAAATTTCTTTTATACGATGTATAAAACCAATTGAATTTTACTTTTATACAAAAGGAATCTTTTCCTACGATGTTTTTTACTAAACGACAAAAAGGAATGTTTTTTTAAACGTACGCGGTGACAACGACCTTTTCCGACGCCGCCAGTATTATTTGGTCTTTGTCTTCCTCAACAAGCCGTAATGTTTTTAAAATAAAATAAATACCATATACACTTTTATGTATTTTGGTATTGAAAATGGTTTTGATAAAGGATTCTATTATTTCAATATATTTATGATATATTGTGATTGAAATGTGGAAATGTTATCATTCCTTTATATTGGTTTTATGTTTTATGATTTTATATTGGTACATGGACATTTTAATGGGTGGTTATGTGATAAACCATATGACGGGTGGTGCCATGAATACCAAGATGGGTGGTTACGTTATAACCTCCATTGCATTGGGTATGGAAGTCGGCCGTATGGCTATTCGATTAAGTATGTATGGAAGTTGGCCGTATGGCTATTCCATTAAGTGATATGTGTGGAAGTCGACCGTATGGTTATTCCAATTAAGTATGTTTATGTCCCAAGTTACCTTTATATGTTATGTGTTCTTTATATGGGTTTTATGGTAATATTTTTTTTACAAAAGGTTATGTAATGATATTTTATTCAGTGAAGAATTTTTACTACTTCATGAAGGTGAAGGTATTACTTTGATAAAGTATACATGGTTTACTTGATGTTTGAAAAACTAACAGTTTTCATTGTTTGTGTATCCCTTACTGAGCATTTTATGCTCACCCCAAGTTTCTTTGAAATGTTTTTCATAGGACTTAATGTGGAATAGGGTCAAGGATGGGATCAAGGGAATGTAATGCTATATAAAACATGGAACTAGACCTGTTTCTTTTTAAGAGTTTTTTTTATTCTATGGAAACTTGGTAGAAGTGTATACTTTGTAAATCTTTTGAGATGTAATAGTTATGTTCTAATTCTCTAAAACTCTAAACCTGAAGAGATCCTCAATGTGAATTATTAATTTAATTCAATATTAAGTAATGTTTAAGGCTTGGGCCTTATAGTTGGTATCAGAGGTCGGTTTAGATAACTTTAAGAGTTAGAATTCTATTAAATGATTATCCAAAAATATTTTTTTTATGGTCAAATTGAAGTGATATAGTATTTGAAGATTACCATGTTGCTTCATCTAAGACATGATTGTTCAGAATGGTTTTCCGCAGAGGAAATAGGGAAGCAGTGCTAGGAAGGCATGCAGAAGGAAATAACATTCCGAATCAGCATCCTGAGATGGTCGGAATTAGAACTGAACAGTTTGTTGGAGTAATGGTGCAGTTGACTCAAGCGATAAATGGAGGTGGTATCCATACACGAGATCATCTAGATCAACCGCAGAGGAACATGTCAGTGGTGGAACGTTTCATGAGGAATCATCCCCCATCATTTAGAGGATCTTCTGACCCTGTTCTAGCTGAAGGGTGGATTAATGCACTGGAGAATATTTTTGATGTCATGGGGTGTTCAGACAATCAAAAGGTTAGTCTTGCTATTTCTCATTTGGAGGGTGAATCAGATCAGTGGTGGTCGATGGTTAAAAATATCAGGGACGCTGATGAGATTGATGCTCTCGACTGGGAAGAATTCAAATATATGTTTCTTGAGAAGTATTTTCCTAAGGTTGTTCGACTTAGGATGGAAAAGCAATTCTTGGAATTGAGGCAAGAGGAAGACTCAGTGGCTTCCTATGAAGAAAGGTTCACTCGATTGGCAAGGTATGCTCCAAATATTATCTGAGACCTTGATAGTAAAATCAATCGTTTTTACTCAGAATTAAAGCCAAAATATCGAAGGGCATTAGCTTCTCGTGAGATTAAATGTTATGAAAATCTTGTTCGATGTGCTGAGAGGGTGGAAATAGAGTTTTCTGATGATCAAGTGTCTTATAAAAAACCAACAGAAGAAGAGACCGAGGTTGCAGAAGAAAGGTAAGAATTCTTCAAAAAAGTCTGACGGTAAGAAAACTAAGTTTCTAGTTTGTGATAAATGTGGAAAAAGGCATGCTAGGGAATGTCTTCTGAATTCTAGAAAGTGCTACCAATGTGGTAAGATGGGACATAAGGCTCGTGATTGCACTGGAAAAGATCAGGGTGATGGTAAGACCAAATTTGATTTACAGTTACTGAAATGTTATAAGTGCAATGAGATGGGTCACTATGCAAACAAGGGTCCGACAAAGAGCTTGGGTGATGGGAAGCAGTTAGACTACAAGCAGAAAGGGGTGGTGAAATCCTTTGCAACTACTTTAGCAGATGTGGGGCCATTAAACGAAGTTGTATCAAGTACTTTTTTTGTTATTTCAGATTATGACAGTGTGTTGTTTGATTCGGGGTCTACACATTCTTTCATCTATGAAACCTTTTCTAGTAACATTGGAATACCATCTCAAGAAATGAACCCTGATCTTTTGGTAAAAACACCTGAGGGAAATGTTGAGGAAAAAATAATTTATAAGAATCTTCTGATCCTTATCTGTGGAAAGAACCTACTTGCAAACCTTATAGTTCTACCACTAGTAGAGTTTGATGTTATCCTGGGTATGGATTGGCTCTCTATTTAGCATTCTAGGATTTAATATAGAGCTAAAGAAGTTTCTTTTCAGAAATACTTTCATTTTATTTACAAGAATGAACCCTTACTGTTGATAACTTATCAAGAGGCCAAGAAACTTGTAAAAGATGGAAATGAATGTTACCTTACACATATCGTTGAAAATAAAGGAACAGTTTAGATTGATGATGTGCCAGTGGTAAATGAGTATCCTGATGTTTTTCCTGATGAGTTGCATGTAATAATACCAGATCGGGAAGTTGAGTTTACTGTTGACTTAGTTCCTGATGCTAAGCCAATTTCAAAACCCCCTTATCGAATGGCTCAAATTGAACTTTTAGAGTTGAAGGAGAAATTGTAAGATTTATTAGAGAAAGGTTTCATTCGACCTAGAACATCACCATGGGGTTCTCCTGTTTTATTTGTAAAAAAGAAAGATGGTTCTATGAGACTTCGCATTGATTATAGAGCCTTGAATAACATCACTATTAAGAACAAATATCCTTTGCCTCATATCGATGATTTGTTTGATCAGCTCCAGGGAGCCCAATATTTTTCAAATATTGACTTGAGATCAGGTTACCATCAGCTGAAGGTAAAGGAAGAAGATGTTCCGAAGACCGTGTTCCATACAAGATATAGCCATATGAATTTGTAGTAATTTCTTTTGGGCTAACCGATGCACCTGCTGTATTCATGGACTTAATGAATAGAATTTTCCATGAGTTCTTGGATATGTTTGTGGTGGTTTTCATTGATGATATTTTGGTGTTTTCTAAAATTAAAGAGGATCATGAAATACATTTAAGGGTTATCTTGTAAACCTTAAAAGAAAAGAAACTGTATGGAAATTCAGCAAGTGTGAGTTTTGGTTGCAACAAATTTCTTTCCTTGGTCATATTGTTTCTAATGATGGGATAACTATTGATCCTGAAAAAACAAAGGTTGTTGAATAATGGACAAGAACCACAAATGTAACTGAGATTCGTAGCTTCCTTGGTTTGGCAGGCTATTACCGAATGATTGTTAGAAATTTTTCACGATTATGTCGTCCAATGACTAAGATAACTCGGAAGGGAGTTAAGTTCATCTAGAAAAAAGAATGTGATGATTGTTTTCAGGAGTTGAAAAGAAGATTGGTGAATTCTCCAGTTTTGGAACTTCCTTCCAGTAATGGTGAGTTTGTTATATACAGTGATGCTTCGTTGATGGGACTTGGTTGTGTCCTTATGCAGAATGATCAGGTAATTGATTTTGCTTCACGTCAGTTGAAAACTTATGAGGTAAATTAACCTACACATGATTTTGAATTAGCTGCTGTTGTTTTTGCTTTAAAAATTTGGAGGCATCATTTATATGGAGTAAAGTGTGAAATATATACTGATCAAAAAAGTTTAAAGTATATATTCACTCAGAAATAATTGAACATGAGACAGAGGAGATGGGTAGAATTAATCAACGATTATGATTGTAAAATTCATTACCATTCGGAATAATAAAATAAAGTGGCCGATTGTTTGAGTCGAAAAAGTAATTCTTCATTAACCATTCTACGTTTGGAACGAGATCCTTTGGGTTTTGATTTGATGAACTTTGGCATAAAAGTTTTCGGTGTAGGATGTTCTTCTATTTTGTTTCAGGTATCAGTAAATCTTCTTTATCAGACAGAATCAAGAAAGCACAGATGCAAAATAGTGAGTTGCAGAAAAAGGTAGAGTTGGTTCAGAAGGGTAAGTTTTCTGAATTCAGCATTGATAATGATTGTGTTTTGAGATTTGGGAAGAGATTGTGTGTGCCTTGTGATTCACAGTTGAAGACATAGTTGTTATGTGAAGCTCATAGTTCACCGTTTTCATTTCATCCTCGAAGTACTAAAATGTATAGAGATCTTCGGGAGTATTACTGGTGGGATGGAATGAAAAGAGATATTGCTGATTTTACTGTGAAGTGTTTGACTTGTCAGCAGGTTAAAGCAGAGCGACAGTTACCAAAAGGGCTGCTTCAGCATCTACCAGTGCCAGAGTGGAAATGGTAGAATATATCAATGGACTTTTTTGTGGGATTACTGAAGAAATCTCGAGGTTATAATGAAATCTGGGTTATTGTTGACTGCTTGACTAAATCTGCTCATTTCCTTCCTATACGAGATAATTTTTCCCTAGATCAACTTTCTCGTTTGTATCTTAAATAGATAGTCAGGTTACATGGAGCTCCTCTCTCCATTGTATCTGACCGTGATCCCAGGTTTACTTCTAACTTTTGGAAAGGCCTTCAGAAGTCGTTGGGTACTGAATTAAATTTTAGTACATCTTTTCATCCTCAATCAGATGGGAAGTCAAAACGAACAATTCAGACCTTGGAGGATATGCTACGAGCTTGTTTGATGGATTATCAGGGAAGTTGAGACCAACATCTTTCTTTTTTTGAGTTTTCTTATAATAATAGTTTTCATTCCAGTATACAGATGGCACCATTTGAGGAATTATATGGGAAGCAGTGTCGAACTCCAGCATTTCGGGATGAAGTGGGTGAAAGGAAGCTGATGGTACCAAAATTGGTAGAAGAGATGGCAGAAAAAGTTCAGTTGATTCAGAAGCACATGAGAACAGCTCAGAGCAGGCAGAAGAGTTATGCGGATAACCAGAGGAAGGATCTATCTTTCGAGGTAGGTGATCATGTTTTTCTCAAGGTTTCTCCTTGGAAAAGTGTGATGAGATTTGGTAATAAAGGAAAGATGAGCCCAAGGATTATTGGACCATATGAAATTCTGGTGAATGTTGGATCAGTTGCTTACCGAGTGGCTTTACCTCCGAGTTTATCTCAGGTACACAATGTTTTTCATGTTTCGATGTTGAGGAAGTATATGCCAGATCCATCTCATGTTATGAGTCCAGAGGTAGTTCAGATGGAAGAGAACCTATCTTATGAAGAACAACCAGTCCAGATTCTTGACCGAAGAGAGAAATTGTTGCAAAATAAAGTAATTCACCAGGTAAAGGTTTTGTGTAAAAACCATATGATTGAAGCGGCAACATGGGAATCTGAAAATGCTATGAGGGATAAATACCCCCACTTATTTTGATAAGTGAATAAAATTGCGAGGACCCAATTCCCAAAAAGGGGGGAAGGATGAAACATCCCAGGTAAATAAAGAATAATTAATTTTCATATTTATTAATATTTGCGAATTAAATATTATTTTTACTTTAAAGGGGTTGATATGTTCGATATTGTACCCGATACGCAACAAAGAGTTTCTTTGAAATCGTACATTGCACCCTAGTAATAAAATAATATTATTTTAAATGTTAGTTAACACGTAACTGTTGTATTGGCGGGAATGGATAGAAATAACTAAAATATGATTATATATGTTTGTTAAATGTTTTTACAATTATCTAATAAAGGATAAAGGCTTTAAATACGAAAATAATTCAATTTTAGGCTTATATACTCTAATTTCTACGAAAGGTCCACTTATCACCTTTTGATGGAAAACCGTCATTAAATATAGTTTTGATCGATCTTATAAATTCTATTGGACCAAATATAACTCTTCTTTAGAATCGGGACATCAAAATTTACTTTGTGTAAATTTTTGGTATCTTTCCGATAAAGTTCATTTTTTTAAAAAATTGTGTAAAATGATGTATTTTAATTCAAAACCTCATTTATTATAATTTTTTAAGATGATTATATTATCTTTTGAATTGGTTTTAAAGTGAAATTGGAATATATTTTTACCATTAAATCCAATAGTGGTCGTTGGAATTAATTTCACTTTGAAATCTGACTTAAACTGGTGTCAATCTTTTGATACTTATTGTTTTATAAAAACACGCTATTTTTCATGACAGCGGGAATTAATTCTTAAATTAATTAATGTGACTTATATGTTTTTAATTTTTTAAAATAGACTTCATTTTTGAATTCAGAATATCAAATATAGCTTAGGGTGAATTTTTGGAATTTTTCTGAAAAAGTTCAATTTTTGATGAATAGTGAAACCACTAAGTGGTACTTATAAAAACTGATTTTTAGTTTAAATGAAAATTTTCGAATTCTGTGATTTGATTTTCAAAAATCCTACATACATGGTTTTCATTAAGATGTAACATCTGGTTCAATGAGATTAAAACAATTTTTTGCTGAATAGTAACTTTTATGTTTTTAATCGCGAGTAGAGGTAATTAGTGTAGTTTAAGGTAAAAATAATGATTTAATAAAATGAGAAGTGCATGACACATGTCCTACCCTCATTGGATGTGTCATGGCCGACCAAGAAAATCCATGGGTCAACTTGGGGACCCCATGGAGCCACTTTTGTTGGGAAATGACATAAATAACTTTTTATTTAATGTAAAAGTAAAAATGACACAAACATGAGATGTTTTACTAAAACAATTTTTACATGGGGTTATAAAGATTGTATTTTTGATTATAAATATTCATTGAAAAGCTAAAACGATTTCCTACATCATAGTATTTTTTTATAATTTTTAGACTATAAATAAATTAATTTATTTATGACATCATGATGATGCAGCGATGACCTCATTATTTAACGATTTAAATAAAATGGAATGATAATGTAAAATCTAAGACCTACACATGGACAAAACCTATTGGATGGGTGGATTTATAACCCTTATCACCTTATCCTCGAAACACATCAATGTGGGACCTCTTAAATACGAATACCATTTTAAAATAAAGTGACTTTTCTTTACTTTCCAAGAGTGCCCCTCCTATCCTCTTATAAAAGGCCCCCACCTCTACCACCTTACCCACACATCCAAAGCCTTTGTCTCGGCAAACCCCTTACCATTTTGGCTCTCCACATCCCTCTATTACTCCTCGAAGCCTCACTTTGGGCAGAAGTCTTCCCAAGGAAGCCTTTGAGGTCAAATCTAATAGAGTTACCCGATTTTAAGGTAATGTCTTCTTTTGAGTCCTTTTGTTTGATTTTTCTTCTCCACCCCCTAAACTCTTTTTATTATTTTCTTTTGTAACAACTCCAGTATCCTAAATATACTCAGATGTTGTTATAATAAGGATTCGAGCTACACTTACACATACCTACATCTAATGGTTAAAGGACATACTGTTTCCGTGGATGGTGAATTTTTGCCTCCCGAAACGATGATTGTTCAAAATTCATTTAACACCTTCAATGGTGACCATTAAGATGTCACTATATTTATATATGATATATAATATGTTTATTTTTTCCTTAAGCTTCTGTATTTTTCATTTTGGGCATACCTTTATGGTTTTTTCATTATGGGTAAACGCGATATCTTCATTTAAGGAAGTGCGGACTACCGCCCCCTCAAAGTGATTTGATTTGTTAAATACCATATGTGGGACGTATAAAGGATGGAACTATGATATTATATATGATATTATACTGGAATTATAATATACCTTTATATCATTTTGATTCCATTCTATAAAATACGAAATAGAAATGAATGTAGCATTCATGCGTACGTACGACTTACCGTCTCCATAAACGGTGCATTTCATTTCTTATCCCCAAATGTAATGTACTATTATAAGTACATGTATATAATGGATATATATAATTAATTATACATATAAATGATGAATATAATTCTGTAATTAAATTATACATACCTCTCATTTAGTTTTAATTCCAATAATATGACAAAGAAATGAAAGTAGCGTTCATGCGTACATACGGCTTACCGTCTCCATGAACGGTGCATTTCATTTCTTACCTCTAAATGATTATGTAATATTATAAATACATGTTTATTCTGGATATATATGATATATATTCTATCAAAATCAGGAATGTAATTCTGGATATAAATAACCTTTGACCACACGAACAACATGTAATTGTAAGTAGTCCATTTTCGACTTAAGAACCAAATATAGACAAAACAAACATTATTAACTTAAATGGTTACATAATGTTTATAACATGGAATTAAGTGATATAAAAGGAATAATTAACTTTAAAAAGTTTTTTAATCAAGTAGAAATTAACTCACGTTTATTATTCAGGACGTTAAAGAAAGATCGAGTCATGTCGGACCCGAGGTAAGGGACTTCATCTCAATCTCCTTTCATTGAGGCATATTTCGTTTTATACAAAACTTTCTTTTATAAGGTGTATAAACCCATTTGACTTTAACTGTTATACAAAAGGTATATTTTTCTACGAAGCATTTTACTAAATGACAAAAAGGAATGTTTTTTTAAACGTACGCGGTGACAACGACCTTCTCTGCCGCCGCGAGTATTATTTGGTCTTTGGCTTCCTTAACAAGCTGTAATGTTTTTAAAATAAAATAAATATCATATACTCTTTTATGTATTTTGGTATTGAAAATGGTTTTGATAAAGGATTCTACTATGTCAATATATTTATGATATATTTTGATTGAAATGTGGAAATTTTATCATTCCTTTATATTGGTTTTATGTTTTATGATTTTATATTGGTAATTGGACATTTTAACGGGTGGTTACGTGATAAACCATATGACGGGTGGTTTCGTGAATACCAGGATGGGTGGTTACGTTATAACCTCCAATTCATTGGGTATGGAAGTCTTCTGTTTGGCTATTCCATTAAGTATGTATGGAAGTTGTCTGTATGCATATTCCATTAAGTGATATGTGTGGAAGTTGACCGTATGGTTATTCCACTTAAGTATGTTTATGTCCCAAGTTACCTTTATATGTTATGTGTTCTTTATATGGGTTTTATGGTAATATTTTTTTTTAAAAGGGTATGTAATGATATTTTATTCAGTGAAGAATTTTTACTACTTCATGAAAGTGAAGGTATTACTTTGATAAAGTATACATGGTTTACTTGATGTTTGAAAAACTAACAGTTTTCACTGTTTGTGTATCCCTTACTGAGCTTTTTATGCTCACCCCAAGTTTCGTTGAAATGTTTTTCACATGACTTAATGTGGAATAGGGTCAAGGATGGGATCAAGGGAATGTCATTCTATATAAAACATGGAACTAGACATGTTTCTTTTTAATAATTTTTATATTCTATGGAAACCTGGTAGAAGTGTCTACTTTGTAAATCTTTTGAGATGTAATAGTTATGTTCTAATTCTCTAAAACTCTAAACCTGAAAAGATCCTCAATGTGAATTATTCATTTAATTCAATATTAAGTAATGTTTAAGGCTGGGGCTTTATATTTGTTATATACCAAATGATATAAAATTAGACATGAGGTTCATTTTGAAAAGGTTAGATCACAATCATTATGTTCAGCTCACCCATGGGGTTCCAAACATGGGATTCAATAACTAGTTACGGTTGAAATATGGATTTAAAAATAATTAATATTATATTATTCAAAAAATCTTGATATTTTTATGAATAATATTTTACCCAAAATGATGAAAATAAGACATCAAGAACTAAAATAAAAATAAAATAATTATTCAATTAAATATTTACTTGAAATCAACTCCAAATAAGTTTATTTGTAAAAAATATTTGCATTTTGGAAAATCCAAAGCAATGATAATTTATTAGATCGATATCCATATGTAAAAAAAAATTCATTTATACAATGTCTTATTAGTTGTGGTTTGGGATGTAACAAAAACATATTTTTTTACAATGATCATAACAAAAATTTGAGTTTTTTTATTGAAATAATATCCAAATGAGTGTGGATGGATTTAAAAAGTATTCTAATGAATTTCATAAAATCTATTTTCCTTAGGTTAAATTAAATAATTTCTCCAAATAGGAAATAAAAGATAAACCATGATGTCTTGAATGTCACCATGTATTGGTCAATGCTATTGTGGAGTTGATTATGCCTCGTCGAGGTGTTTATTATAAAATTATATAAGATAAAAATCTAATTGGGTTATTCATTCAATCTATTATAATTATCGTATTTATTATGTATTATAACACATCATAATATTTTATTTTTATGATTACATGAATTATTAATGATATTAATTTTAATAGCCTGTGATTCTAGAAAATAAATATTATGTTAAAAAATGTAAAAGATTTGAAACACTGAGTATGAATAAACAATTATATATTATTTCATCCCCTTTATAACATATCCATTGAATAGGATTGAAGGAATTATATTAACTACATTATGAAATATATAATTGTCCTACTCATTTATAATATATTTATTAAATCATTTTAAATAAGTACTATCGTTTTGGTAAGGGCATTTTATTCTTTAAAAAATATGTATTTCCTGAAAAATATTTTTATAAATTTTTATAGGTGATTATTATAATTAATTTTATTAATTATAGAAAATATATTTTAAAATATTAATTAAAAAGTGTAATTCAGAATGTAAAATTTTCCTATTTGGTATTTTTGAGTATTTCTGAAAAAATTTATAGTTCATAGAATTGTTAAAAATACTAGTTTTTATTAAAAACTAAATTTATTTTAAAAGAATTTACGATGGAAAATTAACTTTATTATTATTATTAAATTTTAATAAGATAATTTTCATATAAAATAATCCAATTTTTTTTTTAAGTTTATTATATACTAAAAATTATTACAATAACATGTTATATTTAATATTTTCATTTTACTTGAAAACAATTTTTCATTTCATTTTCCTATTTTATGATAAATTAAATTTTAAAAAATTTGATTTGAATTTTTAGAAATTTATAACATATGAGGAATAAGGGGTTATTTTTTTAAAATAAGTTCATTTTTTTGAAAATGATTAGTGATCATTTTAATTTTATTATGAGAGAAAAGTGTAAATCGGCTAATTAAAGCACAAAAAAATGATAGGAACTATAAAATGACACAAAAACTTATCTAAAAAATAATTTAATAATTATATATATTCCATAATTATCCAAGTGTCTAATTTGAAAAATTTTCAGTCTACATGGATTTGATTACGATCATTATAGAGTTGTATTTAATAAAATTTCGAAAATGTCACACAATATTTTTAATTATGGTAATTTTTTTATTATCATGTTATGAAGAGAATATTCTCAACTAATATTTATTTGAAATAATACATATTTATCCTCATCATTTTAATTTATTTTTATCTCTTATGGATGAAATTATAACCTTAAATTCTTTTGCAGTGTTAATGAAGTAATTAATATTTATTTTTCAAATGTCTAATAAATGATATTAAAAAATTAAAATAATTATTACTTGAGAGAATTTATAGAATAAAAGAATTTATTATATACTATCACTTGTTAGGGATGTTTTAAAATAATAATTTCCATTTTAAATTTTTATATCAATATTATTAAAATCATGTTAATGAATAGTTCCAAAATCTATACTAATAATACTTTATAATAAATAATATATAACTAAGATATATTAAATTCCAAAAAGATATTAAATTAAAAATGAATATGAAAAAGTTTAATATATGATCCTTGATCTTATTATGGGTTTGTAATCATATTTTAGCTATTACATTAAACCTTAAAGAGAAAAACCCCATGTTCTCATGGTAAGAGATAAAGATGGTAAATATGTGTCAAATCCAAAAGATAAGAGTATAAATATGGCCCAAACATTTATAAATTTTCATTTATGTGGTTATTTTAACCCATAATAAAATTATAATATAAATAACTCATTCCGAGACCATTTTGAATTCAAAAATAATTTATAATAATTTAATATTCAGAAAAATTCCAAGCTTTCCTCGCCCCTCTCATGTAAAAGGAACATCATCTTATAATTTATTATTCATTAAAATCGTTTTTTATCCCAAACCAAATCTAGATTCCTTTATTGAATGCAACTCATAATTATATAGGTCTGACTTCATGCTTAATGTCGACCATTATGGTCTTAAGATGCTAAACAAGGAATATTGTCTAATGAATAAGTATACTTTTTATCCACTTGTATATGTTTTGTATCTTATTCAATATCACTCAAGAATTATTATACTAGGAAAAAAACCAATAAAATATTATAAATATACTGAGGTATTTTTAACTAATTTGTTTGGCCTATATATATTAAATATTATATCAAATGGGAAAATATATTACCATTTGTGTGTATGATGGACTACCGCCGCATGAATAAATGATTTATTTTCCACCATAATCTCTAAAAACTATTAAAATTACTAAATTATATACAATAGTAACTAAAAATTTATCATTTTGGAATCCAAAATGTTCATTTAAATTATTACATTTCTGTGTATAGAAAATTGATAATTTTGATTTTCTTAGTTCTGAACTACCACCTCCTTGAACAGTTGTGATTAATTTTTCACCTCTAAATATCATTGATGATATATATAAGTACATTTAGAGAGTTAATAATATATATATTATATCGTGATAATTATTAATTGACAATATTTTTCTTACATTATTTCTGTAATGAACCTTGAAAAATGGAAACCTTACTCATCCATAAGAGTAGTGTACCTTCTACAAGATGGTTGCATAGTTAATTTTTCATAAACATATGTAATGGTTGGAATTGACTATATAATTAATGTATAAAAATTCTTTCTATTTTATTTTAATTTTTTTGAATATGGTAGAATAATATCTTCTATGGCGATAATAAAATTACCAAAAAAATTGGCTTATGAACTAAATATCATAATAATAAAAGAATTTAACTTAATTGATTATGTAATGTTATATAACATTTAAATAAATAATATAAAATCAATACATGACCTTAAAAGGACTTTAATAAAGTAAAAATTAACGTAATTTTATTATTTATGAAGAGATATAATGTATTTGAAGATTCAAACTCAACATACATGACCTTCTTTTGAAATTCATTTTTTAACATTTCCCATAAAATACTTTTTGCTCATTAAAAAATTATTTTTGTTCTTAATGTTATTTAAATAACGTATTTATTATTTTTATATTATTTTTAATGTACTGATTACTAATGCATTACATTTTAAAATGAATTGAAAGGAATATTTCTTTTTATTTTCATAATGATGTACATTGTGACATTTCAGAAAAAATACGGAAAAGTTTTTTAATTATCTTATACCAAATTCCTGTATTTTCTTGTCTTCAAAAATGAAATTTAATTTAAATATAACATTAAAATCCTACATGTCTTTTTTTTACCAAAACCTTTTCGATTGTATGTTCTCAATTTTCATTATAAATAAGTTATTTTTCTTACGGAATGTATTTATAATGAAAGCATTGATGTTTTATGATTGTGTTATAATTCATTATCATTTTTTAAATTTTTGTTGGTTATATAATTATCAAATATTAGTGGGTCTATTATATCCCATAATTTATTGGGTCTTATTATATTATTATTTGATCCGGAATGTTATTCTAAATGTATCGAAAATGGTTACTCCATGTATAACAACAAGGGTTATTTCATTTATAACTGTGAGGATTATTTCAGTTATATTCATAAGGGCTAATATATATTTAAATATGGATAGATAATTATTCCCTAATAATCCTATATTATTTATTTTATCTTTATATGTTTTTTATAGATGACATGTCTCTAGAAAAGATTTTATTTAGTTTATATTAAAAGTAATTTATTTGTTACTTTTTAAGGGTGAAAATTATAATATTTTGAAAATGATTTCTAGAGTAAATAATTTTTTAAATGAAATTTTTATGGGTTCTATATTTCTATTATTATTACTTATGTTCATTTTTTGAATGAAAATGTGATTTATTGGGTAATAAAATGTTTGTTCTTATCCTAATGTTTATCTTTATCAGTATAATGGAACTAAAATTTTCATTCTATCATTATTATGAACCTTAAATAGTTTTTTATGGACATAAATAGTTTTTAATTTTTTTTAATATTATTTATATAGGTTAAATGGAATGTTTTATGTAATATTATATTTCAGGAATATTTTTTAGGAAAATAAATCATTTTTTATGGTTGAGTCCTTATAGTTGGTATTAAATCTGGGTTTTCATAACATTGGAGAATAGTATATTATGAGGTGAGGTTTCCATAGGTGTCATGGAAACCATAATGGGTTTATATGTTTACGTTTTGTCAGAAATTATATGTGTTAGGTTCTATATTAACGTTTTATCTTATGAAATTTTAAGGCGGAAAATGATTTTTTAAGGCATTAATTTTTATAGTACTTATAGATAATTACAGTTTGGGATGAAAAATTTAAATCATTAGATATATTATTAGCATAAAAAATTTTTATAATGTTAAATATATTACGGTTAATTTGGTGATTTTATCTCATTTAGTGGAATGGTATAAGGATTGTATGAATATTTTTTTAGAAACTAAAAAAATACAACCTGAAGGATGGGTGGAAACTCATCTCATCTAAAAAGGTTATAATTTACGAACCAAAAACCGTAGAATATAAATGTTGTACCACCTATCAATAGAAAACATTATTTCTTTTAAACCCATGTGATTGGAAATTTATTTGGTGAAAAATGTCATTTTAGAACAATACAACTATAATTTTTTGGAGAATTATAGGAATATGGTAAATGAAATACATTAGGTTTTTATTCTATGAATAATGGTTGAATTATAAAGAATATATGATTTAGTTTTTTGTGGGTATTCATGTAATTTATTGAAATGTTCAGCATATCTTGGTGATTGTGGGATTTGGGAAATTAAATTTTTGATATGATATGATAAAAGTTGTTGATGAGATTTGGAGATAAATAAAAAATTTATCTCCGAATGCTATGTGATCAAATCATTTTTATTTTTGGTGTTAAATATTATTCTACAATATTTTTTTGAACATTAAGGTAAGTTTTTTTTTAAATGATCAATATTGAACATTGGTAGTTACTATTATATTTTGGAGATTAACATATTTTTTCAATGTATAAAGGATTAAAAATTGTGAGTAATTGTTATATCTTATCCTAAACATGTTGGATTTTGTTTATTGGAAAAGAGAGAAGGATTGTTGGGTATTATTATATGGATTTTATGATTATTATAAATTGATTCTAACGATTTAGGCATAAAAAATAGTCATTTTTAATACTAATTATTTTGAATAAAACATATGGTTGTGGTTGAAAATTTTTAAATTAAGAAATTTAAAATGTCATGTAACTATTATTCCATATTTTATTATCATGAGTAGTAAAATAAATCATCATAATTAGTGAAATTATATTGACATAAAAAATTATCTATTTAATTTTCATACCAATATTTCCATTTCTTAATAAGATATCAAATATTTAGAATTTTTTTATAGTTAACCATCTCATGAACTTGTTCTTTATCAATATCTATCAGTCCATTGGCATTATTTATCTCTTTTCTATCCACGTTTTCACTTCCCAATAATGTTATCCTTATTGTAAAACTCTTATATGTTACTCTATTTGACCATCATAATTATCTTTTCTCTCTTATCTAGTTTATGTTTTATTAATAATTTATAGGATGTTTGATTTTAAGAATGATATATTAAAAATTGGAAGAACTATTCTTCAATCATGAACAAAAATTTTGTGAAAAAGTTTATTAAAGGGTGTTGAATGTAACATCCTAATATTTTAAAAATAATGACTATGTTTGATAACATATAAGAGATACAACATCGAGCATTAACGTATATAGAAATATTATTGTTTGATCATTATAGCCTAGTTGATAAATTTGTTGGAATGAATAGTATTTATGAAATTATGAAATATATAATGTTACTACTAATTAAAATTTAATTAATTAATTGTTTTTTGATATTTTTTATATTTTATGTAATGTAATTTTATTCTTAAAAAATACTCTTTCTTTAAAAAATAATTCTTCCAGTATTTATAGTTGATTATTTTAATTAATTTATCAAGATCTTATAATTTTTGTTTAATAATTAATTTTAATATTTCGATTCATCATATTATAATTAATGTAGGGATAATTTTTAAGAATTTTCAGGAAATAATAATGTTTTAATGAATAGTGACAATAATATGATTTTTTTTTAAAAATACATTTTATTTTTATGTATTCCTATGATAATATTATATTTTCTATTATTTTAATCATTCCATTAGTTTTTTATATTTTAAATAATTAAATTATTGGATTTTAAAGATATAATATAATTTATTTTATGAAAACAATTATATTTAATATGAAATTTTTCTAAAAAAATATTTTCCGTTATATTTTTCAGTTTAGATTTAAATAAAATTCACAAACTTATCTAGTTTTTATTTTTCAAATCATATTCCCTATATTTTTTATCAACTCCATGATTTTTGTAATATTATCCCTCAATTTTTGTTTAATATTAAGAGATAACATAGAAATTTTATGATCATGGTAAAGGGCATATTGGGTAATTTAATTTAAAAATAAAATTATAAGAACCGTAAAATTACCCACAACATACCTAAATATTATTTTATGATAATATGTTGAAACTAATCATCTATATTTCTAATATATGGTCTTATGGGTCCACTAAGGTACGATTATTTCCATGATTTTATTTTTTACAAAGAAATGCCAAAAATATCACACTCTTATTTTTAATAAGAGTAAAACATTTTATGTGGGGTTATCTAGGGGATATGATAAATAATAAATACTAATTTTAAATACCACATATTAAAATTAATAAAAATAATTTATTATTATTTTTTAAGTAATACATATTAAACTTATATTCATTCACTACACTCATACGGTAAATTCTCAATTATTTATGTAATCAAATAATTGATATTAAAAATATCAAAATAAATATAATTTTAGAGAAATAATGTAATAAAATAATTTTATAAATTTCCTTTGGATGTTATTTAGGTATTAATATTTTTTTTGGAATTATTAATGTTATCATGATTTTGTTAAACCCCATACAATGAATAGTTCTAAAAACTACATCATTTATATTTTACAATAAATAATATGTTAATAAATAATATAAAATATATAAATTTTACCAAGTGATTATTATAAGGATTAAAATATAATACATCATCCAATTCTGTATTTTCTGTTATTTTATATTAGCACTTGTAGAATAAAAATCTTTATTATTAATGTAAGAGAGAAAGGGGTTAATTAAGTGTTAAAACCAAAATATAAGGGTTAACATATAGTAAAAAGTTATAATTTTTTATTTTATGAGGTTAATGAAACACAAAATTAAATTTTATTATAAAAAGATAACTTTTGATCAATTTTTAATTGAAAAATATTTTTAAATTAATTTATTATTTTGAGAAATACAAAGAGTGCCCTCCCCTCTCTTATAAAAGGAAACCTCTTATATTAAATAATCATAACATAAAAAACCTATTCCTTTTTCAAATAAATTAACAAATACCATAAAAAATTCCTAGAATCAATCTAGATTCTTTATTTGATGTATAACACCAACCTTGGTGGGTTTGAAGTGTTAACTGATGGCTATATTCCAAAGAAGAGGTATTGTTTCTATAAACATGTTTTACTTTTGGGTTTTCTCCTAAATCCATATAAAAATATTAAATAATTCCAAAATAATAAATCCAATATTAATGATATACTTAGATGTTATTATTTTTTTAATTAACTCTATCCATCCTCTCTTCTATAAAATTGGTAAATAATTCATCATTTTTGGATACGGCGTATTACGGTCTCATGAGCCGATGTTGTTCATTTTACATCACTATATCTCAAGACTAGTTATAATGGTAGAATTAATATTTCTATATGATATTAACTAAAAAATTATTTCTATTAATAAATTATAATATATCATTTAAATTTATACAACTCCATCTAAAAATATATAACATTTTTTCCACGTACAAGTTGACTACCACCTCAAAGAAGTGATGTTATTAATTTTTCATTACCACATCAGCTAGATTATATATATCAGTATATTAAAAATGTTTATCACGAACTATATGATAATATTATCATTATTTAATGATAAAAAAATACTTACAATATTTCAGGGATGATAGTTGAAAAATGAAATCGTTACTTAGGCATACGTAAAACCTACCATCTCCATGATTGTAATGTATATAATTTTTCATAACCATGTATAGGGGTTAGATTTTAATGTATAATTTATTTATGGAAATTATAATTATTTCCTCATAATTATTTAGGATATGGTGTAATAATTTCATTTATGGCCATAGTCAAACTACAGAAGTAGTTTTGGTGTTTTTAACAGAATATCATCAAAATAACCAATAAGAACATAATTAATTAACTCATTATATATAACATTAAAATAAGTTATATAAAATAAGGAAGTATAAATTGATTAAATTTTAATATTCATAAACATATACACAGTATCAGACGAGTCAGACTCAATGTAAGGGACTATCTTTTAAAAAAAATTCAATTTTCCCATAAAAGTTCTCTTTTAATTGCATATTGAATTTAGTGCTTCATAAAAATGATATAATTTTTTTTAATATTCTTCCATTATTGTTTAAGTCCATTTTCACCCATATTTAACTTTTTAAAAAAATTCATCGAAAGGAATTTTATTTTATTTTCCAATCGAGGAACTTTTTAACTTTTCTGAAAACAATATGGATTCAATGTTTCATATATATTCGGAATGAGAAGATTTTTCCTCATTATGGGATAATATTTTATTTTAATATATCTTTAAAATCCAATATTTTTATATTCAATGAATATTATTTCCATTTTATGTGTACTTTTCTCTTTTAAAATAAGTGATTTTCCTCAAATAATGTTTCTATGAGAATGATATTAATATTTTATGATAATGTAATGGTTCATGATAGTTTTTTATAATGATTGTGGGTTATGTTATAATATAAATATATTTCGGTCTGTGATAGACCCGAAATGCATTAAGTATGTTTATGTTGGATGTTTTTATCACTTTTTATTCAAAATCTAACTATAATGGTTAATCCATGGATAACTATGAGGGTTATATCATGTTTATCCTTATGGGTTATTCCATGGGTAGCCATTAGGGTTACCCTATAAAAATGTATAATAAAAAAATTATGAATCTATTTGGCTATTTGATATATTTTTTCCAATGTTTTTTAGTAAATCTATTATTTTAAAAAAATATGTTATTATGTTTATCTTAAAAGAAATGTATATATTACTTTTTAATAGTGAAAAGAATCACTTTGGGGAATTAGTTTCACTATTTTATCAACATTTCAATGAAACATTTATGGGATATTTTTTTATTATTTTATGTGAAAATATTTGGTAAAAAGGCGATTTGTTTTGTAACAGATTATTATTTTGATCAAAATGTATGTTTTTATAAGTATTAGTTCACATGCAATTTATTAATTTATTTTTATACCAATTAATGAGATTTTTTTTCAAATCCCACATAAAAAAATTGACTTCATTTTTTTATTTTAAAAGGATAGGGATAGTTTTTGATAAAAGTATTCAATATTATTCATGATTAGAAGTCATGTATTGTTTAAAAAGTTTTGTATGGCTAGAAAAAAGGTTGTTGATCTGAACTATCATAGTTATATTATATGGTCTTTTATATATGATTTTTGACAAAATTTTCTAATCTCTATACCTAAAAATATTCTAAAATATAAGATGGTGAATTATTATTTTAAATCTCAATATTATGTATTGTTTATGGAATCCTCCAGAAATTAATTGTCTCATAATGACTGAGGTTTCTATTTAAAATTTTAAATTGAATAAATCTAAGAGATTTATTGTTTCAAAACATATAAAATATGTTAACTCCACTTCAATGCCTCATTAAGTGATGTATTCATATTTAAAAGTATATTGATATCCTCATTTGTGTATAGTTTTTTATTTGAATAATATGAATCTACATCTTACCTTTTTATTAGTATTGAAAATAGTTTTTTTAAATTAAAATTTTAAATAATATGATATATTACTAATGGTTTTTACTATTCCATTTTGATTGGTGTATAAATGTAATGTAAATTGAAATATGTAAATTTTCAAGGATTATCTTTCAAACTCATTAATTAAGAATTATAAAATATAAATATTTACATTTATAGGGATTATTTATCATCCAATTTTTCAATTTTTTATCCTACTAGATCTTTTATTTTCGTTTTTTTTCATCTATTATGTACTTGGAACATTGATTTAAAATAGAAAACTAAAAATATATGATTCTAAAACCTTGTGAAATGAATTAATATAGACAAAATAATCAACCCATGTGACTAAGTGTGCCTAATAAATAATGATATAATCAATTTAAAAATAATAATATATATATATATAACAACATAAAAATATACAAATATTATTCAACCAAACTCAAAAGGGATCCTTCCAATTATTTCCTACAAATTCAATGGACTATCAGTTATCATTGACCATTAAAAACACATTTACTGTGTTAAAACATTATCTTTATCATCACATAAGGGGGGGGTGTTAGGAACTCTATTAATAATATGAACTATAACAACAGTCATATAAAAATGGGTTCTAGAAAACTATGGAATAGTTCGGGTTTTTAGATACTTATAACAATAGTTTCATAAATAATGATATAATACGGAATACGACCATCAATACCATTGGTTTACTCAAACATTTGGAATAGACTTTTTCTTATACCAACATATACTAATTGTTTTCCAAAATTATTTTTATAGGTGAAAAATTATTTATCATTAATAATAATAAAAATGAGTAAAAAATAATAAATTTTATTTTTACATATGTATATAAAATTTTGTATTTATGATAATAAAATTTTCTCCTGAAGAGTGGTACTAAATTTGAAAATTAACCTAGACTTCCATGATGAATATCCAGTACCTGACTATTTAAAATAAAATTCATATACCAGTCATTTAAATAGACCTTTGCTATAGGTACTTATAGATAAAGAATCACCCAATATCTCATTAGACTATTTGTATAGTCTATACCAATTGTATGAAGGAAAATACTAATAGATCTAAATAGTTCGAATATCCTTTGTTACATTAATTGGAGAAATTTGTTTATCACATACTATTCTCTAGCTATATGGATAATATGTGTTACATTTTTAGAGAATATAACAATAAAACATTTTTATTTTATCAAATAATAATATAAAATCTATATTTCTCTCATGACCCAAAAAATTATATTATATATACTCCAATATATTTATATAAACAAATATCATATCCATTATCCACACTCAACTAAACTATATGTATTTTCTATTATTATTGGATGTGTTCGTAAAAGGGATTTTATTTTTTTCCTTATTTTGATAAAATGTAAATCCAATCATTTAAATATATTTATTACAAAAATTATAATTAATAATTTTCAATAATATTTACTCTCTTAATTTTTTCATTTCATTTATTCTTTTTTTATTATTTATCATATAATATAAATGTTATTATTATATTTAATTGTTTTTAATTCATTCTTAAGAAAAAATAATATGATAATATGACTCACTTCCATTTAATAATTATTATAGGGTTCCTATTACCCTTATGTGATCATTAATTTCTCATTTTGTGTGTTTTGTGTACATTTCATTACCATTACACACCATGCGGTAAATTCTCTTTACCATTAAAAACATTTACTTGTACCCCTTTGTGATCTTTAAATTTTTTTATACCTTTATGTGACATTAATATTATCTTTACGAAACATTAATAATTTATACATGCCCTTATGTAATTAATATCCGACATTTACATGGTGATTACTAAATAATTCTTACCCCATTCAGTGCATAGTTACCTTGGACATGTAAAGAATACCTTAGGTTAAAAAATTTCTCTTAAAATATATATTACTAAAGACTTTGACACGATTGACCTGGAATTTATTTTTAAAGTGCTATCTAGATTCAGTTTCAGTGAATCTTTTTTCAATAGAATCAAAACCATTTTCAACTCATCCCACATTGATATTCTTTTCAATGGCTCTCCGAGAGGCTATATTAAATGCTCTAAGGGCGTCAGACTAGGAGACCCTCTCTCTTCTATCATTTTCTCTATTGCGGAAGACTATATTAGTAGATTTCTCACCCAAAATGTTGATGAAGGAAAAATCAAACTAATTCTTGCCTCTAGGATTTTCCATGCCCATTCCAATCTACTTTGTGTTGATGATATCATTTTCTTCTTCCGTGGGGACAAAATAAATTTCAATAGCCATAAATCCATCATCTCTCACTATGAAGAGGTGTTTGGTCAGCGTGTTAACTAGCCTAAATTCATTATCTATTTTGGTAAAACAATTCCCCTTAACTGGAAAACATATTTCACTGATGTTTTATGGGGTAAGGAAGGTTATCTTACCTTCACATACCTTGGTGTCCCCATCTTCTAGGGATGACCAAAAATTTCTTATTTCAAGAACATAATTGACCTATTTAAGATACAAATTTCATCTGAGAAAATAAAATCTCTTTCAATGGCAGGAAGGGTTTTCTTTGTGAAATACACCATTGTTTCTAAGTTGGATTACTCAATGATGGTCTACAAGTCGCTTGTGGGTCTTATTAAATTCTTAAATACTGCTATAAGGAACATCATCTAGAGAGGAAGCACTCTGGAGAGAAAATTGGTCATGGTTTCATGGACATCATGTTGTAAACCAATTGAAAAAGGTGGCATAAGAATTAAAAATCTTAAAACCGTTAATAAGGCTGTCCAGGATAAATTTAAATGGTTCCTCATTAATAATAACTCTCATCCCATGAAATTTCTCAGAACTCATTTTGTTTATATGCTTAAATCTGGTATTTTTCACTTCATGTATTCCTTTATCTGGACCACAATTATATCTACTTATTTTTCTATCTTGAAAAATTCTAGATGGATTGTTAGTAACGAATCCACATGAAATTTTTTGTTGGATAACTGGACCAGTTACCCTCTAATATCAGATATTCCTAAATCTTTCACTCTTGATCCCACTAACTACTTCATTAAGGACGTGATCAATTCTTCTTGTTCACATATTTCAGATTCTATTAAGGATATTGTCGAGAATTATTACTTCAATTCCAATTATGACTTTTTGGTTTGGGAACCTGCTAAAAATGGCTTGTTGGACTCAAAAAATATTATAATCACCATTTCTCTAACGTTGATGATATTATAAGATGGATCACCAACATCAATTAGGAATAGATAAAACCTTCTTGTCTTACCTTCATTTAGAGAATTGATCACCAAAAAGTTCCAACCGATAGTTGTCTGTAGTCTTATGGCTTTAATCATTTCTCTAAATGTAGATTGTGAAACCAAAATCGGGAGGACATAAACCACCTATTTTTATCTTGTGAAACTGATATTGCTCATTGCCATTACATATTTGACCTTTTTAAGTTGAGATGGTTTTTGTATAACTTTATTTTATCGAAGTTGAAAATGACAATTGAGTTTCTGAGGTCACCGCATACTAGAAAACTTTTCCTCACTGTCGTTTCAGAGCTACTCCATATCCTCTGGTATGTTAGAAATGATTTCATTTTCAACAATATCTCATTTAAACTAAATTCATCTAAAATTAAGATACTTCTTTCTATCAAAGAGGCTTCCATGATCCAAAAAAACCATTGTGATAATTCTTTCATTGATCTTGAAACCCTCTGCCAGATTTGAGTGGGTGGAATATATCCACAACCGAATTAAACTATTGAAGTCTTCTTGTAGGCTCCTCCTCCTAGCTAGAATAAAGTCAGCATTGACGGATCCTCAAAGGGAAACCATATATCTTCGGGATGCAGAGGTGTTTTCAGAGACCATCTTGATCAGATTCTCGGATTTTTCTATGGATGATGCTGCATTACAACTACTCTGGAAGGCGAAATGATGGGTATCATTCATGCCATATATTTTGATAAACTTTTAAACTGGAGAAACATCTGGACTGAGAGAGACATTTCTACCCTTGTGAAAGCCATCTAGAAGGGTGTGACTCTCCTAGCATGGTCTCTCACCCCCCCCCCGATGGATTTACTGCATCACCATTCTCAACAGTCTCAACTTCATTGCTACACAAACCTTTCGTGAAGCAAACTAGATCACCGATGTTCTAGCCAACACAAGAGTATCTCATGAGATCACCTGGAGGAATGATCTCCCTCAGTATTTGATTCCTTTTTTATTATATATTCTATAAAATTTCCATCATTTCGACTCATGTAATTTGTATGCTCCTTTTGTTTGAATAAATTGCAGGGTTCTGGTCATTATACCAAACACATCCTTAAATACTGTATTTTATTAACCTTTTCACAAATAGATATTCTCCCTTTACATATGATTACTGGCCTCTAGTGGCTATAGTGTCACTATATTTAAAGTAGTTATATCATTCTATCCTGCTTGACCAAATCAATACTAGAATCAATGGTAACTCTTTAGATTAAATTTACATAAATATTTTAAGTCCATGTTTCTCCTTATTGGATGATTATATTTCTCCCATGTATCTATCATTGATTCCTCAGTTCATTTCTAATAATATATTTCTTCTTTACCGTTGTCCGGATATCCACATATAGCATCTTCTCATTATAACCCATAGAAGCACTCAACTCCATTTTTCCCTGAATCTTGATCTCAGTCCGAATATTACAAAAGAATATTATATAATTTGGTGTTTCATGTGGTTCTATACAATTAGCAGCTCCACCTCTTTGATGGTGTGACACTGTTCATCAAGCTTCAATCCATGATGAATCCTCCTATAATCATTTTCTGTACCCGAATCAAACCAATCATGAGGGGGATGGAGCCTCAACCTACCATGGATATATCAACTTACCACATGAACTATGACCTATAGTGACTATTTTTTTGTGACCTCAGAACAATCTAGCAAGATGATTTCTCAAGTTTCTATATAGGTTTTTTTTT
Organism: Viscum album; assembly: GCA_963277665.1. Lineage (NCBI taxonomy): Eukaryota > Viridiplantae > Streptophyta > Magnoliopsida > Santalales > Viscaceae > Viscum > Viscum album. The sequence goes on along the minus strand of OY728133.1, from coordinate 1,924,019,720 downwards.
CAAGAGACCATATTACTTATTTTCATTTTTCATCATGTGTTATGTTCAATCGACACAAAATAAGATATCATAGATAAATTTTCACATAATCAGTATAGTGACCAATTTATTTGATGATACTATATGTTTTCCAACCGAAAGACTTATACCTCAAAGTCACTTACCACATATGGTTTTTTCATAACCCTAATAATTTTTATAAATTCTATATTTTACAACATCATCTCTTTGTCCGATATTTTTATAATTTAATTAAATATATGTTTAATCAAATTTTTTTAAGGATTATATTTATTTTTTGCATAAACAAATATTATAACTACTCTTTGGTAGGATACTTGGTAGAGATAATATCACTACTAGAAAAACAGGTATTTGCGACGGGGCATTTGCGACGGGATCCCGTCGCTAATGGATTTTTGCGATGGGGGCCCGTCGCAAATAGCCCGTTGCTGAAAACGCCGTCGCAACAACACTTATTTGCGACGGGCCCGTCGCTAAAGCCTTTTTTTGTGACGGTCATTCTCCTCGACGCAAATAGTATTTCGTTTTTTTGTAAAAAACTTTTAAAATAGTTTTTGCGACGGTACAGTCGCAAAAACCATTTTTTAAAAAAAATAAAAAAACTATTAATAATACTAGTATTTGCGACGGGTCCCGTCGCAAATACTATTTTTTTACAAAAAATAAAAACTATTAATAATACTAATATTTGTGACGGACATAGTATCCCGTCGCAAATACTATAAAAAAAATTAAAAAATAAATTATTTTAATTAATATAATAATAGAATTATAATTCACAAATAAAAATAAATAATTATTTTAATTAATATAATAATAATAGAATTATAATTCAAAAATAAAAAATAATAGAATATTAATAAATGATTTAATTAATATAATAATATTATAATTATAATTCATAAATAAAAAAAATATTAATAAGTTACATTAATTAATATAAAAATAATAAATTATTTTACATTCAAATATTAAAATAATTCAAGTATTACAAAAAATATAATTAAATTATAATATTATAAAATTTTAATATATATATATATTTTTTAATATTATAAAATATAACTAATATTATTATTCATATTAATATTGTTATTTAAAAATATAATATTATTAATATTTTATAATGAGACAAAAACTAAGAATAGAAAAAAAATATTTTGATTTCCCAAATTTTATAACATAAATACAAACTCTAATCTGAAGGAGGGGGGAGGGGGGGAGGTGGGGGATCTGCAGATGGTGGTGGAGGAAACTCCATCCCTAAAGCATGAGTGAGTCAGCGCATGTACTCCATCTGCTCCTGATGCTGCTGATGCCACCGACTCATCTGCTCCTCGTACAACTGCTGCTGGCGTCGACGCTCCTCCTCATGCTGCAGATGCATATGCTCCTGCTCCTGTCGGAGACTCTCTATCTGTGCAGTCTGAGATCGCAACTGATCCTCATACTGTGCAGTAGAAGTAGAAGCACGAGCTCCTCTCGAGCGGGACACTGACATCGCAGCACTGCCATAATAATCTTCGGGAGTCAGTCGAGAGCCGATACCAACTACCCGGCCCTTCTCGAAGGCATACTGGGTGGCCTGCATCCATGTCGCCTCATCAAACTGACGGGCAGTGGTCTGATCTGATGACTCGGCCTGACTCTCAGGCCGGGCCTGTGACGCTGCGGCCTCATATGACTCCTACAGTTCCAATTTAAAATTAAAATTGTGAATATATTATATGCAGTTAATTTTTAAACTTGAAAACAAATAATACTGACCACGATGTGATGCTGACGATCACCTCTGAGCTCCCCAGTAGAAGGATCACTATACATCCTCCGATATACGTCGTACTCTGTAATATCGGGGTGCTCGACAACCTATAAGAATAAAAAATAAACTGTTAATATTTATAGTTATATAAAATATTTATAAATAATGTACGTACCAGATGCTGTCTATGAGTACTGAAAGAACGACTCCCAGCTCAATGAGTCACCTCCTGTCTCCCCCGATTCTGCCTCCCCACCGATGATCTCCTCTGAAAGGCACCACTCAACCAGTGCGCACATAATCCATCCCATACATGGGATGAAATATACTCTGGTGGGTGTGCTCCACATGACTCCTCAAAATCTGACAATCCTGCTTTCTTCATCGCAGCTTTTCTTAAATTGTGCAAAAACTGACGAAGGCGATCACGCATGGCCACCTCCCATGCCTCGTGGATGGCGTCACGCTTGGTATCCTCAATCGGATACCATAAACCCTACAAATAAATCAAAATATCAAGTTAGAAATGAAAAAATTTTCAAAATAAAAATTATTTATTTACGTACGTACCAACCAATGGCCGAACATGGCCTGCTGCACATCAATGGGAATATGCTCCCATGTGGTTCACGGCTGAGAAAAATAGTTGCGCAAAATAGCGCTGCCATGTCCGACTGCTATATGTGGAAAACTGAAGAAATAATAAACATTTATTATGTGAATAGATTAATGAAATCTTAGTCAAATCCACAGGTTATCACACAGGTTATCACACCTCCGTGTGCGTGGATCAAACCCAAGACGTGGACGTCGCTCGGGGACGGGGTCAGGAATCATCAATCGTGCAAGACCGCGCCCCCTCCGCGTACTCCCTGGAGCGCCTGCAGGCTGAGGGTTATCTGTCAGCAACGCATCCGCATCGAAAGTCAGGTCAGCATCTGCCAACTCACGAAATGTGGCCTCGTCCATCTGAAACAGAAAATCTTAATGTTAGCAAATAATTGATAATTACTATTATATATACATATATATATATATATACATATTATGATTGTATATAAATACCATGGAATGCTATCAGTGTTCATCTTCATCATCATCTTCATATATGTCAATGTCATCTTCATATTCCTCCTCAACATCATCGATATCCATTCGAGTTACAGTTTCGTCATCTCTTACCATTTCAAATTCATATGTGACGTCATTAACATCATCGTCATCACCAACTCTTAAATGTGGGGTGTCGTCATCGATACTCATGTCTCTTTGTAAAAAAGATTGATTTTGAGTACTCTCTTGAAAAACTTCAATTCTTTGCACATCAGTGAAAGCACATTCACTTTGACTAAACTGATTGTCTTGAATTTTGATTTTTATTATACTCCACCAATCATTCAAGTCTCTTGATGTTGCACAGTACTTTGCATAATAAACATGATATGCCTATTAATCCAATAAGAATGGTTCATTTACTTCGAGAACACTTTTACATTTTATATTGATGATTCCATAAGTCGGATGAACACGCACGCCTCTCTCTGTATCCAACCACCGACATTTGAACATGGTTATGTAATGTTCTCCAAGATAACAGAGTTCAATGATTTCATCAAGTATGCCATAAAAGTCAACTTCATTTTCTCGATGATGAGATCCTCTCAAGCTAACTCCATTGTTCAATGTTTTTTCGATTCCCCATATGCATGTGTGTGGAATCGAAATCCATTCACCACATATGAATTATAAGTTTTAACAAGTTTGGAAGGTGGGTTACTCAATACACACAGCCGTTTGTCAATTTTATCAGCATGTCGAGACACCTGAAAATTTGTGAAATAATTATCAATATAGTAAACTATACATTGAATGAGTTGCTAAAAGATAAAGAATTTATGTTACCAGTTTTTGAAACCACTGAGAGAAATTTTTCAGTCGATGTTCTTAGAGAGCAGCTGCTGTAATTTGTGGAATTTGTTTCTTGATATGATTATCATACAACCTATAAAAACCAAAGTTATTACTGTAACATAAATGATAGAATAAGTGATATAAACACTTACAGTACAACTGATGTCATCTCTTCACAGTAGAGCAGAACATACGTATGAGCTCTCTAATGTTCATCATCTGAAAGCCAGCGTTCATAAACTCCACCAAAACCAAGCTCTGACTGGTTGAAAATAGATAATTGATTGTCGATTTCATCAATATTCCTCTCGTTCCGTCCCATTCGGTTGTGTTTTGAAGGATACTCAGATTCAAAATAATGGGAGCAGAAAAAAGATATTTCCTCTTGCAAATAAGCTTCTACAATAGATCCTTCAACAGATGCTTTGTTACGTACTTTTCTTTTCAATTTTTGCATGCATCTTTCAAATGGGTACATCCATCGAAACTGTACCGTACCTCCACATTTGGCTTCATATGGGAAATGTAACATCAAATGTTCCATTGACTCGAAGAAAGACGGCGGAAATATTTTTTCCAGTTTACATATAATTACAACAACATCTTTTTCAAGTTTTCCTAGAGCATCATAATCTGCCGTAGCCGCACAAATTTCCCGAAAAAAATGAGACATATCTGTTATGGAATCCCAAATCACAGAATTCAACAGACCTCTTAATCCAATGGGTAGAATTCTCTCCATTATAACATGACAATCATGACTTTTTAATCCAGTAATATGACCATTCTTTACACATCTACCCAAATTAGAAGCACAACCATCTGGAAGTCTCAAATCTGCAATCCACTGACAAAATAATAAACGGTTTTCTTTAGACATTGTATAAGCTTCTTTTGGTTTTAGTAACCTTTCTGTTCTGACATTGTCAAATAGTTCCAATTCTGGACGCCTGCAAATTTGGGAAAGATCTAAACGTGCATTTACATTGTCTTTGATCTTTCCTGGCATATCCAAAACTGTATGAAACAAATTATAAAAACAGTTCTTCTCAATATTCAGGACATCTAACATGTGTCGGACCAACAGATCAGACCAATATGGCAAATCCCAAAATATGCTACGTTTAATCCAATTGTGTTCTTTCCCAAAACCAGAAATTTTCTGTTGATTTATTGTGGGACCAAAAGTGATGGGAGGTAATGAAAATACAACTGATTTTAACTCCGAAACTGATAGTATTTTTGAAGGTCTATCCCTTTCAACTGTTCCTTTTCTGAAATGAGATCTGTTTCTGTGAAAAGGATGACCAGCTGGAAGAAATCTGCGATGACAGTCAAAATAACAAGGTTTCTTTCCATGAATGAGCATAAATTCTTTGTTCTCTCCCATACAGTAAGTACATGATTTCTGACCATGTGTACTCCAGCCAGATAGCATCCCATAAGCCGGGAAGTCACTTATTGTCCACATCAATGCTGCTCTCAGTTTGAAATTCTGTTTCGTTGCAACATCATATGTACTGACACCAGTACTCCACAATAAATTTAATTCATCAATCAATGGCTTCAAATAAACATCATTATTTTTCTTCCGATGTCCTGGAATTAGTAAAGTCAAAAAGTTATATGGCTCCTTCATCAACATCCATGGAGATAAATTGTACGGAGTTAAAAAAACAGGCCAACATGAATATTGACTACCATAAGATCCAAACGGACAGAAACCATCAGTGGAAAGGCCGAGTCGAACATTTCTAGCTTCTAAAGCAAAGGATGGATGCACTCTATCAAAATGTTTCCATGAATCACCATCGGATGGATGATTCAAGCTTTTATCGGTTGAAATATTCTCTTTATTCCATGACATCATTGTCGCTGTATTCTTAGACATGAATAAACGCTGAAGTCTGGATGTAAGCGGAAAATATCTCAACTGTTTTACAGGAATCAAACCAGACTTCCCGTGTTGTCCTTCTTTATATCTCAGCTGCCCACATGTAGGAAAACTATCCAACGACTCATTTTCCCCAGAATATAAAATGCAGTCATTTGAACATGCATGAATCTTCTGACAAGTAAGTCCCAAATTTCGAACCAGCCTCTTACTCTCATAGTAATTTGCAGGTAAAACATTTCCTTCGGGTAACAGTGTTTTCAGCAAAGAAAATATCTGGTCAAAACAGGTGTTTGACATTCCGTTATCTGATTTGATATCCATAAATTTTGCAACTGCTTCTAATTTACTCATCTTGCAGCCAGGATATAATGCATCCTCAGCAGATTTCAACAACTCATAAAATTCAGACGGTGCCAACTAAGGATTTGAAGCTATATCAGCCGGAGTTTCTGTATGTTGAACAGATGAACCTGCAACATCATGTACTAAATCTTGAAACCAGGATGGATCCGGAATCAATTTGGTATCACCTGCTATGGAACTGCGTTCACCGTGTTGATACCAAAAAACATAATCTGGTTGAAAACCAAAACGCAAGAGATGTTCTCCCACTTTGTCAAACGTGTCAAACGTTCTCAATGCACATTTTCTGCAAGGGCATTTTATTTTTCCTTCTGAAACAAATTCTGAATTTGATTCCGCAAATGATAAAAAATTCTCCACACCCTCAACATATACTGGATTTAAACCAGAACCGTTTGGATTTCTACGTTGATTTATCCATATACGGTCACCTAATAATGATTGTTGACGACCTCGTTGTTCCATATTTCTCTATAAAATATAAAAGCATTACTGGTTTTGAATAATTTGTTAGAAAAAAACACTCATGTAAAGATTGAATATATTGAGAATAAAGCAAAACATGTTACAAATATTGATAATTTTAATATTATATTGATTTTTTATTATTTTAATAATACTAATATAATTTTTTCATAAACATTAATTATATAATAATAACATTATTACATTATTAGTATATTTTATTATTAATATTAAAATAACATAATTTTTTATATTATATACAATTATCCTTTCATCTGTGTGTTTAACATTTTGTCTCCACATGTAATATTTTCATTCACTTTCACCTCTCCATTGGCGAGTAAGTTGATAATTTTGAAAAAGAATGCAAATATTACATGTGGAGATAGAAAACACACAGATGAAAAGAGAATTGTATATAATATAGAAAATTATATTATTTTAATATTAATAATAAAATATACAAATAATGTACTAATTATTGGTAATTATTACTAATTATTGGTAATTATTCCTAATTATTGGTAATTATTACTAATTATTGGTAATTATTACTAATTATTCCTAATTATTGGTAATTATTAATAATTATTGGTAATTATTACTAATTATTACTAATTATTTATAATTATTACTAATTATTGGTAATTAATACTAATTATTGGTAATTAATACTAATTATTGGTAATTAATACTAATTATTGGTAATTAATACTAATTATTGGTAATTAATACTAGTTATTGGTAATTAATACTAATTATTGGTAATTAATACTAATTATTGGTAATTTATACTAATTATTGGTAATTAATACTAATTATTACTAATTATTGGTAATTACTGGTAATTATTACTAATTACGGGTAATTATTACTAATTACTGGTAATTATTACTAATTACGGGTAATTATTAATAATTACTGGTAATTATTACTAATTACTGGTAATTATAACTAATTATTGGTAATTATTACTAATTATTGGTAATTATGACTAATTATTGGTAGTTATTACAAATTATTGGTATTTATTACTAATTATTGTTAATTATTGGTAATTATTACTAATTATTCGTAATTATTGCTAATTATTGCTAATTATTGCTAATTATTGCTAATTATTGCTAATTATTAGTAATTATTGCTAATTATTGCTAATTATTGGTAATTAATACTAATTTTTGGTAATTAATACTAATTATTGGTAAGTAATACTAATTATTGGTAATTAATACTAATTATTACAAATTATTGGTAATTACTGGTAATTATTACTAATTACTGGTAATTATTACTAATTACTGGTAATTATTACTAATTATTGGTAATTATTACTAATTATTACTAATTACTGGTAATTATTACTAATTATTGGTAATTATTCCTAATTATTACTAATTATTACTATTTATTACTATTTACCGGTAATTATTTCTAATTATTGGTAATTATTACTAATTATTAGTAATTATTACTAATTATTGGTAATTATTAATAATTATTGGTAATTAATACTAATTATTGGTAATTACTACTAATTATTGGTAATTAATACTAATTATTGGTAATTAATACTAATTATTGGTAATTAATACTAATTATTGGTAATTAATACTAATTATTACTAATTATTGGTAATTACTGGTAATTATTACTAATTATTGGTAATTAATACTAATTATTGGTAATTAATACTAATTATTGGTAATTATTACTAATTATTGGTAATTAATACTAATTATTGGTAATTAATACTAATTATTGGTAATTAATACTAATTATTGGTAATTAATACTAATTATTACTAATTATTGGTAATTACTGGTAATTATTACTAATTACTGGTAATTATTACTAATTACTGGTAATTATTACTAATTATTGGTAATTATTACTAATTATTGGTAATTATTACTAATTATTACTAATTATTGGTAATTATTACTAATTATTGGTAATTATTCCTAATTATTACTAATTATTACTATTTATTACTATTTACCGGTAATTATTCCTAATATTGGTAATTATTACTAATTATTGGTAATTATTACTAATTATTGGTAATTATTAATAATTATTGGTAATTAATACTAATTATTGTTAATTAATACTAATTATTGGTAATTAATACTAATTATTGGTAATTAATAATAATTATTACTAATTATTGGTAATTACTGGTAATTATTACTAATTACTGGTAATTATTACTAATTACTGGTAATTATTACTAATTATTGGTAATTAATACAAATTATTGGTAATTAATACTAATTATTGGTAATTAATACTAATTATTGGTAATTAATACAAATTATTGGTCATTAATACTAATTATTATTAATTATTAGTAATTACTGGTAATTATTACTAATTACTGGTAATTATTACTAATTACTGGTAATTATTACTGATTATTGGTAATTATTACGAATTATTGGTAATTATTACTAATTATTGGTAATTATTACTAATTATTACTAATTACTGGTAATTATTACTAATTATTGGTAATTATTCCTAATTATTACTAATTATTACTATTTATTACTATTTACCGGTAATTATTCCTAATTATTGGTAATTATTACTAATTATTGGTAATTATTACTAATTATTGGTAATTATTACTAATTATTGGTAATTATTACTAATTATTGGTAATTATTACTAATTATTGGTAATTAATACTAATTATTGGTAACTAATACTAATTATTGGTAATTAATATTAATTATTACTAATTATTGGTAATTATTGGTAATTATTACTAATTATTGGTAATTATTACTAATTATTGGTAATTATTACTAATTATTGGTAATTATTACTAATTATTGGTAATTATTACTAATTATTGGTAATTATTACTAATTATTCCTAATTATTGATAATTATTGGTAATTATTCCTAATTATTAGTAATTAAATGAATAATTACTAATAATTAGGAATAATTACCAATAATTACAAATAATAACATTATTAGTATATTTTATTATTAATATTAAAATAATATAATTTTCTAATTTATATACACTTCTCCTTTCATCTGTGCGTTTTCTATCTCCACATACAAATAATAAATGTGAAGACAGCAAACACACAGATGAAAAGAGAACTGTATATACATAAAAAATTATATTATTTTAATATTAATAATAAAATAGACTAATAATATAATAATGTTATTATCCCTAATTATTGGTATTTATTACTAATTATTAATATTTATTCTTAATTATTAAAAATTATTACTAATTATTCCTAATTACCATTAACTATGAACAATACTAATAATTTAAATTTATTAAGTAATAAAACAATATAAACATAATTAAATTACAACTAATTAAGAATAATTGAAACTAATAAAAAATTAAAAATAAATATTAAATTAAATTGAACATAAATACCTTGAAAATTGATCTGCTCTGATCGTTCTTCAAAACTTTAATATCAGCTCCGGAGAAAAAATTTAAACTGAAGAAAAACTGAACTTTAGAAATATAACTTTGAGAGAAGAAAAAGATGGAATTTGGGAATGTTTTGAAAAAAACGGATGGGGGTATTTATAGGTCAGATTATTTGCGACGGGTCCATTTGCGACGGGAATCCCGTCGCAACTAGTATTATTTGTGACGGGACCCGTCGCAAATACCTTAGCCGACATTTATTACGGTCAACGGGTAAATAGTTATTTGCGACGGGACCCGTCTCAAATAACCACCTGCCGACATACTATTTGCGACGGGGGAATATTCCCGTTGCAAATACCTTTTACCGGCGCCGGTTATTTGCGACGGGAATATTCCCCCATCGCAAATAGTTTTCCCGCGATTTGGCGCGCAACGCGCGCCAGTTCTTTTGCGACGGGGAAAGCAATCCCGTCGCAAAAGCCTACTTATTTGCGTCGGGGAAATACCCCGGTCGCAAATAAGTTTTTAACAGGACTATTTGCGACGGGATTTATTCCCGTCGCAAATAACCCGTCACAATTGCTCATTTTTCCCGTAGTGTATTAATGGAATATTTGTTTATTGTCATACATATTCATTATCTTATATTGTATATATATAATTTCTAAATTATCAAATTAATGAAATATTTTAATGATAGTGTTTTTAATTTGTTTAAAAATATTCATTTGTTCTAAGAATAATATAAGAAGTTGTTTTAAAAAGTTCAATACATGAATAAGACTCTATCAAAAAAAATATTCGAATACGTGTGAAGCTTAAATAGAGTATTAAATGTTTGGTAATTTCAAAATATTTTCTATATATGAATGGATGTGATGAACTTAGTAAACACCATATCAATATGAATCGAAAAAGGAAGCTATATAACCATTATTGTTTTTATAACTAATGATTAACACATGTCATTTCAAGAAGAAAAAGATTCTTATTACTCTACTAAGATCATCTGTGACTACTATTTCATTAGTGTGATCATGAAGAAACAACAATTTTTTATTCATTGTTGATGATGTGATCAATGTTCTATGATCTATGTCGACAAACATATCCTCTACTGTCTTCTAATTGCCTTTATTTTCTAGGCTACACCTATAAATTTCCATTCATTTATTTGTAATTGTATGCATCTATTTATGCCTTCCCAAATCAATATCAAGTCAAGTATTGGTTATTATACCAACTATAATGATTTTTCTTGTGTTTTGAATTGAAAATTAAATCATGATATATTAGGTTGTGACTCATATAAAAATTTATCTATTGTTTGAGACATTATGTATTTTTAAAGTCGTAGATTGTAAAAAGGTTATCACACCGTTAAAAGTTAGGCGTCTTAGTGGTTATTTTTTCTCCCCTCAAGTAGTTATGATTGATTAGTAGAGTATGATCTTGGGGATTGAAACTACAATTAAAATATTTTGTTCGAGTTTTTCTCTAACAAGATAATATTCTAATCATTTCATTTCAAAAAACAATTCATACATAATTAACACAGATAGATTATTTGTTTTAAAATTTATAAAAGACTACTCACACCCCCTCATCTATTCTATTATTTCCATTGATATATGACCAAAATACTTTATTAATATACATACATGACATAAGAAACTCATGTGATGTACTCGAGAGTAGATTATTTCATCATGTGAGTCACAATACCAATTTTCCACAATGGAGGATGATCATTACTAGGTTTTATTTCCTCCATTCCACAAAATTATGAATACATGTCACTACTATGTCCCATAATCACCATTTTATGTCACCATAATGCCACATCACCATAATATAATTCCATCAAAAAATATTTTTCTTTCAATTCTTTATTTCAACTATAATACAATCACAGAAACTGTAAAATTGATGATAGAATGTGTCTAAGTTATTCTATATCATTTACATGAAATGAGTGCAATGATCATAACTATAGAATAAATATATTAATGGATTGTTTGTTTCATATGTCATTATAGAATGGTACTAATATAGAACATTTTTGATACTATTCAATGCTACTACTCCATGAGTAATGTCATAGGTTATATTCTCTATTTCATATATCTCCATTTGATAACGAACATTTTTGTGTCATTATTTCAAATAAATGATTTTAATTATTTATAACGAATTAACTAGGAACACTAATACATAGACCATTAAATACATAAATACAGAAAATTTTCCATAAAAATTCAATGATAATTTCAAAAATATTAATTTCAAATTTATTATCATAAACTGTTAATAAATATTAAAAAACCTATTAAAAATAAAATGATATTAATGTTTATTTCAATATATAACATTTCCTATAAATATTTTCAATATATTCTATTTTAAAATTACAAATCCAAAATAATATCACCAAAAAATTTCCATATAAATATATTTTATAAAATTAAATAATTGTGTATTCTTTCTAATTAAAATGTTATCTAAATAATTATATAAAATATCCCATTGAACGCAGTTTTCTATAATCAAAACAGAATAAAATTTCAAAAATTCAAATTTAACAAAATAAATGTGTTGTATATTTATATCAAAATGCTTTCCATCATATTAAAATAATAATTGAAATATTATTATTATTACTATTATACAGAAAAAACCTTCTTACTACAATAAATATATTGAAATAATAATCATATCCCATTCATATATTACCCTTCCATATATCATAATAAAAATATTTTTTCTACCAAACCAATAAATTTGGCCGTTTGTGTGTCTTCATACATTTTTTTTAAATTATTCATACATTTTACAATAACTATTTGATTTTCTACTTCAAACTTATTAGAATTTTTATACACAATTATTGTAAAGGAATATATTTTGAGTCTCCTACCTCAAATCCTCGTTATAAAATATTTTCCCCCTACTTTTACACTTCCATTATATATGAACCTTAACTGAAGGTTCAAGAACAATAGAACATTCACATAGAAGTAAGAAATAATAATTTTAATAGTATATATTGTGATTACCTTTTCCCGTTCCATGAATATAAATCATGGTAATGAATTTTTTTGAAGGATTTAGATTATAGAATAATCGAAATTAATTGTTCCAACAATTTTAATATTCAATTTAATGATATATTGGATTTTGATATAAATATTATCTTTCTTAATCCAATTTCTTCTACTTAATTTTAATCATTCATTTAAATTAATTATTTATTATAGGTTGATCTTTTGAGAGTACTACTACAAAATTGGGTATATCTAAGAATAGGGCATTGATAGCGCTATCTATAATTATTGTTAAATATCCATTTTGTCAGAACTGAAAAATAATAAATTTTAAATGGGTTATTTATTAGTACTATAAAAGGATGTTAAATGTGGCTTTTTTATTATCACTTGAATACAATAATTTATAAAGGGGAATTTATCAGTGCCTAAAAACATTGATAAAGGGTAAATTTCAAAACAAATCCTTTAAATTAATATATTTTTATATTTTTATATTTATATAGATATAAATATATTATATATATTTGAAATATGATTTATATAATGGTAAATATGAATTTACACATAATATATATTTTATTTAGTGAAAATGGCTTATAAAATAATTTAAAAAATATTTCCAATTAAATATTTTCTAACTATTATCATGTTGTAGTCATTTTATAACTATTTTAAGATAATAAATAAATAAATAAATAAATATCTAGAATAAGTGGAAAACATAACTTGAACATAAAATGGTCATAAATTTTTATCCAAGTGTCTATTTGGCATCTATCATTTATAAAATAAACGGTTGGGAAGATTTCTATGCTAATTAACTGTGATGAGTACTAGTAACTATTTTCTCTTGGTCAGAAGAGGCCATGAGGGCCTCTAAAACTTATTTTTTAGACAGAGTACCCCAATTTTTTAACATTCAATGGAATTTCAACCTCTTTTTTAGGGGGTTTTATTGTCTCTTTTCAATGGGGACTAAACATATTTCTATGGATTACATTCATATTGAAAATAGGGTTTTCCAATTTTATCAATTTTTATAATGTAGTTTTATTTATAATAAAATATTTAATAATATACACATATTTTTTAATATTCACACATACACACTCACTAAACATATTTTATATATCATTAATATATATATATATAATGATATATATAAGTATTTAAATAATCATATGGATTAGAAAATAAAATGATCTATTTATAAATATATTGATATATAATAAAATATAAGACAAAAAATAGAGGGGAGTGGAAAAGGCATTGTGATATGAGTAGGTGGTCTAGGGTTCAAAACCAAATAGAGGTAGAGCCGCATGTAGGATGGTAGAATTTTCTAAAACGCTGATAATGGGGATTGCAAGAAAAAATAAAAAGTGTGGTGGGAAAAGGGTTTAATGATAAAAATTATCACCCATTATTAGTGGGGAATTTATCAGTGCATTTCAGCAATGTTAAATGAGACCTTTAATAGTGCTTTTTCAGAGAATTATTAAAAACACCCCTTTAACATAACTTCCATTATTAGCACTACTAAAGAGATGATAAACCTCTTTTACTAGTGTTGTTAAATGCCATATTTTTAGTGGTGTATCATTATACACCATGTACATGAGTCAATATAATATAATTTATATCAATAAATATTATTAGACAATTAATAATATATTTTTTTAAATTATCTTTTGTATGAAATTCAGTAACTATAGTTTGATCATTATGTTATTCTCAATTTTTACAAGGATTGTTTTCGCCTAAAACATATAGACTCAATAATATTTCTCTTTGTAACCAAAAAAACATGAACCTAGTTAAGGATGTATTGAAATATTCACATAATGATAACATGAATTATTTATTCATTATAAAGAATATGTGCCTCAAAATAAAGTCAATGGAATTGTGTAAAAGGAGTTTTAGAAAATTTGATGAGTAAATTAGTAATGTGGAATAAACATTGGCTAAAATTAATAACATTAATTCTCAAACTAACATTAATGGAGACATTTTTATCAAAGAAGTTTATGTATATAAAATATTGATCTCTTTTATTAAAATGCTTGTTAATGTTATTTTTGAAGATTTTTTGATCAAATATGTTAGAGAGGGAGAAATTAAAATAAATTTCTAATAGGTTTTGGATGAAAATAATGTTTTGAAAGAGGCATACTAATTTGAGAAATTATGGTGATTTTTTTGTTGATTTGGTAAAATAGTGGAGTATATTACGAACTATAATCATTAAATTTCTAATTATTATGATGGGTATAAAGAACTTATATTTATAATAGTATCATTAGTATTGTTAATGAATATGAAAATTCATTCTTTATTCTATTTCCAAATCAAGAAAAACATAATGTTACACTTACCTTTTTCTTATTATAGTGAAACAAGACTAGATGACTTTATAATGATAAATTTTCAATAATTTCTTGATATTACAAATTTTTATTTTTTGGATGATCGTATATTATGTCCAAAATTTAATTATACATAATGTTCTAAACCCACAATTGTTTTTTATTTTACCTACATATGGTAATATTGGTGAAAGTTCTCAGTATCATCGTATAAAAAATTTGAAATTAGTCTTACAAATTTTTTTGTTGGACTCTTGGGAATTGTTTCAGCAAGCTTTTGACCAAATTTATTTCACCAAATCCATATAGTGTTTTAATTAAAGTAAAATTCAATATTTACTAATTTACTCCTCTAAATGAATTAATCTACATAATAAAATTTCATGGGGTGGAAACATTGACATTATTAAGTATGTTATGTATTCCTATGGTATAATTAGTTTAAATTATATTTTCACCTTATTGAATAAAATTTGATTTAATAACTATTTTATAAATTGGGTTGAAAATTCAATTTAAACTATTAGGTTATTTATTCTCTTTAATGGTATCCCTAAGGGTTATTATTCCTATTTTATAGAATTTATAAAATGGTATCATCTATTTGATATATTGTCGACCTTATATAGGATTATATAATCAGGATAATTTGAATAATTTTAAATAATTATAATATTAATCCAATATAGGTAGTTTGGGGAATGCTCTCACATAACAACGTATCGTATATGAAATAATTGATCTTATATATATATATTCTGAAAAAACCAAAATAAAAGATGATACACCTTTTAAAAAATATGAGTATATTTCATGTTAAAGTTTAAATATATCCAAATATTAAATTTTTTGGAAACTATTTATTTTAATGAGATCCAATTTTCACCCAATGAAACATAAATATTTAATAGAGTTACATCCCTTTTATCTTTATAAATATTCCCCTCTAGTGTTGACATACAAATTTCACCCACATTAATAAAAAAAATTAAATAATTACAGAAGACCCATTTCATGGAAGAGATGATCATTAATCATTGTTGGAAATTTTATCTTAATAATTCTTATATTGTTGAAAAATTGATTATTCATTCAATTTTTATCAATGTTTTATTATATTGATGAATATTTTTAATATTATTTAAAAACAATTGCAAGGAATTTTTATAGGAATATATTTTTAATTCCTCTTCCAATATTTCAAAGTCATGTAATGATGGAAATTTTCCCATTTTGAACCTCTCTTTATGAAAAGATTAATAGAAAATAAATATGATATGTGGATATTAGTAATATATGGTTAAAATAGTAATCATTTTTTCAAATTTTTACTTATCAAAAAATATTAATTTATGATTCAAATAGTCTATTAATCCATCTTGTTTTTTCAAATCCAATGTAATTATCATTATAAATCATAATATTTATTCAATAGTCCGTTTCATTTAACTTTTTCCTACAATTCCTGCAAAATAAAATTGTTAGAGTGACTTGACTTGAAATTTACTTGTATATCAATATCATATCAAAGAACAATCCCCTAATATAAGAGTATTTGATATTAATGGATAATTTCCGTCACACATAAGGAAAATTATTATATGATACAAAGATATCAACTTAGAGGTTATCCAAATTATTGAACATTATAGAAATATTATAGTTAACTATAATATATTTTATTTTCTCATTAATGGTATAATAAATTTAAGATTATTTATCACCTTAAAAAACATGGAGTTAGCCAACATGTAAAAAATTATTATAGCGTATTTACTATAATTAACATCCCACTGATTAATATATTAATTGATTTGATATTCCTATGGATTTACTATGTATTTAAAATGAATTTTATAATGATTCAATTTTTAATATCATTATTAATACAAAAATTTGAAGAAATTTTTTTCTCGTTATTTCATATATTTTTGGTTGAGAGGTTTTTTAAATCCAATATACCTAAGAGAAATGGGGATTGAAGGAAAAATATAATTGATATTCAATTGAAATTATTCTTCCTTACAACTGTATCATAATTTATTTATAGAACTTTACTATATGAATATATATATATATGTTTGATGAAAAATTAATCACATTATATTTTTAATTATTTTTTACTAACATTAATTCAGGATTCCAAAAATGTTTTAATGTTAAAGGAAAAAAATTATATCCATTATTTTAATATTCATTAAAAAAATCAAAATAATTGAATTTATATAAACAAAATCAAAGATACATTGATCTTCTTTAAAAGTATATAGTGGATGGAGGGATTAGAATTAATTTAAATGGAACTACTAAAAGAATTACATTTCATGTATATTCTACAAATCAATTTTTATGTAGATGAATTAGAGATCAGGTGGTTATTTAAACTATTTTGTAGGGGAATTATTATTAAAACTAACCAAGAAGGATATATTTTTACGATCATTATTTAAAAAACTAAAGAATATGATAAAAATAATATTATACATTACATTAATGATAGTTGTGAGGAAATTAATACAGAAAAGAATATATCAAGGTGATTGTTTCCTTAATGGTTTTACTACATGAGATGAATCATTATAATTAATTTGATAGTTTTTCAATTTATTGGGAAGGTAAAATAATAGAAAAAACAATTGGTAACAATGAATTGTTTAATATTTTTTAATTTTTATTATTCTATACAAACTAAATTTTTATAAATCTCATATATGGGTTATTATATATCTCTAAATCCTATATTTCTATATTCTAATTTCTAGGGGTCTATGATATATATTGGGTAATATAATTAATTTTTTTATATTATTATTATTATCATTATTTTTATAGTTTTTAAATTTATTTTCATATTATTTTTATTACTTTGGTTCTATATTTCCCCACTTACGGTATACATATGTGAGTGTGTGTAATTTATTTATTTTTTATAAAAAACCTCAACATTACAACATTAATGGTTTTTCTAATCATTTAAGACAATTAACCATGAATCTTATTCCCCACTGATTTTTATATATAAACCATTAAAAAAAATTATACAATTCAAATATTAATTTTATTAATTAATTTGATTATTTTATTAATTAACTTAAATTTCAAGATCATATAAAATATATTAGTTCATCTTTGTGTGAAATTTATACTCTACTGTAGATATTTCAAAATTATTTCTATGGAATATTTAATTTTTAATTAGAGTTCAGTGACCATCCCAAAATACAAATTTTACATTTAGTTAATAAAGTAAATAAAATGAAATCATAAATTCCAAAAACTCTTTTCTTTTAATTTATATTCCCGTACAATAGATCAACATTCAAAATCCATTTACCATGAAAAAACATATCCATATAAAGTATATCTCATAAATTAAACACACATATATAGAATTCCAAATATTTAGAAAACAATCTTTAGAAACCACATAACATGGAATTTTGTAATAAATCAAACTTCTAAAATTAACATCCATGAAAAAAAAACCAACCACATAATTACAAACATACAAAACAAAATAAAATGAATTAGAAAATTTAAACATCAAAATTAAGGAAACATTCAATATCATACTTTGATTTAAAACTATAAATTAAAAAAATAAATATATTTAGTAAAGAAATTTAGGATATCATTATATCATCTGGGAATCCTAGCCCTATGGTCTGTTATCTATATTTAAAAGACATTACAATACACAAACTAATAAAATAGTACACCCTTAGACAAATATATCTCTGTTGAGTTAAATCAAGATAAAATTATCTATAAATTACAAATCCTAGTTATACTTTATATCAACCTAATCAATAAATAACTTCAAATCATGGATATATTTACATAATTTTTGTACATGAAAAATATTATGTTCTCATATCACCTCATATGATTGATATAATACTTATTTATACTCTATTTCATCTTCATACACACATTAATCAACATCTATTTATTGGTAATTATATTAACCGAGTTGTATCTCGTGATCTCTAATAAATAATTTTTATCCCAACACAATAGTTAAATAAAAGGATACTCTTAACATTCCTCAAACAGTCACTACAACAGAATCGCCATTTAGTGGTGGTTTTTTTTTTGCGTTTAGCGGCGGTTTAAACCGTCTCTATACTGTTTGGCGACGATTTACAGAAACCACCGCCTAATAGGGCATCGGCAATCTATTAGTGGCAGTTTTTAATGTTTACTGGCGGTTTCAGGAAAGCGTCGTAGGTGCCTCATTTCGCCGCAGTTTTCCTGAATTTTGCGCCGTTTTTACGAGCCCTGGATATCTCATTATTCGTGGAGGTTATAACAGCCGTGAATAAACTCAATTTGCAGTGGCAGTAAAACTGCAGCTCAATTCAGTTAAACCTCCGTGTAATGAGGCACCCACGAAACTTCTATTTAGCGGCGGTTATAACCGCCGCTAGAAGTAAATTTTGTTTTACATTTAGCGGTGGTTTAAACCGCTGCCAGTATACACTTCACGGTGGTTAAAACCACCGCTAAAAGCTACCCAGAATAAAAAAAAATAATTCTTGGATTCTACTGCACCACTACCCTGAAAAACAAATAAAACCAGAAAAAAAATCAAAGGTTCCAACACATTCCTCATACTCATGTATACAATATCCTAAATATTTAATACTATGAAGATAAAAATCCTTCGATACAACATTGTAACATCCCAAACTCGATTCCACTAAATCTTATAACTTCACTTTCTTAGGATAGATCATCTATAGCAATTCCAATCTACTTATAAAAAATGATAATTGATGAATTAGTAGTTATATTAGTACCAACCCATTTATATGATTATTATTTTTGGTTTTGTGGCCTAGAAACTATCCTTAATACTTATAATAAATTTGAACTGATGAAATAGCTTAAATAACACATTAGAAATATATTGTATTAAAAAAATACTATAGTGGGAATTGTTTTAGAGTTACATTGGGATATAGATTTTATAGGAATGTGGATATTTCCAGTGAGTCTTAGTTAACATCTTTTTATGTTGGAATATAGGTTAGGTATTAAAAATGATGCGGTGAGTGATGTAGACCAGAGTTTTTAGTAGAAAAGCTAAGTTTATCCTAGTTCTATGGATGACTATATAAGAGGATCGAGTTTTATAACACCATCAATCTGGGTTAATGTTCAAGATGTATTTATTGATGTTGATTGAATGTGTGTTCATGGAATGATGATTGAATAATAAATGTGATTATGAATAGACCATTTCTATTTATTATTAAGTTGATGATGTAAATATATGTGGTAGGAAGTGAACCACAGGTTGTTGAAGGATGGAATATTAGTTCCAGATGAGGCTTCAGCGTTTACCAAGGATAAATTTTCGTGATGGAACATGGTATAATTATGTTGAATCACATCCAAAAACCATGTTTAGTGGTGGATATAGTGTTTTTCATGGGAATTAGATTCCTATCTTTTTTAAAATGATGAATATTAAAATCTTATGGTGGGTAGAATCACACAGGTCATGGAACATGTAACTTTTGGGAGATTGGTTGTAGAAATAATAGTCCTGAATGGTAAAGAAGAAAGTTCTGGAATTCCAGTAATTAAAGTTTCATGACCGGATAGCTTGTAATGAATCAAAAAATTGAATTAAGAATCATAATATAAATAATTCAGGGATATAATGATAGGTAATAATTACCAGATAGACCATGATTAAGTGGAAATTGTGTTGGGAATGTAGTTCAAGTCATGCAGTAACAGTTCAGTGATCAAAACAGTTATGGTTAGACATGGTCCATTGTAACCATCCTAATATTGAAGTATTTGGTAGAAGTTCATTTCTTAAAATTAATATTTTTATAAGACATACCAATTGTGCATCAAATCGACATCCATCTTTTTGATTATATTTTAATTTATAAAGTATTCTTGCCTATATTCATGGACTTATGCTAATTTATCACCCCTCAGTCACACCTATATCTTAGTGAACCACCCTTGGTTTAGAACATTCTCATGAAATTTTAGAAGATATAGAGCATTTTTAGATACTTTTGACGCTTAAATCGGAAATTTTCAACAATGGGCCTCACCAAAGTGTCCACAACACTATCCCCTTGATCACTTTGAAAAGACCCAATTTGTTCAACACATCAACAATGGGTTTAACTCTTAGTCATCCAAAATATCGACTACCAATTCAAACACAGACCTAAATGGAATGATATATACCACACTCAAGAAATGAAGACCGAAAAACAAACATCAGAAATCAATAAAATTATGTTCTTTATGACTAACAACGACATCAAGTATAAGGAAAACATCAATGCAATAATGTTAAGAAAGGTATACCACTGTGAGTTTTTGCAGACAGCGCACCACTGTTGGAGGGGTTTTATTACAAAACCACGAATTATTTATCATGGATGTTCACACTATGTTTAATTTCATTGTTCATAGACCAATATATGTATAGAGTTTAAGGTAATGTATTATTGAAAAAAAATTATGTGATATATATAGTGATATAAGAGAGGAATAAAAATATGATATGGATGTAGATCTTGACACACATATGCATATATCATTAGGGGATGACTCAGATATTTTATGGTCATGGTTATCAGACCTGTAGATGCTAACATTTTTATATTTAAAAACATAGAACCAATGATTGGTTAGTCTTCAAAGATATTCCAAAACACAACCTGATGTGAATTAAGGATTATTAGTATCATATAATATCTTAGAGGGAGACATTAATTTTATGGTCATGATGTTTAGACCATTGTGTCACAAATATTAATATCCTATGAAAAGGACTATGGTTTTGATAAGACATTGCAAAAGGAGAATATAATGTTATGTATTTGGGGTATCCAAAAGAGATTCATACCCAAATTGGAAGGTGCAGAAGAATATAATTTCATAATTTATTTAACTGTTAAAATGATTCCCAAATGTTTAAAATTCAGGGTAAAAGAATAACATTGAATAGAATGATTTTGGAAGGTTTAAAACATACATTATGAATGCCTGAGTCAATAAAAAATAGAGACCAACTGGTGAAGAATGACCATTAAAAATAGTGGAATACTAATACCATTCTCATTTAATAGAATCTAATGGTAGTAGGTTGGATATTTTCTCAATTAGTCCATTAATTGATTATGTGGTTTAGGTGGAACTATCTTCCATGACTGAAAAACACTTAATGAAACAAGATAGTGATTCCGGAATCCTATGATGGTTTCCGAGATTGAAAACGATATGAAATCAACAAATCAACATGTATTCTAGGTCGGAATAAGAATTAAATAATCCTTTTTGAAAATTGTAGTAGACAACAATAACATCTTTATTTAGCATGACATTTCACTAAGTGGGATGTTGGGGGAAATTGTTGGCCAGGGGGAGGGGAGGGGAGGGGAATGGGTTGGGCATGTTGGAGGGGAGGGGAGGGGAGGGGCTAGGCAGGATGGAGGGGGAGGGGAGGAGAGGGGAGAGGATGGGCAGGGGGAGGGGGCTGCTGGAGGAAAATGTCGGGCAGGTTGGAGGGGAGGGGAGGGGAGGGGCAGGTTGGGGGGGGAGGGGGAGGTTGATGGAAGGGGTAGGGGGCTGCTGGGAGAAAATGTTGGCTAGAGGGGAGGGGAGGGGAGGGGTAGGGGCTGGGAAAAATGGAGGGGAGGGCAGGGGAGGGGGTTGCTAGGGTAAAATGTTGGGCAGGGGAGAGGGGATGGGAGGGGAATGATAGAGGGGAGGGGGGGTGATGGCAGGTGGGAGGGGGCTGCTGGGGGAAAATGTTGGGCAGGGGGAGGGGAGGGGCAGGGGCTGGGCAGGATGGAGGGGATGGGAGAAGAGGGGCAGGGGGAGGGGGCTGCTGGGAGAAAATGTTGGGCAGGGGGGAGGGTAGGGGAGGGACAGGATGGAGGGGCGAGGAGGGGAGGGGAAGGATGTAGTAGGGGTGGGGAGGATTCTGGAAGGGGGAGGGGGTGCAGGGGGAAATTGTTGGACAAGGTTGGGGGGGGGGCTGCTGGGGGAAATTGTCGAGCAGGGGGAGGGGAGGGGCAGGGCCTGGGCATGTTGGTGGGGAGGGGAGGGGAGGGGAGGGGCTAGGTAGGATGGTGGGGAGGGGGGGGAGAAAAGGGGCAGGGGTGAGGGGGCTGCTGGGGGAAATTGTTCGGCAGGGGGAGGGGAGGGGAGGGGCAGGTTGGAGGGGAGGGGAGGGTGATGGTAGGGGGATGATAGGGGAAAATGGTGGGCAGGGGGAGGGGTGGTGAGTGGCTGGGGCTGGGGCTGGGAAGGATGGATGAGAGGGGAGGGGAGAAGAGGGGCAGGGGGCCTGCTAGGCTTTGGGAAAATGTTGGGCAGGGGGGAGGGGAGGGGAGGGGAGGGGCAGGATAGAAGGGAGGGGAGGGGAGGGACTGGGCAGGATGGAGGGTAGGGGAGGGGAGTGGTTGACCACGGCGTGACTGCGGTCTGACCGCGGCATGACTGTAGCGTGTTGGCCCGGTTGAGCAACATCCGCGGGGCAACATAAGTATCTTTGATGTTTTTTCATGACACAAATGATGTTTTGGTGGGTCATGACACAAATGATGTTTGGTCCACCCAACACTATGAAATAAATAGCATGAAACTGATCACACCCTGCTCATTTTCCTTACTATCCTTACTGGCATCTTTCACATCTACCATGCTTAGTCCTTAGTCATTTTGAACCAAGAATATCTCAAGGTTTTCTTCCACCAACTCTATCACCCCTCTATAGAATAAAATCATAAGGATTATGTTATTAATAAGAAATGTTTAGAGGAAACTGTTATTGAGGATGTATTTAAAAGTTGACATGACCTCCATACTGACCACCAGGGATGGTTGAGTGCTAAAGCTTTCAATTTCCATGGCTGACACACAAAAAACAAAGTTCATAAGGGATCCTAGATGAATCATAAGAATTTTCATCCCTAGAGAAATAACAAAGTAAATATTGATAAAATAAAACTATTATTCAAAACATCAACTATCTAGCTAACAAAATATATGCATTCATAGATACACTCTTCAATAAGTTATAGTGACTTCTTTATTGAGATGAATGAGACTTTAATAACTTATTATCTATCACCTCAATTTTTTCTAGCACATTAATTTACATAAATAGTATAATGGGGTAACATCATAAAGAATATTGAAAGCATATAAGAGAAGTTTCATAAACCTAACTCTAATCACATTCACACTCAAACTCTCATATCGAAGGTTGATAAACTATTGGCACTACATTTCCTTCAACATCAATGATAATAAATTATCTCAATATTAACATTAAATATTTCCTCAATACACCATAAACTATTCATGATCCCCCTAAAAGAGAATCCACTATAGACGAGCTTCACGATTCGAAGAACTAATAGCCGATAAAATCTATTTCCCCTTCCTTACACAGATCAATTTAAAGGGAGACTTAGGATCCTTTAGCCACCTCTCTATATCCTAATTAGAGGCAGGTCCCTCAAACATTAAAACGATTTGTTGCTAATACTTATTGATATTAAGTCTTATCATCAGGTCCTCATCAATAATGATTTTTTTCCAATGGTATAATACAGTTTCCAACCACGGGCCTTCTCTAAAGGAGGGAACCCAATTAATCATCCTTCACATATTGTTTTTTATTGTTTATTTAAAAAAAGAATAATTATATGATGCATGAAAATAAAATTGGTATGTGTATATAATAAAATAAAACAAATGAGAAAAAGAAATTAAAATTAAATTAAGTAAATACAAGAAAGGAAAAAATAATAAATGTAAAAAATCATCTAAGGTTCATTCATCATTTACAATATTAATTTTATTTTTTCATCCTCGTGATTATATATCATTCATTCAAACAACTTCCATTATTTAATGTATGAGTGATCAGTGTGATCGAGTGCCTATCTAAATTAATTAATTCCCCCCCTCTTGATGAAGAAATCATGAAATATACCTCTCTCAACAGTGATTCATCGTGAAATCTCAAAGTTAAATCTCAAATGTTATTCTTCTCCCAATATACATAAATGATCAACTTGTTAAACGAAGTGAAATAAATGAGTAGAAATAATTTTATGGTTAGAGAAATTGTCATGAAAATTAAAAGATGAAAGTAAATACCTTCACTCCATGCTTGAATAATACGTTGTCACAATAAGAACCAAAATTAAATTGTTGAATTATAAATAGAAATCAGAAAAAATGAACATCGCCCTTTGACAAAGAATAGGTTAGATATCCATTAAAATATAGATTGTGAGAATCGGGTGAGGAGAAATAAATTGTGGAAGAAAGAAGAAAAATGAGACCTTGGGGGATAGCCCTATATAGAATTAATTACACACAAACCCTTCATGAGGATTTGATTCTTATACCTACATTAAAACCAAAAAATACTAAAGGAAAAACAAAACCCTACCTTGAGGGGAAGACAGTGCAGCTTCCGGGGTCGCGGGGGGTCGGGGGTCGCAGCGTCGCGGGGTTTCTGGGGTCGTCGAGGTCGCACGGGGTCGCCAGGGTCGGGGTCGCGGGGTCGTCGGGGGAAGAGGGGGGCTGGGGTCGCGGGGGAAGAGGGGGAAGCGAGGGTTCGGGGTCGTGGGGGAAGCATGGTCGGGTGTTAAAAAACCAATGTTTCGCGGAGGTTCCTAGAACTGCCGCAAAACAGCCGCCGCTAAACAGTGGTTTTATTGTAGCGAGTCTCTTCTAAATAGAAGAGTAACAAAATATTATTATAATAAACTTTTACCAAAGTTATATGCTCATCCCATGATCCAAAAAAGTTTAAAATTCTTATATATACATGTTAAAATTATTCAACATTTCCTATAAATTTTAGTAAATTGTCTGTTGAAGTATTTTGTTGAGGTAAAATTTAGTACTCATGTCCTAGTATAAACATAATTAAATTATCAATGTAAACAAATAATAATGACTTCATATATATTATTAACAAATTATATATAATTTCACCACATTTTCATATATAATTATTCCATGTTTTCTATTGAATATTACTCTATAATAGAAAATAATGGGATTAATTTATTTTTTATATCCACTATTACCCAGATATTTTTTAAAAAAACTACATGAATTATATAATTATGTTACAATGTATATAGATATATCATTCCTTTTTCACTATAGAATATTCAAAAAACTTATGAATCTCATAATAACGTGATTATTATCCTTCACTAACTAAAACTTAATACACCTCACCATAAAATTCACCATATTTCTCTTCAAATATGAGCATATAAATTTAATCTTCAATTAATAATACATTTTATATACACTAGGATTTATATCCAATCATTTAATATGAAATAGAGGTATTAATAATTCCTTTAATTCATATGTAACTAACAACCTCTTTCAAAATATAACATGACACCCCCACCATCAACACATATGTCTTTTACAAATATATTAATGATATTTTTACACAATATATCCAAATCTCTAGAACCAAAAAAATATCTATACACCATGGTGAATCTTAGAAGAGGAAATTAAAACATGATACACACCATTAAAAATATAATCATTATTTACATAATGATATAAATTTATCAAGTTTATCTACCATTATCTAAAAGCTATTGGACACTTGAGATTCATCACTACACTAATCCAAACCTAATGTGTAAGAAAAAATAATTTTCTTCCTTGGATAATATTTGACCTCAAAAACCATAATCCTAAAAGAACACATTCCACTTATTCCACCTCAAATTTATTTACATATATAAAAGAATATAACACATGATCTTATGATTTTTGGAAATAATAATGTACACGCAAAAAAAATACTATACAACATCAACGAAAAGTCTACAACTACCAAGAACACTCTCCTAAGGGTTTTGTGCTTCCATTGGAGTGTAAAGGTTTAGAAATTTATATATATTATTTTTTAACATAGAATATATCATGAATTTATAACTAGTTAGTCTATGGCCTATCAAAAAATTTATATAAATGAAAACGCAAAAATCTTGATTCACTATTTGTAAAATTAATATGAAAATGTTGAAGGTATAATTTAAATTAACAATTAATGTTATAATATCACTTGAAAGTTATCATTAATGTAATTAATATATAAACCATATTGATGGAAGTTGATTTCAAAATTATGTAAATTTTGGTGACATATAAATTAAATTGATTCACTTAGTTACAAGATTTTGAATATAGTATGTTTTAATATAATCAATATCCACTAAAACTACCTAGTCATTACAATTCAATTCATCGAATTATCAAATTAATAGAAATTTTATTATGTTTAAATTTTTTTATGAAAAAAGTAAAACAATGTATTATTGTTTAATTTAAAATGTAATTTTTTTATCTATTATCCTAATGTTTCTAATTATAAAAAAATAATATAGCAAAAAATAATATATTCATTCTTAATATATTACTAATTAAAATAGTCGTTCAGAATCTAATAATTTGGAAAAATAATTTTTATAATATTATTATTAATATTAATATTATATCTAATAAATAGATAATTAAATAATCACTTTGTGAACATAAATAATTTATATCTAAAGAACAATAAGGGGACATAAGTGAAAATGAATAAACACCATACTTAAAATTTTATTAAATATAAAAATTAACAAAAATCTGGCATTAATTTCATAAATTAATTCTCATATTGATACTAATTAGAAATATTAACTATTAAATAAAATTAAATTATAAAAAATTATTTCAATATATTATGAAAAAATTAAATTAAAATTAATTATTAATCTATGATATACTACAATTATATATTATATGGTGATCCTTTCTCCCTATCAACATAGATTAATAATATTTATCAACAATATAATGGATTCCAATACTGATTTATTCTAATATATATTCCCCAGAACATAAACCACAGTATATTCACTTTATTAATGTTGTGGTTCCTCAAATATCAATTCAATATGATCATTATAATTCACTTTTGAAACTAGTTATAATATCTATATTTTTTGATTTCCGAAACATTCCAGAAATTAATTCATCTTCAAAACCATGAAAATGGTTCCTTAGGAAATCAAATCATATGTGTCGTTTTATCATTTCCACTTCCTATAGTAAGGTTATTTCACTATTTATGGCATATTTTTTGAATTAGAACAGTTGTGTATTGGTTAATTCTATTTCAAAATGTGGATTATTATATTTTTCATCAATCTCTATTTCACTTACCCAATTAAATAAATAAATAAAATTACATGATGAAATTAAAGATGAATAAAATCAATAATTATAATAATCATTTTCCACTAAAAATATCATATAAATTTAGGCAATAATATAGATATCAAATAAACAATATACATTACTCCATAAAAAATTAATTAATTTAATACAAACGGGTAAATATTAAATGGTTGAGTAGGAATGTAGTACAAATTTTAAAATACAAACCTATAACCATAGCCTATAGAAACCAATGAAGAAGCGTATTCCCATAGGTGCAATAACATTAATTGTATTATAAGTGTAGTTGAGCCACCTCAAGCACTATGAATCCTCAATTTTCTCTCACCTCTAAAAAAATGATCCTGTAGATCAAACATATCATCCTTAAAGGACCACCATCAAGACACCTTCAAGAACAGTTGGATGTTGACAAAGAGAAAAACCAAGGTTAGATCCACCATTATTAAAAGTATAAACCATTCATAAACATATGAAATAATGAAAATTTCATGTCTCTATTACTAAAAATAATCAATAGAATAATTTAATGTATACATTAATGAAAAATATAGGACCCTATAAAAAACCATTTACTATAGCATTATTACCAATTCACCACCACAAAAAATGATTTTCACATCATAGCCTCTTCACTAGAGGCTGGAACTACACAACAATACTCCACCTTTACTAAAGAGTAAACCCAAAAACTTCACTAAATTGCTACCTTATAGATAAATAGAAAATAATAAATAAAAAAGAAATAATTCATATGATGTAAATAATGAGAAAAGAACCAACTAAAATACTCCACAGTTGTAAACATGATATTATGTTGTCGATAATATAAATAACTAAAAGGATTAAAATCCTAGAATTATTATTCTGAATAAGATTTTGAAATAACAAAATTAACAGAAAAATCATTAATCAAAAAAGTTCAACCCTACCTCTAGAGTCCTCAAAATCTGATTCAACTCTATAAAAATCCTCTACACTAATATCACAAAAATGAGAGAAATACTTCCCTTTAATTTTAACCATTCTAAGACTAATAATTTGAATAAAATCTAACGAACCAATATTGAGGTACATGGTCATAAAATTTATTTTACTGATTACTTAATACTTTACACAAATACATGCCCAAATAAAAAATTAGTTTAGTGACTTTGAAAATAGGGA
The DNA here is from genome assembly GCA_963277665.1 of Viscum album. Classification (NCBI taxonomy): domain Eukaryota; kingdom Viridiplantae; phylum Streptophyta; class Magnoliopsida; order Santalales; family Viscaceae; genus Viscum; species Viscum album. The sequence continues at coordinate 1,923,990,019 of OY728133.1, read as the reverse complement.
ACATAATATTCTAACCTTTTAAATGATCGTCAACATATCTCATAAGAACTTCCCCATTTTTTCCTAACTAAAACATTTATCTTATCCTTGGTAATATTAAACACAAAAAGGGGGAGGTAAAATTCTTTATAAGTGTGATTGTGTAGAACATAAAATAATCCATAAACATAGGAATGTAAAAATAAGTACATAGTGTTTAAATATCCAAAAACCATGAGTCATGAAATGAATCTTTCTAGTACATAAGTCATAAATCATAACGGAACATTAACCATTATAAAATGGTAATTTCATAAAAAATGAAATTGTAGGGGAAAAATAAGAAGAAAATATGATATACATAGTAGCCAATGATTTACTACCAAGACCATAATAGTGGACTAAGTCTACTTCTGAATTGGGTTAAAATGTCATTCCAACCGTGTATTGCTGAACCAGATTTTCATTTCATTCCATAAATATATTACTAAATTGGTGTTAATTTTTGTTCTAGTCATTTCAATCTCATGAGATATAAATCTTTACCCAATTCATTTGATGGAGATATAGGTTCCACTGATCTCATAATGAATTAATTCTTACATGTGGCATAAAAACATTAATCTTTCATCATAGCATAACCCAAGGAACAAAAAATGGGTTTTTTAAAAATCATTCCATCATAATCCATAAAAAATAAATGGATTTTATAAAAATAAATCAAACATAAACACAAGAAAATATAAGTAATAATAGGGATTGAAACATAGTCTTATGTCATCTTATAAGGAAAATAATTTTCATAAAATACTTGGAATCAATTCTTGAAGGATGAATCATTTATTCATCGAAGGTTTTTTCCATTTCTCATAATTCCTCTACAGTTTAAGAGAAAATAATTTAATTGAAGATAAACATGAAATATTATTTAAAAAACTTCATATAAATAAGGTTTTATGAAAGTGTAAAAATTCATTCATTCCATATAAGTTAAAAAACATTGTTCTCATACTCATTTAGGAAATGTAAACAAGTATCTCATTTGGAAATTAATGAAAGGTTCTTTCCATACCATTTAGTAAAAAATTAGAAAAGGATAAAAATAATGTTAATCAATTGAAGAATAATTGAAATAATATTGTATATTTATTAAACAAGTATTTGAATGATAAACATTCCTCAATAAACACATACAAATAAACAATCTCGGATAATAATGAGATTGCCAAATTATCCCTTATTGTAAGTCAGATATACTTAATATGTATCTGAACCTAATTTATAATGATTTAAATAATGTAATTTTTTATTACATAATCATAATCATTTTTATGATATCATATATGTTTATATTACCATCTGTCTATTTGTAACATTTCATTGTCACTTGTTATTCAGATATTAACATCATTATGTTCCAATAAAATTTTTGTTGGATAAGTTCATGTTCCACTTATTCGAATATAGTTTTTTCATTTATATAATTATATTAGTATAATATATATCATTTTTATTAATTCCATTCATTTATATTTTTTTTTTCATAAAGATCATGCAGTGTGAATCAGATCGTATCATGGAGACAGTATATTGTACGTATGCACGAGTGATGATATCATTCACTTGATGGTTAAATGGTATAGAAATTATTGGTATATTAAATATACATGAAAATTATCTTGTTAAATTAATTATTTAACCTATTATACTCATCATTATACCCATCCAAATTATGTATTGTTGAATAACAAATTACAGCACAACATGGAGACTGTAAGTGAAATGTATGCACACAGGGTGATATTATTATTAATTGGATGGATAAAAAGAGGAATAAGGTTTTTTCATAATTATATTCAATATTAGTATGTATAATATACTGTATTTGTTACTTATATGTGAAAAAATAAGAATATGAAGTAGAAAAAGAATAGAATATTGAAGTATGTTATAAAACAATTATCCCTATTTCTAATATCTCATGGGAATTGGCAGAAAATATCACCCTAGGTAGAAATTATACCCAAAGTGTGGTGTCTATGATGAAGGGTGGGATTTTGGTATATTTTTTTAGATGATTTTGGATGAGCCAAGGGGCTTTGAAGGTCTGATTATATTGGTATATGTGGTGGAAATTTATAAGAGTGACGAGTCCCACTTTACGAATGTATTGAAATATTATTTTATTATAAATATAATTTCGAATTATAATAGTTACAAAGAGATATATTTCAATGATAGCATTTTTTTAGTCGGAATGATATCATACAATATGATAAAGATATGTTTAGGTCACAACATTAACCTTTTCATTTTTCTTTAACCCTTAGTTAAAAACATTAACCCATTCCATGTCTTCTTGAATTTTCATAATACATGGTTACTATAGTTTCTATTAAATGACAAGAGAACCAAAAGTGGACAATTAATGAAATTTATAACATATTATAAGTTTCTTTTCATAATTTTATATTTTTAGGATTAGTATTTAATTTATCAATATTTTATTGGTTTCAAAAAATCATTTAAGTCAATTTTGACATTATTTTATAATTGATTTTTGTTAAAGTCATAAACACCTAATTCCATTGAACCATAATCATTAAATTAAATATAATATGTCACAATCTTCCTTAAAATTCATGTATTGTGTCAAAGTCTTATCATTAGATTTATTTTAATATTTATAATATCATTTATTTTAATCATTCATTAATAAGGTAATTGATTCATCATCATTGTTACATAAATAAATGTATTTATTTAATTAAAAACATTTATAAATAAAATAAAATTAATTTGTAATATTTTTTTTGATTTCTAATGACTATTTATTGTCTGAAAGATCATTTTTATTAACTAAAATTGTTTTTAGGAGATACATGTTTATGCTATATTTTCCTTTTCCTTAAATAAAAATTTTCAAATTTTCATTCTTGCACATAAGTGGCACCATGGGGTCCTAAAATCTAACCAAGGATGTTCATGTAAGTCCAAATTTCATCCAATAGGATTATGACATGTGTTGCAGTATTTTAATATTATTATCATACTATTTTTCCCATGTTTTACATGATTTACCCTTTATCCATGGTAAATAAAAATAATAAGTTAAGTAATTAATCATAATATCCAAAAATAAAAGGTACTTATTTAAAAATTATATATCTTATGATTCTAAATATGTAGACCATTTCTCTAAATTTAAATCATTGAATTTTAAGAAATAAATTTAAAATTAATTTTAATTGCGAAAACTAGAATGCACATTTTTAACATGTAAAAACTATCAAAAGAGTAAGTTGTGTTTATATCCATAAGAAATTTAAAATTACATTCAATTATGAAAATTGTATTAAATAATGAAAAAATAATCCAATTACACAACAAAATCAATTAAACATATAATGATACAATATACCTAAATTAGTCAAAATGGTAGTTTTGAATTAAAATGTAGTATTTTCACTGATCATTAAAATATGTATTTTAATAGATAAATACCAAAACATAAACCAAAGTAAATTTTTATTACTTGATTCCAAAGATGTAGTTTATTTTTTTAAATAGAATATATAAATGTGTTAAAAATATATTTAAAATGGATGCACAATCAAAAGGTGAAAAAACTGCATTTTTTGAAAACTAATTATTTTAACTGAAAATTTGAGTTCGTTTTTGTATCTAGTCTTGAAAATAAATAATTTTAATGTTAATTTTACATAAAATTTAAAATTTTATTAATATTATTCAGAACATCTTGTTTATATCTCATTAAATTAAAATATGCTAATATGTATCATTATTTTGTGAAAAGTGGTATTGCCTAAAATGAAAGCTGTTGATGAAGGTCACTCTTGCTTGAATCACAAGACAAGTCTATGTTTTGTGTAATGTAAGATTAATTTGGCATTTCATATGACATAATAAAAAAAATTATTTTATACATTGAACATAATTTATACTCAGTGTAGAGATTAACGTATGAAAACTCGATGTTTCATTGAATATATGACAAGTCATTAAATCAGAAAAGTAATGCTTAACGTAGTACATTGAAATATACAAATGAAAATTTTAATATATCCAAAAATATCCCATAAATACTTGGGGTGTTACATTATACCCCCCTTAATATTATTTTTTCCCTCAAAATTCGTCGGGTTATAAAAGGTTTATTACGTAAAATTATCTTTCATGGAAACCCACATCGTAAAAAAGAGTACTAAATCATCATTTTGAAAATGAAATTGTGAAACATAATAGTCGCCCAAACTAACTCTTTATTGGGGTTTCATGTAGAAAAACATAGTTCAGAAGCAAAAACATGGACATAAAAGAAAAAAATATAACCATCTAGTTCTAATGGACTAAGATAGCGAACAAGGATTAGAAGAAGATAACAACCCGAAAGCCCTAAATCTTTGATGATTTATGAGACCATCATATTAATCAGTTAAGAAGGTTCCAAGATAAAATTTTTGGTTTTCATGATCTTTTTGGTAATGTTCAATAATTTTCCATCAGAATAAATACATACTTTATTTTAGTACAATCTCACTATTGTTTGTTCCTTGAACAATTTTCACTTCATCTATTATTTAAATAAATGATATTGAATTTTTTATTCATGAAGTTTTATCATATCATGATAGAGATTTATACATCATTATGTCTGTCTCAATAAAAATGATAGCACAAGTAATAATATAGGCATAAGTACACCTAAATTGAGATAACAAATTAATCTGACAAAATTCAACCAGAATATAAGATATACTATCGGTAAATGGATATCATTACCATCATTCAAAAAACATAAAATATAAAAATACAGAAATATGTGAACTAAATTGACATAACATTTATCTCTCATATCATATAAGGTAGTTTGTGGTTGTTATATTCCAAATATTTGAATACCTTAATCATGTATTCTCTTGAAACATGATAATTACATACATTACTATTATACGTTCGTGAAAAAAAACATTCTATAGAAACTAACTCTTTCCACACACAAAAAGTATATAAAATTCAATACACTCAAACTATGATATATATTTTTCCTTATATCAGTCTTAAGTTCGTTAATACTACCGAACATCTCATTATCTCTTTATCCCTTCATTAAGGGCATATAATGTGCTTTAAAAAAATATTTCAATCACACTTCATCATTACCGACACAATATAATTATGGAATACGACAATGGACCAATACATATATATTCCAATATTCCATAATACTATAAATGAGATTCTATAGTACTAATTTGGAATCCCATTACATAAAAACATAATCATTCCCCCACATCATTGTCATATTCAACATTTCTAGATGTTATCACATGTAATTTTTACTTTTATATGTCCTTAAGGGGGTTTTTAATGTCAACAATCATCCATAACAGATGGATTAGGGAATTGGTAAGAATAATGCCTAATTAACTTGTACTTGAAGCATTAATGTGTTGGTGGTGCATTCTTTATATTGTTTTCTCTAGTCACATACTCTGAACGCTTTTTCCCCATTACTTTGGCACTCAACTTCTAAATGACCATATTTTTTACACATAAATAATTTTCTAGTTTGATTAAGTCAATTTAATCCATGCTTCATTCCACAGATTGATCATAGGTAAACAATCATCTTTTGTTCACCATAGCTTTGACATTTTCCCTGGAACTCCATCATTCATTTCTTTTCAAAACCATGGGATTGATATGTAACAGCAACATCAATTTATACCTTGATAACACAATGCATAATCTCTTCATAGCTATTAATGTCACTTATAGCTAATTCCCGTTGACAAGTTGTTTTTAATCCACTAAGGAATCGATCAACATTACTTTTTGGTAGGATGATAAATCCAGAAGCATACCTTGAAAATCCTGTAAAAGTTTCCTTATATGTTCCAACTGATTAATCAACCTCTTGATTTATCTCAGGTTACTCCTTTTCCATCATTAATTAAATAATTCTAGGAATTTAATTATTGAAAAATAAGTTCATGAACTCATCCCATTCCATGGATTCAATATCATCTTGTTTCCCTTTATTCTTGATTATGAGTCAACTAATGGTATGATTCTCCTTCTAAATGATAAAATGAAATAATAGTTTTCCATTTTCCACAAAATTATGGAGGGAAAATAACTTTTAAATTGTATTCATCAAATTTTCAGCAAAAAGTGGGTCAATATACCCATTGAATTAAGGTGGATGTTGCATCCTGAAGGACTTGACAAAATGTTGTACCATTATCTACCATTTTAGAAATCCATAATTATCTCTTGAATTTGAAAGAATAGTAATAATATTTTTCATTCGATCTGTAAAAACATTTGTTTGTTCAAGGGGAAAATAATTTCATTTACTAGATCATGAATAATTAACATGGTTCCTTTGCGTTCCAGCCATAATCTAAAACCAAAAAAGAAAAGTGTCAGAGGAGAAAATCATACTAGGAAAAATCATAATCAAAGGGGAGTACAATCAATATCTAACATCTTTGGTTTAGTCCAAGATTATTCATTATGGTTACCATAATTCTAGGACTCTATCCTATACTAATAAATACCATTAGGAAAATCCCTAGACATTCCTTATAAATATATCTAGGGAACTCACTGAAGATTTCGCATATCTGTTTCAAAAAATAAACTAAACCATCACTCTGATACCAAATATAATGACCCATGATTGACATACATGGATTTACCATTTATTTAATAGAATACATAATAAATTACACAAATACATTCTAAAAAGAAAATATTAGTTTAGTGTCTTGAGAAATAGGGAACATAATCTTCTAACTTGGTGAAAGATCTTCAACATCTCCCCTAAAGATCTTCCCCTTTTGTTTTCCTACATAAAAACATTCAGTATATCCTATGAAAAAAGAAAACATAAAAAGGGAGAGGTAAAATTCTCAGTAAGGGTAATCATAAAAAACATAAAACAATACATAAATATAACAACATATAAAACATGTTCAAAAAGATTAAATATATAAAAATATTTTGTTATGAAATAAATCATGGTAGTACGTTAGGAATATATCATAAAGAACCATTAACCCTGATAAAAATAGAATTGTCCTAAAAAATATAATTGTGGAAAAAAATAAGCTCATAATATGATTTCTATAGTAGCCAAGGCATCACTTTCAAGACCATTATAGTGCACAAAATCTATCACTGGCCGAGGATTAATTGTCGTTCAAGCAATGTATTACTGAACTAGATTTACATGGAGTTACATCCCAGTATTACGGAACCAGATATAAATTCCATTCTAGTCATGCCTATCTCATTAGATATAAATATTTACCCAATTCATTGGAGGTATATATAGGTCTCACTCATCTCAAAATTAAATCATTCTTACATGTTCCATAAAAACATAAACCATTTATCATAGCACAACCTAAGGAAAAAAAATGGGTTTCTAAAACATCATTCTATAATAATACATATCAAATAAATTGATTCAAAAAAATAATAAGTGTATCATAAAAACAGTAAAATAAATGTAATATTAGGGTTTTAATCAAAACCCTATGTCACCTTAGATGGAAATAATATGGATAAAATTCATGAAACCAATTTTTTAGGAAAATATACATTCTTATTCAAAAAAAATTTATTCTCACAAAATGCCATGAAATTTTAAAGAAATAAAATTAAAGGAATATATACTTGAAATATTATAAATTATGATTCATTAAAATAATGTGTTATAAAAGCGTATGTATCCGTTCATGTTGTATATGTTAAAAATTTACTTCTCATTCTCCTTCCAGAAAATTCAAAAAGCACCTTGTATAGAAAATAAAAGAAATATTCTTTCCATTAAATTTAATAAAAATTTAAAAATATGTAATATTCATTTTAAACTATAGTGTAAGAATACACATAATATCATATATTTAAGAAACAATGACTTCATTGATAAATATACCATAGTAAATATATATGAATAATCAATCTCAAATAATAATGAGATTGAAAAATTATCACTTACTATAGGTATGATATGCTTCATATGTATCTGAACCTCCTACATAATAATTTAAATAATGTTATTGACAAAAACAACATTCATTATCATTTTTATTATAAAATATATGATAATATTATCATTCTTTCATTAGTAACATTTCATTGTCACTTATTATTTTGATATTAACTGCTTTATGTTCCTATATATGTTTTGTCAGATAAGTTCTTGTTTCACATATTTGGTTACTATAATATCATTTATAGAATTAAAATATGTAAAATATATATGATGTTTATTCATTCCCTTCACGTATATAATTGTGGTTTAAGGAATATAATCTAGAATTAATTGCATCTTATCGTGGAGACAGTTGGTCATATGTCTGTAAGAGGGGATATATCATTCACCTAATGGTTAAATGGCAGGAAATTGTGTAATGCCCCAATGTTTTGAAGGGAAATTTACTTCTTTTAATTGTTACATATAATCACATGAAATCACATCATAATGAACTAAAATGTGCTATGTGACCTTTTAACATAAATTTTTCACTTTTCTTATTTCAATTTCTTAAATCTAACATACATGGTTGGGATCAGTAAGTTATTTGGAGTTTAATACGACCAATGTAATTTTTGGTTAATAGTAACATACCCTTATGAATAATAATATTACCCTTATGAATAGTAATACACCATAATGAATAGTATCCTTCTGTAGGAAGGTATATAAATATGATTTCAAATGAAATTACGATATACCTATATCTGGGAAGAAGAAAATAAATGTTTCTAAATAATTATGTTTCGAGTAAATTGGGATATTAATTAAAAAATTAATATAATATAGAATTAATTTGGAATTTTATTTTTCTATTTTTGGATTCTACACATTAAAAAATGTTTAGAGTTATTTTATGGTATTGTTTTGAAATATTTGAATTTTTGGTAAATATTAAAATACATTAATTTACCGTATAAATACATTATATTTAAAATCCACTACTTCTAACATCATAAGTAATGTAAGAAACCATTTCTTAAACACACATGCACTTATTAATATTCATGTTCATGGAATAATCACTATTTCATGCCTTATGAAATATAATAAACTATTTATTATAATATTATGAAAAGCCTCTTCTCCTCCTCTATAAATACCACCCCAACATACCTCTTCCCTTCGCTTCTCTTAATCCTTTTAAAATTCATATATTCTACCCAAATCCCTCCTCAAACTCCATTCCCACGTCCAATAGCCCTTGGTCTCCTCAAATGACCCAATCCCCTCCCCTTAGGAGGCTCTCGAGGAAGCTTGAATCCAGAGGTAAATTATTCTTTTCATTTCCTTCTTTTTCTATTCACGTTCATTTGTTTTCTTTTCTATCCTTACCTATCCTTATCGAATTGTTATGAAAAATCAAGTACCTTATATGTACTATAATATTTTTTATGATAATGGAATATGTTATTATCTTATCTCATTTAATCTTGTTTTAATTTATTAATAATGACACCATCCGAGATGTGTAAATTTGCCATATTCAAAGACGATAGATTTTCAACATCTGTTACCATCTTCAATTCTGGTCATGAAACCATATTAATGGATTAACCAAACCATAATATTTATATTATTAATCATAAATGGTTATTTAATCATTTTTATGACATGGTTATGTTTTATAAACCAAAATGTGTTCATTGTGGTAAAAAACCGCCCATTAAACCAAAAGGTTGTCACTCATGTTGTATATAGTGATTTAGCTTCAATATAAGTAATAAAATTAAATTTTTAACAATGTTACATTATTTATATTCTATAATAAAATATTAATTCATTTATAGATAATAACCTTCATCATACATTTTTATCTGATCATGAACTAATCATTAAAACCGAGAAACAAAATATACAAGAACAATGTTATTGAACCTCACAACAAATAAACATGGTTATAAATGAACATAAAAAGGTTATAATAAATATTTTACATATATAATATGTTCTTTAATTATAAATTAATGATCCTGATTTTATTATTCTGGAAATTATGTTTAAGAAAAGATCACCATTGAATTTAAGGTAAGGGAGCATCTCTATTTCACTTTTATTCAAGAGTGTCCTTTATTTCTTGCCCTTATAAGTGTAATTCCTAGTGATGGGGTATTATTACAAACCACCCCACACTATCCTCATGAATTATAAATTATTATAATTACATTCCCCTCTCATTAATCCAACTTGTGTAGACCTGATACTATGCCAATATTTTATAATGGATTTCACTCGAATAGCATTTATTCCTTCTGGTTTCTCTATCTTTCATTTTACCCAAATGATGTTTTCTTTTATTTTTATCTAAAACATATAAATAATGCTTATATGAATCAAAATCATGTTTTATGGTTCATACCTTGTTCTATTTTTGTGATATACTTGTTTTTTAGGGATTTCCTCCTCTATACTTCCCAATTAGCAAACCTGTTTTGAGGGAGCTTCACAAACTCCTACATTAATTTTTTTGCACTATATTTTTTATTTTAATCTGCCATATCCTGTATAAAATAAGTCTTTTATTTTGAAATCCTTCTTAGTTCACTTCTAGTTTGGTATAAAGGATTGTTCCCCATTCCATTTTAATGTCTCTTGAGTGTTCTCGTTAAAACCTCTGAAAATGTTTTCATTCTAAAGTTTCTTGATTAATTTTCTTACATGTTATCACTTACAATTGACATCACAAACCATGATACATGCATATTTTATCTTACGAATGTCCATGTATACATTAGTTCCATTATTTAATTGAAACATTTATGATACAACAATTTTTTTATTCTTTATGACATGACTATGGAACCCAATTCCATCCATGGGTAACCCTTATGTTTATGTAAGACTGATTATGTATGATTATTTATGTGGAAAACATATTCCTAAGAAGATAATATGGATATTCCCAGACAGTTCTATAATTCATCGGTTACTCTTATCTCCCATGATATGTTATGTGAAATTATCTAGTATGTTTTCCTTGAATTGTGCTACTATGTGAAATAATCATCGAGATTATCATTGACTTATACTAATGTCATGTTTTATATTGCTGCCAAATTTCAATGATTCCATTTTTAAATGATCCCACATTGATTTGTTATTATTTATTATGTTACATGCCTTTCTAAATCATTATGTAATGTCTTATAACCCTTGTGCTAAGGATTTATTCTTATTATTATTCTCTAAAAGGGCTTTTACCTCATCCTTTTGTTCAGGTGATCCCTAGGGTACCCTATGAAGATGTATGGGATCCATAGAAGTTAGGATCTCTTTATAGAGAATAAATAAATATATCTTGGCCTCATGATTTATATTTTTATGTACCTAGTCATCAAATGAACTAGAATACACAATCAATGGATTGAAATATCATGTGTAATTATTTTTAAAATCATGTTATGTTATTTTTGAAAGGCTAGGGTCACTATAGTTGGTATCAGAGGCTGGTATAGTTATTTTTGTGGAATATTAATAGAGTACTTTAGTAAGAATCTTATAGATGAGACGATGTATAATAAAACATCCCTAAATATTGGTACGTGTTGAGTAAGTGGTTTATCAATATAATGCATCACAGTCTGGAAACAAATATGTAGTGAAATATTTGGAATAGATTTACATAAGAGTCAAAACTCTAACAAGGAGTTTCGGGCCTGACCTGGGGTATCCTAGAATAAGAAAATATGCCTTGTGGCACTCTTGGTTTAACAGTCCTATGGGATATGCTTTGTTAAATTCATGAGCATAGTATAAACCATAATTAATAGAATAAAAATATCCCATAAGAATATAAGTTAATAAATAGATCAAGGATAACCTAGATTTATACCTAAGTAACCACTAGTTAGGATATTATTCTCCTTTACAAGTTTATCCTTTTATGTTCAAAATTTTACGTCTTAGGTTCAATAACTAAGTATTCAATCCCTCTAATTCTATGTTTTTTTCTTATATAATGGTGTAAAATAGAAAAACATCTTCCAAAAACCAATGTGATATGAAATGTGATGATTTCCATAATAATATGCCTGATATGATGGAAACGGGTGCTCAAAACATCCTGACAGTACCTGCTAAGCTGGTACAAGTTATAAATAACAACCTGAACCATGCCAAATGCCCACCTCCTCTGTGGAAATAACATATTTCATTATAATACTTCATGCAGAAGATGCCTCACATGTTTAGTGTATCTTCTGTTCCCCTCCTCACGAAACAATGTGTTAACTCCATTGAAAAGATATTCTCCATCCTCCAATGCTTGAAATAGGATAAAATTGTATTGGAAGTCTATCATTTTAATGGGGAATATGATCAGTAGTGGACACTGATAAGAAATACAAAGTACCCAAAATAAATTGATTCGATGGATTGAGAGGAATTCAAGGGGATGATTTTCAAAAAAAATATTTTCTTGGAGCCCACTATCTTAAGATTGGAAGAGATTTCCGCAAACTAAATCAGAAGGAAAATGATTCCATAAGTTCTTATGAAGAAAACATTACAAGGATCTAAAGGTATGTCTCCCTCTTTTTCATTAACACTGAAAGCATAGTGGATCGCTTCTTTATTAGACTAAATCTGAGTCTATGAAAAGCATTAGCGAATAAATAATTTTAATGTTATGAGGTGATTTTTTGTTGTGCCCTAAAGGATGAAATGGATATTGGATACTCTCAATGGTCTTGTGTCCACAATGATATGAAAAATAAAATGGAGAACAATAGAATTGGTTCCAAAAACAAATCCCATCATAGAAAGAAGCCCCAATATTTAACTTCTAAAAGTTGTGGGAATAAGCATCCTGGAAACTGCCTAAAGGGAACGAGGAATTGCTTTTAATGTGGAAATTTGGGACATATGGCCAAGAAATGGTGATGGGATATAAAAAATAATGCTAATGTGGATGAACAAAAGATGGTATTGGTCAACACTTATCCTATAGTGTAGTGTTACAACAACATGGAGCATGGTCATTATGTAAATAATTTTCCTAGGACAAGGGTTTTCAGAGGAAATCAAAAACAACCAATAAGGAAACAAGGAATGGATTATTCTATCACTACAGCTGAGGTGGAGTTGGACAAAGATGTGGTTAAAGGTATGCTAGTTATTCAATCATGAATAGAGAATGTAATATTTGATTCTGGTTCTACACATTATTTCATATCTTATGGTTTTTTAGAAATAAACAAAATTCACCTCTAATTTCGATGATAATTTAACTGTGAGAACAATTAATGGGGAAACTACTGTGTCCATGATTTATAAATCCTCATTGGTTAATGTTTGTGGACTGAACCTTCCAAAAAATCACTTCATACTTCCTTTTGTGGAGTTCGATGCTATCTTAGGCATGTGTAGGCTATCTTTATATAAATCCAACATCAACTGTCGGAAACATGAGATCACCCTTGACATACCGAAGAATCCTATGATTCATTACATGTGTAAAGAGGAAGATGAATTGACATTAGAATAATTTTCTCCCATGTGGATATTAATTCCTTAGGAGTAATCATGCCTAGCTCAAATGATTGGTACAAAAGGTAGAATCATTCATGAAGACATGCACATCCTGATGGATCACACAGATGTATTCTCTAAAGAGATTCATGGTCTTCATCTTGATCGTGAGGCTATGTCTCGAAAGAACATATCCTTGATTCTCTACCTATATTAGTGAAACCTTATATAATGGCCTTCGTAGAGATTTATTTTCTAAAAAAGAAGATATAAGAAAATCTAGGGAAGGGTTTTATACGCAATAGTGCTCCCCCATGGGGTGTGCCAGTACTATTGTTATAGAAGAAGAATGAATCGATGTGCCTATACATTGATTATTGTGCGATATATAAAATCACTATAATGATCAAGTATCCCATTCCATGGATAAATGACTTGTTCGATCAGCTTCATGGGGATATTAATTTCTCTAAGGTGTTGGGTCAGAGGTGATGGCAAGAGGGGGGGGGGGGTGAATTGCCTTTTTAAAAATAATTAACAATTTAAAACAAATTTAAATGCAGCGGAAAGTAAAATGGCAAGACACAATTGATAACGGAGTTCGGCTTTAAACTCAAGCCTACGTCTCCGCTCCCAACTCAACCGTTGGGAGATTTATACGACCGCTTGCTTTTTAATGGCTATAGAAAGAAACCCACTAGCCGTTTTAAGGTAGGCTAGATCACCTTCTTACAGCTTGCTTTTTTATTATGGTTGTAGCAAGAAACCCAAGTTGAAAGAAGGAAGAAAAAGGGTGGTTTGTTTTAATACAAACCCAATTAAGAACTAAACAAATGAAGTAAATAATTTAGAACAAACTAGAGGAAGCCTTGAGCGACAAAAGGTGAGTGTAGTTGATGTAGAGGCAGCCCAAGCTTCAAGGATGGCAATTGGATCTCAAGTGGCCTTTGAGAATTGTCGTAGGAGCCTCAAATGATCAAAATAGCTTTGGTATGCTTCGGTATATGATCGGTAGTCTTCCCGGCATCCATGGACGTCTATTTATAGGAGAAATACTCCCAAATACTTCAATATAGCCGTTGGAGGGCTTTCGGAGCCGTTGGGGATCAAGTGGGCCAGCCTGGTCAAAGCCTAACGGCTAGTTTGACTGAGCATACCGGCTGGCCGGTGCTGATCCACCGGCTGGCCGGTGCATTGGAAGGTGGAGAGTGCTTCTGCCCAGGAGCCACCGGCTGGCCGGTGAGAAGGCCACCGGCTGGCCGGTGGTGAGACAGTAGGTCTCACTATTCCATGGAGTTCCACCGGCTGGCCGGTGAGGAGTCCACCGGATGGCCGGTGGTCCAGACAGAATGTATGCCATTCTGTCTGGACCCACCGGTCGGCCGGTGGCCAGACACCGGCTGACCGGTGGAACCTGGCAGAGGGCAGGGCCTTCTGCCTGGTCCACCGGCTGGCCGATGGGCTGGATCCGGCTGGTCGGTGCCCTTACCGGCTGGCCGGTGGTCTCACACCGGCTGGCCGGTGGACTTGAAAATAGTCCACTCTTCCTCCTTTGAATTCTTCTTGGGCCAGCTTCTAGGCACCCTATTTCCTATCATCAAAAACACTTGAAACAATATTAGATCACGATGAGAGTGATTGTGATCATTAAAATCCAAGAGAGTGGGGTACAACAATCTCCCCCTATTTTGATGATCACAATCACAAAAGAAGAAATCTTTAAAAGAGGGTATGAAAGCTTTTTTAAAAAAGGTATGTCAATTGAAAACTTAAATAAACAATTTGAACTTGGAAAACGTAGAGACGTGCCAAATATAATGATCTTGAAAGTATTGAAATACTGAGAAATGGTCATTTTTTTAAATTGCAACCAAATGCCATTTTTAAAGAAATCAAATGAAAACAATAACTTAATCAATTAAAACAGATTTTGATGACATCAATAACTTAAAATGGAACTTGTAAAAAGAGCATTTTAATAAATAACTATGTAATAGAGAGGGAGGTTTTCTCCCCCTTTGGGATTATCAAAATAGGAGAAAAATTATGAAAGAAAAATACTAAGAAGTAATGACAAAAAGGATGGATAGATAAGATAACTGAATTCCATAAAAGATGAAACGATACAAAGGAAGTTCAAAAAACAAATACAAATACAAATACAAGCCAAAAAAACAGGAACGGCTCTATTCACTCCTAGAGGGCCGAGAGTGACGGCGGCGCCTGAAGGTATGAGGAGCCGGAGGAGCCTGGACCGCCTCAAAGCGACGATCTAGAGAATCAATCCGTGAGTGGAGCTGATCAAACTGAGAGCTGATGTAGGAAAACTGCAAGTCCAGCCGGGTCTCGAGCTGATCCTGGAAGTGTAGGAACTGATCAGCCGTCACCGGCAAGCCACCAGCATCAGCAGGAGGGGGCACAGCCTCAGCAGGCTCAGGTGCATCATCACCCTCTCCAGCCTCCTCATCAGCAGCAGCATCAGCCTCACCTTCGCCGTCACCACTTCCTTCCTCTTCATCATCATCACTATCCTCACTGTCTGAAAGAGGATAGGCAGCGGCTATAGCAGGAGGCATGGCATTGGTAGGAGGATGGGAATGAGTTTGAGGAGAGTAGGCCTTGAGAAGACCGTCCTTGTCCACAATCCATTCCTGACGCCAAGGGTGCCAACGGATGTGCATTCGTTGCACCATCATAAAATTCACTATGCTATCCTTCGTTGGCTGCTCGAAGGAAGTGGCATGAAGAGGCACATCAAGAAATGAAAAGATTTTAGTCAAGAAGCGTCCGTAGGGTAGAGTTTTGGACCGGCGCGGGTGCTCAGCCACATAAGTCATGGCCCGGAACAGAAACCAGACCAAGTTGAAGTGAATGCCTCTGGTGATAAAGGAGAGCAGATAAATATCAATGAATTTGACATTATCATGATCCCCGATACGGGGCGCAAGAGAAGTTTGAATGAGTCGCTCAATAATACGATGATTAGGAGAAAGCTGGGAGAGCTTGACAATGGGATTTGAGGGCTGCCCTGTGAGATGCTCAAGAGCTACGGCTACATCAAACTCACGGTCCCGTGGAAACTCCCCCTGAGCAAAAGCATGGGGTCCAACATGAGGAACCGCGAGCATCCGGGCAATCTCCAACGAAGTGATAGTGATGGGTTGCCCAAGAGCAGTGGAGGAGATGGTATCAATGTCATCAGAAACGGACCACGTCAAATGAGCATAGAACTCTTTGACTAGAAGAGGATAAATGACATCCTTTTCAGGGGGTTCAAAGAAAGAATGCCAATGTTGATACTCAATAATCGAGAAAAGCTCAAGACGAGCAGTAGACAACCAAGGATAGTCAATAACTCTACCCGGCAGAATAACTTTGTCATGCCAAATGTCCGGGAGTAGAGGGATGGAAGGAGGAGGAGGAGCTTCTTGAGCGATTCCCTTGCCTTTGCGAGTGGATCGAGGTCCCATGATGGCAAAAGGAGCAAAAAGAGAGAGATTGAGAGAAGAAAGGAGGTTTGAGAGGTCAAAAACCAAGAAGGGAGGCTAGGGTTTGGAGGACCTACGGTTTTAGGAGGAGCTGCCCGAGAGAGAAGAGAGAAATGAGGGAGGAAGGGTTTTAAAATTGATTTTAACCCTTCCTCGGCCGGCCCATTAAGCAGAACCCGACACCACCGGTTAACCGGTGATGTACCACCGGTTGACCGGTGGCACTAAAAGTCATAAAAAATATAAAAAAAACAGAATTAAAAAAAATGTTTAAAAAAATTCTAATAAAATATAAGCATGCCAAGAAAGTCAAATATTTAATAGTGCTCATTGACGAATCATTCCTAACACCCCTTTAATAAAATCAAAACGGTCAACCGGGAGCGGTTTGGTAAAAATATCAGCTAATTGGAAATCAGTAGGAATGAAGTCCAAAGTGATATCTCCTTTTTGAAAATGGTCACGAAGGAAATGATGCCTTAGGTCTATGTGCTTTGTCCTAGAATGTTGTATTGGATTCTTAGAGATACTAATGGCACTAGTGTTGTCACACCGAATAGGGACATGATCATAGGAAAGACCATAATCCAAGAGACTGTGTTGCATCCAAATAATTTGGGCACAACAATTGCCAGCGGCTACATACTCGGCCTCGGCAGTAGAAAGAGCAACACAATTTTGCTTCTTGCTACTCCACGAAACAAGGGACTTGCCTAGCAGATGACAGGTTCCACTAGTACTCTTACGATCTAATTGACATCCGCCAAAATCAGCATCCGAATAAGAAGATAGTTCAAAAGAAGTATTTGAGGGATAAAATAAACCAAGATTTTTGGATCCTTTTAAATACTTAAAAATTCTTTTGACCGATTTAAGATGGGATTCTTTAGGATTGTCTTGAAAACGAGCACAAAGGCAAACACTAAACATGATGTCAGGACGGGTCGCAGTTAGGTAAAGTAGACTCCCGATCATACTCCTATAAAGCTTGTTATCCACCGGTTTCCCGGCTTCGTCTAACGTAAGCTTACATGAAGTACTCATGGGTGTACTAATTTCCTTTACTTGATCCATACCAAAACGACTTAGAAGCTCGTTTGTGTATTTTCTTTGGCTTAGAGAAATACCTTTTGAATTTTGAAAGATTTGAAAACCAAGAAAAAATTTCAATTCTCCCATAAAACTCATTTCAAATTCTTTTCTCATTAAATCTGAAAAATCAGTACAAAGAGATTCTTTGGTAGAACCAAAGATAACATCATCAACATAAATTTGGACGATTAAAAGATCTTTTGAAGTGTGTTTTAAAAAGTGGGTACAATCGGCTTGACCCATTTTAAAATCATTTTCTAAAAGAAATTTTGTTAACCGCTCATACCAAGCCCGAGGGGCTTGCTTTAAGCCATAAAGAGCCTTGGTTAACTTAAAAACATGATTTGGAAATTTTGGATCTTCAAAACCGGGAGGTAGTTCAACAAAGATTTTTTCAGAAATAAAACCATTTAAAAAAGCACTTTTAACATCCATTTGAAAAAGCTTAAAATTTAAGTGGGCGGCGAATGCCAACAAGATCCTAATGGATTCTAACCTAGCAACGGGGGCAAAGGTTTCACCATAATCGATTCCTTCTTCTTGATTATAGCCCTTAGCTACTAGGCGAGCCTTGTTCCGGGTTATGTTTCCTTGATCATCATGTTTGTTCCTAAAAACCCATTTAGTGCCAATAATTGGATGATCATTGGGTCTTTCAACAAGAGTCCAAACATCATTTCTAGAGAATTGATTTAGTTCCTCTTGCATTGCAAGAACCCAATTCTCATCATTAATGGCATCATTAACGGTTTGAGGTTCTAGGTGAGAAATGAAGGCTTGATGTTCAACTTCATTGAGGATAGATCTTCTAGTTCGAGTACCGGCTTGAAGGTCACCTATGACATTTTCTAAAGGATGGTCTCTAGAAGGATTCCAAACCTTAGGTAAGGTGGAAGGCGAAGTAGGTGAAGAGGGTTCTTGATGGTCATCCTCCTTGGGAGGAGAAGAGGAATCATCCAAATGAAGCTTATCAAGCTTATCTTCAACATCCTCAATGACCGGGTGAGGTTTTGGAAGAGTTTCATCAAATTTGACGTGAGATGATGCTTCGATGGTTTTAGAACGTTTATTGAAGACACGATAGGCTTTGCTTGAGTTGGAGTACCCAAGAAAAATACCTTCATCGGATTTGGCATCAAATTTCCCTAGGTTATCTTTTGTGTTAAGGATAAAGCATTTACACCCAAACACTTTAAAATAACCAACTTTGGGCAATTTGCCTTTCCAAAGTTCATAGGGGGTTTTCTTAAGAAGGGTCTTACAAGGACTCTATTAATAGTATAACAAGCAGTGTTTACCGCCTCGGCCCAAAAATATTGAGGGAGGACGAATTCACTAAGGAGGGTTCGAGCGATTTCTTGGAGAGTTCGGTTTCTCCTTTCAACCACTCCATTTTGTTGAGGAGTCCTAGGGGCTGAGAAGGTGTGATTGTATCCTTGAGAGGAACAAAATTCATCGAATTCTTTGTTCTCGAATTCACCACCATGATCACTACGAAGAGATATGATTTTATATCCTTTTTCGTTTTCTACTTTCCTAGAGAATTTCAAAAAGGTTTTACAAGCATCATTCTTATGGGCTAAAAAGAAAACCCAAGTAAAACGAGAAAAGTCATCAACAATAACTAAGGTATAGGATTTTCCACCTAAGCTTGCTACGGGAGTAGGACCAAAAAGATCAAGATGAAGGAGTTCAAGAGATTTTGAGGTGGACACTTCCTTCTTAGATTTGAAAGAAGACTTGTGTTGCTTACCAAGTTGGCATGGCTCACAAATCAAATCTTTCTTAAATTTAAGTTTAGGAAGGTCACGAATGAGCTTGTTCTTATTAAGCTTTAGAAGTGAATGAGAGCTACAATGCCCCAATCTTCTATGCCAAAGCCAAGACTCATTGTCAAGAGCACTTAAACATTTAACATTTTGGCTAGCTAGAGATTTTAAATCAATAATGTAAACATTTTGAAAACGGGAAGCAGAAAATATCAACTTATTTTGAAAATCTAACACATTGCATAAATCATTTTGAAAATTGACTGAAAAACCACTATCACAAAGTTGACTAATGCTAATTAAATTATGCTTTAAACCTTTAACTAATAAAACATCTTTAATAAAAGAGGAGCTACCAAAACCAATGGTACCTATTCCGACGATCTTGATTTTTGAGTTATCACCAAAGGTGACATATCCTCCATCGAATTCTTCAAGTGAGTTGACCTCGGAGGGGTCGCCACACATGTGCCTTGAGAAACCGCTGTCAAGATACCATGAGCCTTTAGAGGTCCTACTCTTTTGGCATTTATCCTACAAAATCAAGAAAGAAGAGATTTTGGTACTCATATAAGTTTGGGTCCGGAAAGATTAGCAAAAAGAGACTTTTTAACCCATAATGTTCTAGAGGGATTCCTTCTATGATACTCATCCGAGTAGGTAATGGATTTGGGTCTTCCATACCTAGCATTTTTACAATCACATTCATAAATCATGTGACCGGTCTTTTTACAATAATTACAAAATTTGTATTGAGAGCTCCCCCTTACAAAAGTAGTGGGTGCCCTAGTAAAAGTGGATTGCTTGTTATAGCCAAGTCCATGTGTGGTTCTAGCCGAACGCTGAGAACCTAGTAATTTAGTTAAGTTTTGTTCACCTTGGGTGAACTTGGCAAGAGATTCCTTCAAATCCTTAATGGTAGAATTTAAATAATCTACATTTGGAATATTTTTGACTTTAAGGGCAAGCTCCTCATTCTCTTTGAGAAGTTTGTCTTTTTCGGAAATAAGAGTTTTGTTTTTCTTTTTCAAGGTCAAAAATTTAGAGGTAAGTTCGTGAAAACCTTCCTCTAATTGATCTCTTGCATTTTGGAGTTCTTCATAAGACATATTATTATCAAAAGAAGAAGATGAGGAAGAAGAGTGAGAAGAAGAGTGAGAAGAGGATACCTCATCAAATGCCATTAGGCATTTTCCATCTTCATCGCTTGAGTCGCTTGAAGACATGGAGTCATCACTTGCACTCCATGTTGATGCTTTGAAGGCCTTCTTGTTTTTCTTTTCTTTTAACCTTTTCTTGAAAATGGGGCACTCCGGTTTGATGTGGCCTTTCTTTCCACATTCAAAGCAAGTGATTTCTTTCTCCGCCTTTGGCTCTTCCTTTCGTGCCTTTTGAAATTTCTTCTTTTTCTTCATGAACTTGCTCATTTTCCTTGCTAGTTGAGCCATCTCGGATTCACTATCATCGGAGGAGCTTTCTTCCTTTGCCTTGAAAGCTATGTTCTTTTTCTCCTTGAAGATCTTTCCTTCTTTATCGGCTTGCCTCTTCATGGTAATCTCATAAGTCATGAGTGACCCTATGAGTTCTTCAACCGGCATCTTCTTGACATCTTTCGCTTTTGGGATTGCCGTCACCTTTGGTGCCCAAGAGCTTGGTAGGACCCAAAGAATTTTCTTCACCATTGTTTCTGCTGAAACATCATCACCAAGGGACTTTCTCCCATTGCAAACATCAGTAAAACGAGTAAACATTTCAGTGATTGACTCGTGTGGGTGCATTGTGAAACTCTCAAAGTCTTGACGATACATATCTAACGTAGTTTCTTTGACTTTGTTAGTGCCCTCATGGGTCACTTCCAAAAGTTTCCAATTTTCGTGTGAGGTGGTGGAAGTAGAAATACGATTAAACTCATTACGGTCTAACCCACAATGAAGAGCATTCATGGCTTTGCCATCAAGCTCAAAATTGGAAATGTCTTCGGGGGTCCAATTAGATTCATCCTTACTAGAACGAGTGTAGCCTTGCATAACAATTCTATATATAGGATAGCCAATACTCCTAAGAAAAGTAATCATTCGTGTTTTCCAATATGTGTAATCGGTTCCATCGAAGTATGGAGCCCGAGTCATGGAATACCCTTCGGGTGCTTGTGAGGAAGAAGCCATCACTATGGATTTTTCGTTTGTAACCGGTTAAGGTATTACACAAATGCTCCCTCTGATACCAAATGTTGGGTCGGAGGTGATGGCAAGAGGGGGGGTGAATTGCCTTTTTAAAAATAATTAACAATTTAAAACAAATTTAAATGCAGCGGAAAGTAAAATGGCAAGACACAATTGATAACGGAGTTCGGCTTTAAACTCAAGCCTACGTCTCCGCTCCCAACTCAACCGTTGGGAGATTTATACGACCGCTTGCTTTTTAATGGCTATAGCAAGAAAACCACTAGCCGTTTTAAGGTAGGCTAGATCACCTTCTTACAGCTTGCTTTTTTATTATGGTTGTAGCAAGAAACCCAAGTTGAAAGAAGGAAGAAAAAGGGTGGTTTGTTTTAATACAAACCCAATTAAGAACTAAACAAATGAAGTAAATAATTTAGAACAAACTAGAGGAAGCCTTGAGCGCCAAGAGGTGAGTGTAGTTGATGTAGAGGCAGCCCAAGCTTCAAGGATGGCAATTGGATCTCAAGTGGCCTTTGAGAATTGTCGTAGGAGCCTCAAATGATCAAAATAGCTTTGGTATGCTTCGGTATATGATCGGTAGTCTTCCCGGCATCCATGGACGTCTATTTATAGGAGATATACTCCCAAATACTTCAATATAGCCGTTGGAGGGCTTTCGGAGCCGTTGGGGATCAAGTGGGCCAGCCTGGTCAAAGCCTAACGGCTAGTTTGACTGAGCATACCGGCTGGCCGGTGCTGATCCACCGGCTGGCTGGTGCACTGGAAGGTGGAGAGTGCTTCTGCCCAGGAGCCACCGGCTGGCCGGTGAGAAGGCCACCGGCTGGCCGGTGGTGAGACAGTAGGTCTCACTATTCCAAGGAGTTCCACCGGCTGGCCGGTGAGGAGTCCACCGGTTGGCCGGTGGCCAGACACCGGCTGACCGGTGGAACCTGGCAGAGGGCAGGGCCTTCTGCCTTGTCCACCGGCTGGCCGATGGGCTGGATCCGGCAGGCCGGTGCCCTTACCGGCTGGCCGGTGGTCTCACACCGGCTGGCCGGTGGACTTGAAAACAGTCCACTCTTCCTCCTTTGAATTCTTCTTGGGCCAGCTTCTAGGCACCCTATTTCCTATCATCAAAAACACTTGAAACAATATTAGATCACGATGAGAGTGATTGTGATCATTAAAATCCAAGAGAGTGGGGTACAACATAAGGTGGATCTTTGGTCGAGATATCTCCAATTAAAGGTGAGGAATGAAGATATTCCTAAGAAAACATTTCTAACAAGTTATGTACAATAAATTTTCATTGTGATTCCCATAGAACACACTAATGCTACAAATATTTTCAAGGATTTAATGAAATTTTTTTAGATTAACTCGACATGTTTTTGTTAGTCTTTGAGGACTATATTCTGATATACTCCTAATGAAAGAGGGAGCAACATGAGAATTTGAATACTGTGTTAATGACATTGTGAAGGGAGTGGCTATATGAAAAGTACAATATATTTTAGATATAGATTGAGGATGTACCATTCCAGGATCATGTTATCACAAGCCAAGGGATATCTGTGGACCTTTCCAAGAGAAAGGAAATTGAAGATTGGCCCTAACTAACATATGTAATGGAGATATACCACATTTTGGGTCTAGTAGGGTATTATAAATGATTTTTGATGAACTTTTCATGATTTTCAAAAATAATGAACAAGGTGAAATGGAAGGGAGTAAAGATTTTCTTGACTCCAAAATGTGAAGACTCTTACAAGGAGTTGAAAGAGAGGATTATCACTATGACAATACTCACACTCCCAATAAGTGGAGAACACTTTGTGATATATAGTGATGATTAAAAATAGGGATTAGGCTTTATGCTGATGAAAAATGAATAAGTGATATCCTACATCTCACGTTAGATGAAAATACATGAGAAAAACCATCCTATGCACGATCTATAGTTGGCAGCGGTGATCTTTCCATGGAAAATATGGAGGAATTATCTTTTTTGGCAGAATTGTGAGATATATACTAACCCATAGAGTCTCAAATATATATTCATTAAAAACAGATTAATATATTCCATCAATTAAGGAAATACCTCATCAAGGATTATGACTGATCAATCAACTACCATTCTAGTACGTCAAATTAGGTGGAAAATGTTCTAAGTATAATGGATCCCACATCTTTATCAATGACGATAATGTAAAAGTATCACATATACTTAGATTTATAAGGGATGGACATGGGAATGACTAAGGGAGGAACATCATCAATCCTTTTTAAATAATATCCCATCCATCCCCCATGGTGAGAATAAAGGATGGTCAAAGAAAAGATGTTGAAATTCAGAAAAGGGTGGAAGCTAACAGAAATGGGAAATCCTTAGAGTTCATGATTAATGATGAATGTGTTGTATGAATTGGATAACGATTATGTGTACCATCAAATCTAGAGATAGAGAAGGTTCTTCTGAATGGCACGCATAGCTCAACCTTCTCTATCCACCTAGGGAGCACAATGATGTATTGAGATCTCTGAGAAAATGTTTTCTGGGAAAATATGAAAATGGAAATTAATGAATGTACATCAAAGTTCCTGGTATGATATCATGTGAAAGATTATATGAAAATTTATAAGGGGATGATGCAATCACTAACCATACAAATATGGAAGTTGGATAACATTACCATGGACTTTGTCAATGGAAATCCAACAACACCCATAAGAAACAGTCCTATATGGGTGATTGTGGATTGACTTACAAAGACGGATCCCATTATTGAAATTTGACAGGACATATCACTAGATCAACATTCGTGGATATATATAAAAGATGAGTTAAGGATGAATGGATTATAACAATATATTATATCTGATTGTGATATGGGATTCAACCCTATGTTTTTGAAAAGTCTCTAACGAGCTCTATATACTAATCTAAATTTTAGAAAAGCCTATCATCTTCATGTTTATGACCAATCTGAGTGAACTGTTTAGAAACTAGAAGACATGTTTTCGAGAATGTTCTATGTAATTCTAATGAGGATGGGATGATCATATTCCCCCAAATTAATTCTCCGACAACAAAATTTTCCACTCGAGCATTCGAATGACACCATATGAATCCCTTTATGAGAAAAGGTGTAGAACACGGACGTGTTGGGATGATGTCGGTGCATGTAATCTACTAAGACATAAAATTTTTAAAGAAATGGTGGAAAAGGTCAAAACATTAAGCAGCATATCAAGGCATCCCAATTTTGATAAAAGAGTTATGCATAAAACCATCGACAAGACCTTTAGGTCAAATATGGATACATGGTATTTCCTGGAATATCTCATGGAAGAATTTCATGAGGATTGGGAATAAAGGGAAACAAAGTCCATGGTACAATAGCCCCTTCGGAATTTGTGATCGTATCAGGGAAGTGGACTAAGGACTACAAAATTTCCCAACCATGTACAATATACAAAATGTATTCCATTTATCCCTCTTAAAGAAGTACATATCAGATCCTTCACATGTACTATCTTCAGAGGTGGAAAAGTTAGAGAATGATCTTTCTTACGAAGTCCAACCTATGAAGATCTTAGATCATAGAAATAATGTTCTATTTAAAAATCATACTCACCTGGTCAAATTATTGTGGAGGAACCAATTCTCAAAGAGGAAAAAGCAGGAATTGGAGGAGACAATGAAGGAAAAGTACATGCACCTGTTTATGGCTTAAAATGTAAAATGAAATTTCATGGGAAAAATTTCATAAAGGGTGATCATGTAACAACCCATAATTTTAAATAGAAATTTACTTTTTATAATTATGTCATATAATCACATGAAATCACAACATAATGAACTAATAAGATCTATGTGACCTTTAAACATAAGATCTCACTTCGGTGATTTTAATTTCTAAAATCTAACATACCTAGTTTTGATTAGTATGTTATTTTGAATCTAATAGGAACAAATAAATTTTTAGTGAATTGTAACATTCCCATATAAATAGAAATGTCACCATTATGAATAGTGAAATACCATAATGAATAAGAACCTAAAATATGAGTGTATATAAATATGATCAAAGTGGAAGTACGATATTCCTATATCTGGTAAAAAGAAAATAAATTTTTTTAAATTTTTATTTTTTGAGAAATTTTTATTTTAATTAAAAATAACATTAATAATATTTTATGAAATATTTTTAAAAAAAACATAGTTCATTTATGGGTTATACACATTGAAAATTTGTTAGGGTGATGTTTTGTGATTTTTCTAAAATAATTGAATTTTTGGTGAATAGTAAAACAAATTAATTTATCGTATAAACACATCATAAATTAAATTCATTATTCCTAACAATATTTGTGATTTAAGAACCGAAATCTAGAACTCCAATTCACATATTACTATTATTTTTCATGTAATCATCACTATTTCTTGTATTATGGTAAAATAATAAATTGATTATTATAATATTAGGAAAATTCTTTTCTCTTCCACCATAAATTCCACCCCTCATTACCTCTTCTCTTTACTCCTCTAAAGCCTTGTGCCCTTCCTATATTCTACCAAAATCACTCCTCAACCTAGTCCTCCACGTCTAGAAGCCCATGGTCTCTTCAAAATTCCAATTATCTCCCCATAAGAGGCTATCAAGGAATATGGAATCTAGAGGTAAATTAATATTTTATTTTCCTTGTTCTTCTTTTCTTGTTCATTTGTTTTCTTCACTATCCATACCTATAATTATCCAAATGTTATGAAAACTCAAGTAACTTACATATACTATAATTTTTTTATGATAATGGAATAATTTATTATCAAATCTCCTTTACTCATCTTTTATTTTTAGTAGTAAGGACATAATCTAATATGTGTTAATTTACCATGTTCAAGGACGATGGGTTTTCAATTTCCATTACAATCTAAAATTTAGATAATAAAACCATTTTCAAGGCAGAATGATGCTATTGTATATTTATTGTACCTCATATATAGTTTTTAATCCTTTTCTACACATGGTTTTTGTTTATAAAACAAAATGTGTTATTTGTGCTCAAAAATTGCAAATTAACCCAAAAGGTTGTCACTAATGTTTTATGTAATGACTCAACTTCAATCCAAGTACCCAAATTTAAATTAAAACCATTTAATCTTCTGGAAGTTCAGTAAAAAATTATAACATTAATTCTAGAAAACCACCTTAATCATACATGTTTATTAAAACATGAACCAATCATTAAAACCAAACAAGCAAACGAACCCGAACAATGAAATTGAACCTCATAACCAATCAAAATGGTCATAAATTAATATAAAAAAATTATAAAAAAAATTTAAAAAATATAATAGTTTATTTACTTATTAATTAATTGATATGATTTTAATATACAGGTCATGAAGTTCAGGAAAAGATCATCATCAAATTTAAGGTAAGAGATCCTCTCCATTTTCACTTTTTTTCTTGATTTCCCCGTATGTAATTCCCTATTATATGTAATTTATAGTGATGGGGTATGATTAAAGACCTACCCCATACTATCCTAATGAGTTATAAAAGATGATAAATCAATTTCTTACTCATAAATCCCTCTCAAGTGCACCTGATAACATGCTAATATTCTGTAAGCGATTCTACCTGAACTGCCTTTATTACTTCGGTTTTCACGATCTTTCATTTTACCAAAATTATGTTGCCTTTTATTTTTTTTGAAACATTCAGATTATGGGTATATGATCCAAAATAATTTTTCAATGTCTATAACTCAT
Source organism: Viscum album (assembly GCA_963277665.1). Classification (NCBI taxonomy): domain Eukaryota; kingdom Viridiplantae; phylum Streptophyta; class Magnoliopsida; order Santalales; family Viscaceae; genus Viscum; species Viscum album. The sequence continues at coordinate 1,923,962,207 of OY728133.1, read as the reverse complement.
TCTCTTTTAGGGATAAACATGTTTTTAATTTATTGCCACTTCTATAAAACTCGATAAGAAAACCACTTTTGTGGGAACTTTCTCGAATTTCAACCCGATTTGAAGTGCACTCTATCATATGATTCAAGATATAAATTTCATTATTATAGAATAATTTCAATTTTTAAATCATTCCATTTCTAATTATGGTTTTTTATAATGTATTTTTCCCTTTTCCATTTTAAAGGCTCTATATTATTTCCCTTAATACCACTATAAAAGGTTTCGAATCTAAAATTTCTTAAATACTTTTCTTAAATGTGGTCACATCTAAATGAAATTAATTTCTATGATACTTGCCTATTTTTTCTTATTAATTTCTATAAATACTTTAGTCCCACTCTTTCATGGACACTTTAATGATATGACCATATGTTCTGCATTATTACAATATTGTGGAACCCAATTCCTTCCATGGGTAACCCTTATGTTAATGTAATATAGATTATGTTTGATTCATTATGTGGGAAACATATTCATCAATATTTAAGAAGGGTGTGACCATATATACCCCCCAATAATTGGGTAAAGTTATGTCACATGAGATTTTATGTGTGATGGTCTTGGGGGTTAGCCTTGGATTGTGCTACTATGTGAAACGATCTTGGCGGTTAGCCATGACTCATACTAAAGTCATTTTTTATGTTTCTTATACATTTATATGATTCCCATTTTATATAATCCCATGTTTATATGTTATGATTATTTATGGTACATGTCATTTTATTTCATGATGTCATGTCTTTTAACCCATGTAATTAGGATTTATTCTTATTCTTATTTCGTTGAGTGGATTTTCGCATATCCCTTTGTTCATGTGATCCCTAGGGAAACCTATGGAGATGTAAGGGCTTAAGGTAAGTTACAATAAAATTATGAAGATTAAATAAAGTAGTTTTTTAGCATCATGTTTTCTGTTTTATGTACCTAGTCTTCAATGACACTAGACTTCATGGTCATTGGCTTCTACTTTGATGTATAATTATGCTTAAATTAATGTAATGTTATATATGAAAGGATATGGTCACTATAAATAGAACTGTAAATTAATTATACATAATAATTATGATGTTATACTAATTATTTACATCTAGTATACTCTTCATTATACCCATTCAAATTATGTATTGTTGAATAAATATTTACACCACATTGTGGAGACAGTAAGTCATACATATGAATGCACGGTGATTTTATTATTCATAGGATGGATAAATTCAGGTATACGGTTTTACCATAATTATAATAACATATAATAATGAATAATTCATTAGATTAGTTATTTTATTATAGAAAAATTATAAGAATAAAATTTATAAGGAGAAATGAATTTCGAAATATGTGATAAAACAATTACCTCTTTTTCATGTATCTGATTTTGATTTTCCCAAAAGGAGTAACTAGGATAGATTTCTACACACTGTGTACTCTAGGAAGAAGGGAGGGATGTTTTAGGCATATTTGATTTGATGTTGGATGATCCAAGGGTTTTTATATTTGTGAGTATGTTGGTAGATGTTGTGGCCTTTTATAAGTGGGAGGAGGGGTCCTTTTGGAATGTGTTAAAATATTATTTTATTATCAATTGATTGCCAGATTATAATGGATCAAAAGTTATACCAGAAGTGCGCATTTAAAGGTAAAGCCTCTAACCATTTATTAATAAATTAAATGTACAGTGAAGAAATATAAAAAACAAGAAAAAACAGTTACATGCCAAATAAGTCATACCTCGCACCACACCCATGATATATGACTTACTCCATAGTAGCCAATTCCCATTTAGAGCTTTCATATTGCTTCAGGAATTTAGAATAATTCCGTCTAAGATTCATTATCTCTAATGACTAAAACTCCTTAGAGGATTTCCTGACATAGGACTTGGTTAACATTATATTTGGAAAGTCAGAATAAACCTTCCTGGTTCTTCTTTTAACTAGGGGTGGTTCCTCATTTCCAGATCTGTTCTTCCCACCCTTGAGAGAATCACTAAAGGAAGGACTGACCAAATCACAATTATTTTCTTTGTCACTATCTGATACATCCACCAATTTTCATGTGATTACTACATCTTGGAAAGAATCAATCATGTTCTGGTTCTACTCATATTTCCCATTAGGATCAATCATATCTAAACACCGTGGAGGCTTCAAAAAAACATGGCCATCATCCACCTCCTTCCTCAAAATATTCTCTTTAACAATTTCCATGTTGTGGCCTTCCTTAATTTAAGGACACCCATTATTCTCATCGTGACCCAATTCTTGAAATTGGTTGCAAGTATGAATTGTGATCTAAAAACCACAATCATAAATCGGATGAAAAATTGAATCCTTAACGGCTGGACAATCATGGAGTGCATTGTGGGCATGCACATCGAATGAGCTCAATGCCATCTATCCCTCTTTCATGTCAACAACACCAGCATTGATCAACCCACTATCAGAACCTCCTTCATCATACATATCGAGAAGATCTTCCCATTGATGCAATACATTCCATGAAGTAGAAAGTGCTCCCAACTATCATCTAATTCCATTACCAGGACCAACTTCATCCATACCAATATGATCAACACCAGTATTCAGTATAAGATCTTTCTTCAATCTACCAGACATCGTAACAACAAATGGATTAGGGGAGGCCCATAGCTGCCTCCCCAGAGATGAATCACCCAGACTATCAGCAGTTTCGGACTTAGCTGCAACAGAATGCATCTGTCCTTGGCCAGATACCCTATCAGACCTCTTCATCAAAGTAGTTGACCTTATGTTTCTGGCTCCACGGAGACAATGACTAGCCATATGACCCAAATGACAACAATTAGAGAAGTAATCAACCCTATTTTTAAACACAAGTGTTTTCCTCTATCAGAACTCCTCTCCAACAGTAATCCAAATCCATTCAACCGATGGCTTCGAGGAATCCACCTCAATAAAAAAACAATGATTAACTAGATGACTCACAGAGGATGTGGGAGCATTTGATCAGAGGAAACGAACGACTAGGTTCCCTAGCATACGAATTATAAAAGGATTTTGAAATGGAAATGGAAGATGAGGCAGGCTTACACAGGTTTCTACTGAAGGAGGCTCCCGATTCATAAAGAGATCAAAAGACCATCAGAGAAGGAAAAATTTTCATCTGTTGCTTCTGTAGGGAACTCTGGGCCATTCGCTGATTATGTCTTCCATCAAACCAAATCAAATCATCAGGTGATGATTATCAAAAATCCGTACAACCACACATTCTTTTAGATCCCATTATCTGAACACAAAGCAATCAAACTCATCAACGGAAGGCCATTGATGAAGAAAGCGAGCACCCATGGTCAAATTCAGTAAGCCCGAGGCTGTAGAGAATTATGATAAAGAAATCGAAAGCTGAGGGACCCCAACATGAAGATATATAACTATCAGGATAATTAATATAATTACTAAAATCATATATGTCTTTTCAATGAATATTAGATTTTTCGGACTTTAATATCTCATTTTAATATAGTATTTTTTAAACTCATTTATGTCAATTTTGACACTATATAGGAATTGATTTTTGTTAAAGTTATAAAAACATGATTCAATAAAACCAAAAGAATTAAATACAATATAATATTCTATAATCCTTTATTAAACTCATTTATGGAATCAAATGTTTCTAATTACATTTCTTTTAATATTTATAATATCATTTATTTGAATAATTCATTAAAAAGATAATCATCGAATCACCATTGCTTCAAAAACAAATTTTTCTTTTTAATGTCTAAAACATATATATAAAATACCATGATGTATTAAATATCTTTATATTTCTAATTAATATTAATATTTGAATATATCAATTATATAATCCAATGTATGTTTTTTAGTTATGAGCTTCATGTTTGTATTGTATTTCCCTTTCGTTTATATCAAAAATTATAAAAGGTCATTATCACACCCAAGTGCCTCCATGGGGTCCTAAAATCGACCCAAGGATGCTCATGGTCATCTATATCTCATCCATTAGTATTAGAACATGTTTTAGGGTAGTTTTATATTATTATAATATTATTTGATACCCTTATTTGAACGATTTACCCTTTAACCATGGAAAATTATAAAATTACTAATGTTTCTATATATAATGTTGACAATTACAAAGTACTTATTTAACCAATTTGGAACATATGATTCTAGATATGGAATCCATTTTTCTAAATTCAGGATAAAGAATTTGTATAAGTTAATTTAAAATTAATTCACGTTGTCAAAACCCGAAAGAGGATTTATAAGAAGTAAAAACTATCAAAATATTGACAAGTGTTTGTATCCTATTTAAATGTGAAATTACATCCAATTACAAAAATTGGATTAAATAACAAAAATCATAATCCAATTACACTTTAAAACCAATTTAAATTATAATATATCTATATAAATAAATTTGACGAAAATGTTGTTTTGAATTAAAATGCAGTATTTGTTACAATATACTAAAATATGAATTTTATCATAAAAAAAATAAACCCAAGTAAATTTTGATGTCCCTATTCCAAATAAGATGTTTATTTTTAAAAATATATTATATAAAAGTGTTATAAACTATATTTAATTTGGGTGTTCTAATAATAGTTGGAAAACTGCATTTTGTGAAAAATAATTCTATCTAAAAATTTTAATTTGTTCTTATATCATGTCTATAAAATACATAAGTTGAATTTTAATGTGATATAAAATTAAAAATATGGTTAATACTATTTTTAATGGATAGTTTATATCCCATTAAATAATAATATTTTAATAATATATCGTTATCTAGTGAATCTCAATATTGCATACTATGAAATCTATCGAGGAAGGTCTCTCGTGTGTGTAATGCAAGCCCAATCCTTGTTGTGTGTGATGAAATATTAATTTCTTCTTCCATATGAAATTATCCGAAAATTATTCTTTTATACATTTAAAAAAATCTATACTCACGGATGCGTGTATCGTATTCCAACTCAGTGTTACATGTATCATATGACAAGCTATTTTAGTTTGAAAAGAATGTTTGACTTAGTGAGTTGATGAATATATATAAAATTTTAAAATTATTTAAAAGTTCCATAAAACTCAGGGTGTTAAATTCTACCCCCCAATAAAATTAATTTATCCCTCAAAATGTTTCTCGATTATAATAGGTTTACTACTTGAATGTCTCAATCATGGAAACCCACATCGAAAAGAAGAATACTAAAACATCATTTTAAAAAAGGAATGATTGAAACATAATGGTTACCAAAAGTAACTCCTCACTATGTTTCCATGTAGAATGACATTTTTAGAAGCGAAAACATGGATATGGAGGAAATAAATCTAACTATCATCTTATGATGGATAGTGATAGAGAATAAGGTTTGGATAATGATAAAAATTATAAATCCATAAACTACGATGATTAATGGAACCATATGATACATTGGATAAGAACGTACTAAGATAACATTTTGGGTTTTCAAGGTCATTTCCAAAATGTTGAATAATTTTTCATTAGAATAAATACTTATATGATTATGGTACGATCACATCATTCTTTGGGCCATGAACAATTTCCACTTCATCAAATATTTAAATAAATGAAGTATTATTTTTCATTCTTGATGTTTTAGTAGATCACATGATAGAATTTTAGGTCATTCAATATATCTCAAATAAAGGTTAGAATACGTAATCAAATATGCATAAGTCCACCTATAATGAGATAATACATTAATCTAGAAAAATTCAACTAGATTATATCTTATACTATCCTTAAAGGGATAACATTATAATCCATCCTAAAATTGAAAATATAAATATTTAGAAAGAGGATAACTATATCTAATTAATATTTATATCCCATATCTCATAAGGTAGTTCATGGTTGTCACATTCAAACATATGAATATATTAATCATATACTCTCTTAAAACATGATAATAATGTGAATTATCATAGAACCTCATTGAAAACATGCATTCTATAAAAATTATCTCTTTCCACACACAAAAAATAAAAAAAAATTATATACACTCAAACAATGATATCACTTTGTCCTTATATCATTTATGAGGTCACAAATACCATAAAATATATCATTATCTCCTTATCCATTCATTAATATCATATCGTGTTCCTTATAAAAATATTTCAATCACTTTTCATAGTTATCGATAACAAATAAATATGGAAAATAATAGTAGAGACATGCATAAATATTCCAATATTCCATATTCCTATAAAAGTGATTCCAAAACACTATTTTGTAATTTTATTACATGAACAATCAATCATTCCCCCACTTCATTTTAATACTCAACTTCACCAAAAGTTATTACAAGTTATTTTCCATTGTATTTATCCTTAAGAGTTTTTTTACATCAATAATCATCCATAGACCATGTATTATGGAATTTATGAGAAAAATTCTCCATTTCCATTCACTTGTAGAATCGATGTGTGGGTGGTATAATCTATATAATTTATCCCTATTCCCATCAATGGAAACATTTTCTGCATTACTTCAGCACTAAACTTCTTGATGACCTTATTTTCTACAATTAAAACATTTTTTAGTCCCTTTAAGGAAGTCTCTATTAGGTTTCCTTCCATAGTTTGAGCATAAGGAAACATTGATTCTCTTTTCATTATAGTTTTGAGATTTTCCATTGAACCCTATGTTTTGTTTATCGTAAAATCCCATAGATTGATAAGATATACTATCTTCGATTTCTAACATGATATCACAACACACAATCTATTTATATATTATAAAGTCTCTTATCAGTTATTCCGTTCATAGGCTTGGTTCTACACCATTTAAGAATCAATCGATATTTCATTCATGTAGGTTGATAATTCTAGAAGAATACATTGCATGTCTTGTAGAATTTGCCTCATATGTAGCAAAAGATTCATCATCCTTTTTTATAACCTCAATGAACTCCTTTTCCATCATTGTTCGATGAATGTGAGAAAATTACATTCCAAAAAATAAGCTATTGAACTCATCCCATTGCATGGATTCAATTTATGCATATTTTCTTGTATTATTTATTAGAGTCCACCAATGTTAAATGTCTACTAATAAATGATATAAAACCAAACTGAAATTTTTATTTTCCAAAAATATGTGAAAAAATATATTTTCAATTGTACTGGTCTATTGTTTTGAAAAAATTCGTTTAGAAGACCCACTAAAAGGAGGTGGATGTTTCCTCATGAAGGAATTAATAGAATGTTTTCCCTTTTTGGATCATTCCGATATCTAGATTGATTCATATATTATGTAAGTATAGAAATAAGATTTTTCATCACATATCCTATAAGATTTTGTCATTCATGAAGACAATCATTTCATTTTCCAATGCATTGATCAATAACATGTTTCCTTTGGGTTCTATAGATTTTCTAAATCCCAAAAATGATAATGTGACGGGAAAAAATCATACTTTGAAAACCTAATAATCAAGGTGGAGTACTTTCAATCTATAAAATCATAGTTTTAATCCTAGATTACTCATTATTGTTACCATAATTTTAGGACTGTAACTTATAGTTAGACATACCTTTACGGACATGCCAAGATATACCATATAAATTTATCTAGGTATCTCTGTAATGTTTTTTTCTCTTAGTTTCCAAAGGTTAACTAAACCTTCAGTATGATACCAACTATAATGACCAATGATTTTCATACATAGATATTAAATTTCGTTTTCATAATACATAATACATTACATAAATTCATTCCCAAAAAACTTTTTAGTATAGTGTATTATAAAAGATGGAACATAATTTTCTAACTTCTTGAAGTATCTTCAACGTCTTTCATAAAGATCATCCCATTTTGTTTTCTTTCCTAAAACCATTCATTATATCCTGGGAAAATGAATACATAAAAATGGAGATCTAAAATTCCCAGTAACTGAAATCATGGAGAACATAAAACAAACAATAAACCTAAAAATGTAAAAACATGAACATACAGTTTTAATATAAAAAAATCACAAGTCATGAAATAAATCATTATAGTATGTAATGAATATATCATAAACTAACATTAACCATGACAAAATATAGTTTTCATAAAACATGGAATTTGTGAAAAAATAATAATCACTTAATTAGACTTATATAGTATCCAAGGTATTCTAGCCAATACCCTAATAATAGAAAAATTGCATTACTGAACCGATTTTAGTTGTCATTCAACTCAAGTATTTCTATACAAGATTTACTTATTGGTCCCACCCTGTATTTCTGAACCACATTTACATCCCATTAATTTTGTGTTAGTCTCATGAGGTATAAATATTTACCCAATTCATTTTAATGAGATATAGGTCACGTCCATCTAATAATTATATCATTATTATACGTTCCACAGATACCTAAATCCTTCATCATAGCATAAAATAAGGTACACAAAATGGGATTCTTAAATATCATTCAATCATAATCCTTATAAAGTTAATGGATTTCATAAAAATAATTACATGATAAAAATAATAAAATCAAAATAAGAAAAGTGATTGAAACATAACCCTATGTCATCTTTGAAGGTAGTTAATTTTGGTAAAATACTTGAAATCAATTATTTAAGTAAATATCCTTTATTCTTAGAAAAAAAATTGTTCTCAAAATGCCACAAAATTTTAAAAGAAAATAATTTAATTGAAATTCAACTATAAATATTTTAAATTATGCTCCGTTGAAATAATTCATTATGAATGTGTAAGAATGTGTTCATGCCATATATGATAAAAAATATTCTTCTCATACTCTTTTTGGAAAATTAAAAAAGTGCCTCATATGGAAAATGAATGAATGATTCATTCCATAACATTTAATAAAAAATTTATAATGGGTAAAATGAATTTTAAAAAATAATTGATGAATTGAAATAATATTATATATTTATGAATGATGGACATGAATGATAAATATTCCCCAATAAATACTAACGATGAAACAACTTTGGATAATAATGAGATTGCAAAATTAACCATTATCATATATCTGATATGCTTCATATGTATATGAACCTATTAGATAATGATTTTATTGACTTATTTCAGAATAATTACCATTTTTATGATATCATATCTAATTATATTATAATCCATTATTTGATCACATTTTGTTGTCACTTATTATTCAGATATAAACTACTTTATGTTTTATACAATTAATTTTAGATAATTTTATTTTCCACATCAATGGTAATAGTTATATCATTTATAGATTTATATAATTATATTATATATGTTTTTTATTCATTCCATTAATATCTATAGTCATTGTTTAATGAAGACCATGTAGAATGAATCGCATCGCATCGTGGAGATGATAGATCGTACATTTCACAAACGATGATATAGTTCACGTAATTAATAATGGTATGGAATGTGATGGTAAAATAATTATACATAATATTTTTTCATGTTATATTAATTATTTAAATCTATTATACACAATGTTATACCCAACCAAATTATGTTTTGTGGAAGAACAAAGTACACAACAACACGATGACGGTATATTGTACATACAGACGCATGGTGATATTGTTTTTTGTATAATGGATACCATAATTATAATAAACTATAAATATGTATAATATAAAAGATTTATTACTTTATTATTTATAAATCATAAGAAGAGGATGTACAAGAATAAGAAAATTTGATAGAGGTGACACAACAATTACCTCTTTTTTGAGTTCCTCAATTTGATTTTCATAAAATGACTACATATGATAGGTTTTTTCCAAAAGTGTGACTTCTAATATGAAGTGAGGAATTTTGGGAGATTATTTGAGAAGCAAATGACGATACAAGTGTCTTGATAGGTTTGGGTAATGTGGGTAGATATATATTCCTTTTATAAAAGAAATGAGGGCACTTTGGGAATACATTGAAATATTATTTTATTATAAAATTATTTTTGAATTATAATGGTTCAAAATTTATATATTTCTAGGATAATTTGTGTATGGGTCGAAACTATATCAACCAATAAGATTTATAAATTTTTAGGTTATAATAATTAACCTCTTCTTCTAGCTTTAACCCCTAAATAAAAACATTAACTCTTACCATGTATTCTTGTATTTTCATAATATTTAGTACTATAGTTTATATGAAATGCATATAGAAGCACGAGTGGATAATTAATAAACAAATTTACAATTATATAATTTAGATTTATGAGTATTAGATTATTAGGATTATTATATCATTTATTAATATTTTATTTATTTTAAAAATCCATTTTTATGAATTTTGACACAATTTAGGAATTCATTTTTGATAAAATCATAAAAACATGATTCCTTCAAACTGAAAGAATTACCTGAAATGTAATATGCCATAGTTATCAATAAAACTCATGTGTGGAATTAAAAGTTTTACATTAAATTTCATTATAATATTTATAATATTATTTATCTCAACATTTATTTAATAATGTAATCATGGTATCATCATTGATTCATAAATAAATTTAATTATTTATCATCTAAAATTCATAAATAAAATACAATGAAATATGATATCTTTTTATCATTATAAATTTTTTTATAGTCAAATATATCATTTACATAAAACGAAATAATTTTTTTAGTTAGGAGATAAATTTTTATGTAATATTTCCCTTTTCATTAAATTAAAAATTATAAAAGGTCATTATGGCTCCAATGTGCCTCCTTGGGGTCCAAAATTGACCTAGGGATCCTCATGGTTAGAAATATCTCATCCAATAGTATTTTTAAATATGTTAGCATAGTTTCATATTATAAAAATATTAGTTTTTTATAATTATGTACCTGATTTACCCTTTAAACGTGGTAAATTAAAATAATTTCAAAAGTTAATATTCATAATGTCCACAAATACGAGGACCTTATTTAAAAAATTAGGACCTTATGATTCCTAATATTAATTCAATTTTTTTAAAATCAAAAAAAAATCCTGAACATTATATAAATTTATTCTCGTTATCAAAACAGGAATACAAGTTTTTAATAAGTAAAAACTATCAATAGATTGACATGTGTATATATCCAGTTTATGATCGAAATAGTGTACAATAACTATATTTGGATTAAATAATAAAAAACATAATTCAATTACAGTTTAAAACTAATTAAAGATTTACCCAAACAATATAAATAAATTAGATGAAAATTTTGTTGTGTATTAAAATGCAATATTATTCACTATTCATGAAAATATGAATTTTTTCCAAAAAATACCAAAAGATAATAAAATGTAATTTTTTATTCTCCTCTTAAAAATAAGATATTTATTTTTCAAAATATAATATATAATTTTTTGAAAACAATATTTAAAATTGGTGTGCCATCAAAAGTCGGCAAAAATGCATTTTTTTAAAATACTTCTTTTATCTGAATAATTTAATTTTTTATTATATAATATCTATAAAATACATAAGATGAACATTAATGTTATATAAAATTAAAATTTTTGATAAAAATATTCCTAAATGTTTGTTTGTATCCCATTAAATAATAATATTTTAATAATATATCATTATTTATTGACAATCAGTATTTCGTACAATGCAAGCTATCAAGGAAGGTTTCATCTTGCTTGTAACACAAGTGAAGTTAGTAATGTGTGTAGTGATTGATTCTTTTGGTTTAATGAGTAACATAATCCAAACATAGTTATTTTAAACAATGAACAAATTCTATACTCAGTGTTTCATGTATCGTACGCTTACTTAGTGTGGTGTGTAAAATACGACATGTCTGTTAGGTGTGAAAGGAATTTTTGACATAGTTCAAGGAAAAATATAAAAGAAAATTCTTATTTATTAGAAAAAATGGTCGATTAAAAATTGGGTGTTACAGAAAAACCAATATGTTCTATGGGTCGGTGATTGGATACTAGATGACCTATGAAGAAAATTCCCATAAATTCTTGGATCCAAATAAACATAAAACCTATGAATAATAATTATCAAGGGACTGAAACTAGATATCATTCCCATTTAATTTTGTGGTTATTAAAAAAGTAATATTGGTGATGGAAACAAGGATTATAATGAAGTAAAAACAAGGAAAATTATGGTTGAATGATAGAACCATATAGAGAAAACCAAGAAGTAAGGTATGAGAAAAAGAAGTTATTATTGTAGCATTAGAGAAAGAATAAAAAACTACAGAACTAAATTAAGATAAGATCATCCCCCTAGGAGAAATCACTCCATATGTAATGTTTTATTTAACCTCAATAAAAATAACTGAATAATGGTAAATAGAAAATTACAATACCATAAAATAATATAAATTATTATGGAAACTATCAAATAATATTGATTAAAAATTCAGTTGTCCATATACCTCGTTATTCGAAATCTTTAGGCATTAGTAAAGAATAATATTGTTAAAAAAAATTAAAAAATTCATTTTTAAAATGAATTATTTTTTAATATTTCTTCTAATTCCTTAATTGAATAATGTTATTTTAATGATTTTTATTTTAATATATAATTAAACACATGAAATATATTATTTTTATATTTCTTTTTTGATCATTCAAAATTGAAAATTATTTAATGCTTTTTTTCAATCAATGGATGACAATACTATCAAATTACATATATCCACACCATGAATCACCATCTAAGACAAATTTTAACACATAATATAAAATGTGGTAATGTATTTAGCATTTATGTGTTATCCATGGTTCTTTTTTTTCATTTTATTTTGATTTCCCAAATATATTTTTAAATCAAAACTACTAAATTATAAATTAATGATTAATAAATATTATATTTTATTCAAGTCACTCTATGTAATCCAAATTTTATTAACTAAATTTATAATGAATTAAATATATTTTAATTAAAAAATAATTCCAATGTTACTAAATTTAAGACTCATCAATATTAATTATGTATGATTTATACGTTGAATAATTACATATATAATTCCTTTATTTATTCTCATCATCATTTAATTTCTACACAAATAAAGAAATAAAAAAACCTAAAATGTATTCTATATAGTAAATTCAATGTAAATATTTAAATAATTTTCTTCTAATACCAATATTCATAACAAACGTTATCATAAATTCCTAACATAGAGATAAAAAGGTCCAATTTTTTTGGACCATGTAAAAGAATTCCTATAAAAAAATGGAATAATAATTTTTATTGGAAAGAGTCTCTTATTCCCAGGTGATTATTTAGAAGTTATTGAATTTTTTGATTTGTTGAAACTTTATTATATATTTCACTTCACCGTGATTGTGTTATAAATTTATCTCTAACAATACACATTAATTTTATCAAAAGAGACCATAAAGTGATAAAAACTCCATGTTTCATAATAAATTTTTTTATTAAAATATGATCAAAACAAAGACTCACACTATTAGGGAAAATGATATAAAATTTAAAAAAAAAATATGAGTTTTAAATACTTGGACTTTTTAATGTTTTCCATTTCATCCTAGTCATGACCACCCCTCCATTATCATGGGAATTTGGAATGATATCTCTAACAATTTTGATCATAAATTATTAAATCTAGTAATATAATTTTAATGGAACATAGCTGGTATAAACAAAGTATAATGTATTATAATATAGATATCGTGAGTAGGGATATTGGAGGACATATGAGTATAAGGGTATACCATTGTGGAATGTGGTAATAGTATTGTCTCCTTGAATAAATTTTTTTCGATTAATGTTTTTTGGATATACAATGATATTTTTTTCTTGGGGAATTATACTTAGATATTCAATTTATTTTATTTTATTTTTATCCAACTATTTCATTTTCTATTAATTATCTTTCGTCCTCCTCATAATTTATAACTTATACATACTTATCTAGAAAAAATCATGGAGTTTTGGTTGACTCACATGGCATCACACACCAGAACCAATATTATAGATGACCATTTACATTATACATTCTACTAAATTTATGAAATAAAACATATTTTAAACTATTTTAATCATTTTATTAGATTGCCATGAAAACCTCTATATTATATTACATACCTTCAAAATATAAGAATTTATTTTCCACATGTTAGTTGAAGTCATTTGTATTCATATCCATCAGTATCCCACTTCTAATCATCAGTAGGAAAAACATATTTACCCATAAATTAAATTTCACTCTCATTTTAAAAATAAGGTTATAAAATAATTCATATTTCTCAAAATCCATGAGGGATAGATATTTGTTAAAAATTTAATTACTCCCGATGAAAATGTTTATGATGTAACCCATTATGAATGATCCTTTTTTGTTTTACATTATTCATAAATAACAATTCACAAAAAACATTAAAAACATTAAATGGAGTTCATGAAGGATAGAATTTAAATATATTACATTTAATTGGTTTACTAATCCTTATATTTATATTATTGAAAACTACGTCCTAGTATTTTCTTTAAGTATGATGTAAAAACATAGATCCATTAAACTTGTTCACATTGATATATTGGTGTCATTAGTTTCTCGTATATCCTAAATGAGAAAACATCACTTGTGAAATGTTTTTATTTTAATATCACTAACTCCAAATTATAATCTTTATGAGAACTTATATAATACATATAATACATCCATATATATAAAAAAATATACATGGATTAAACACCCATAGAAACCACTCAATATAAATACTTACATTCTATATTCATTACAAATTACTATTATGAACTATAACTACATTCCCAAGAACCACCTAATTTTCCTCAAAATTATACTCAAAATAGATCTTACTTAGTGGATCCTTAATATGATCTTATATAAAAAGAAAATATATTCTTAATTGTATGAAAAATATTATCGCATTTTTTTAATTACTAAATTTTATTAAAATATATTTTGATACAAAATTTCTTTTAAGTTTAAGAAAATATATAATTATGAAAAAAAGGATTCTTCATTAGAGTATGATGCTACAATTTTGGTTGGATTGGTGATCTAGGTGGGTTTAATGGATTTCATGTCTTAATAATGCTGGTTTCTGGGTTTCTTGATATTTTTTTCATAAGAGATGTGTGACTAGAATCTCCCTCTTTTAATTGGAATTTACTCCTCATGATTTAAGATGAGTGGTGTTATAATATAGTTTATGAGTAAATTTAATGGTTTAGGGTTTTTTTAATATAAATTCATGTGTTTCAAGGGTGTTATTAGTTTATTATTAATTTTAGAAGGGCCATGGGATGGTTAAGGTATTTTAATTAATATGAGGTTAATTTAATATTATAAATTTACTAAATTTATAGGGAAATAGATTACCTTATTATGGTAAGGTGTTAAATTTTGGTTTCCATGTTAAAGAGTTCATTGATAATTTCTATTTGAAAATTAATGAAATTTTATATGTTCTTAATTCCATTTAATGTATAAAACTTTGAAAAATATGACTACATTTAATTTTAAATGAGCATGGTTTGGACCTGGTAAAATTTTTATATTTATGTTTTTTTAATTCTTCGTAAGACGAGTTTATTCATTGACGATGGATTCCCTAGACCCTTCCAGAATGTTTCATTATGGTTTTTTTCTAAATCCTTAATGTGGGTTTGACTAAGGGAGATGAGTTTTGGGAGTCAAAGATGGTATGTTTCATGTGGTGATTCATGCAATGAAACACATATTCATAACATGTACTGTTTCGTAGGGTAGATTTCAAGCTTGATCTATAATTTCTACGTGGTATAATTCAGAATGTGAAATATTAATCACATTGTGAATTTTTGTGGTGTATATTTTCAGTTTCATTATTTAATTATATCATTAAATGAATGGATAAACTCATAATGTAAACTCACCGTTGTTTTGTTGGATCGGGTTCCTTGTTTTTTGATTGTTATGAACCAACCATTCGAGAACTAAAAATTGTTATTTCCATATTTTATATAAATCCCATACTTCCCCGGATCTCAGTTATTACATATATATTCATCTCGAACTATAGGTAATTATTAGATGATTTTTGGATCCCTAACAACCAATAATATTTATCTTTCACCCTATGCTCCATAAGACCTGATAATAGTGATTCTGAGTGATTTATTATGCCTTTCTCTTTAGGAGGTTCCATTTTTGTTTTTATTTTTCATAGTGGATGTCTGGAGTTGGGTTAAGGGTTTACTATTCAATTATTTTATTCAGACATCACTACATTATTATTAAAGTGAAGATTCATGGTGTGTTCTGGGCCTCTGGGCCCGTCCTCAATCTCTTTATCCTATACAGTTAATGAAAAATATTTAATTGTGTTATGAGATTCATGTTCTCTACCATTAATATAAATTTATGTGATTATAATTATTTTTATTCCCCTTGGTTGAGAGGTATTAATTGGCATACAATATATAATAATTGTTTAGAATTAAATAGGAATGGGATGGTTTTATACATGTATAGATACATGTTTTCCTTGATATTATAGTTACTTTTGGTAGTGTTCCATGATATATAATTGTTTTTTAATTTTAACTTTTATTGGTTGATTTTATTGAGAAAATAATTTAAAATTTTAAATACATAATGACATTAAATTAAATAAATATGTTAAGTTAGCATTTTTAATTCATGATTTTTTATTGTGACTTGGTGGCCTTTGTTTTTCAGGCTGCGTGGTCATTGATGTTTTCTGATCTGTGGCATTGGTTAAGATGTGGAAGTTTGGTGTGGTTTTACATTGATAGAGAATTGGGGGAAATAGGATCATAATAATATTATTATTAAAAAAAATTGATTATAGTTAAAATTTTCATAGGTGAGAATTTCAATTAATAACCAAATTAAAAAAAGCATTGTAGTTGATCATTGAACTAAAATTGGAAAACAGAACTCAGGTTGTGGAAAATTTTAGGATTCTTTTGGTTATTTTTTCTAAATAAGAATAAGTTCTTCAAATCCGGATATTATAATTTTTTTGTGATGGTCATGGTAGTATTCCTTGATTGAATTCATAGGTGTGCGAATGTGTGAGGTTATTATATACATATATTTTCTTTTGTCTTCTTATGAAAGCCACTCGATCCAATTAAAAATGAATCAGACCAATACACCATGTGGGCGTTTTCCCCAAAAATTTAAAATGGGGAGGATATAGATGCTAGAATACCCCCACTTCCCCACTGTCCATTCATCAAAAGCATTTGGTGATACTAGTAGTGGATGAGCAATATATGTGGAAGGTGACATGAGTGGTAGAGTGAGGCCATGAATTAGATTTCCAAACACATTCATGACACCCTTTTATAAGGATTATATTATATATTATGTGTTTATAAGATCATGGAATGTGATATGAGGTTGTTTATACAAGATATTATATATAGTTGGGGATGAAATTGCAGAATATATAAGGGATGAGGTAAAAGGAATTCATCTAATTATGTGGGAGCGAACACCCATGGGGAAAGTGTTTACAGGGAACCTTTATCTACATTCATGTAATATTACTTGTTTAACCTTAGTTTCATTTCTTTGTTAGAGATACATTGGGAGGATGGGGGGAACTAGTTGACCTGTGTAGAAACTGGTCTTTTTTTATTTATTCATCAGTGAAATCATATGAGCTTTACAATTTTTCATTAGTTACATTGGGTATGATACTAATGATTATACAAGTTATTCTCACAGTACATATAAACAACCTATTTATTAAGATTATTAGAGGTAATCAACGATTTATTTAGATCATACTAGCTCGAACCATCAGTTTTTGTAGTTAAGGCCACATGATATTTATTTGGTATTATTTTCTCTTGGAGACATTGTTATGTAATTTATACTCATTCATTGTGTGATATTTTTTGTTTAGGATTCTGTTTAAAATAGTTTTGTGTATAGTGGATGGGTTGGTCGATTAATTTTATGACTTAGTGATATTATTGTGAAATTTCTCCAATAATGTGCATTTATACCAACGACAGTAGTCACTGAACCAGGGCCTATTGGAGGCAGTACTCAAGGTCACTCCTTCTATTTACTGGCATCGTAGGAGGGGTACCAAAGATGGGGTGTCAAGAAAAAGTGGTATCAATTGTGTTGTTGAACAGATATGTTGGTGTTTGGAATTAGGAACTGATGAAGATTTTATGGGTTAGTATGACAACATTGTGAGTCAGTATTTGTATTTGTTGATTGAATTGCATTCTGGATAGATAATTTCACTATATGAGACCTTGTGATCTGATTCAAGCACCTTAATCATTCTTAATGTACCATGTTACGTAACACTACTTGTAGGGTAATGGCCTAGGATTTGTACATTCAGTATACTTGAATGAGTTCTATTTTGAGTGGGGTAGTTATAAGAATGAATAAGGGAAATGATTTAACGAATTTAAATATATCCATTATTATCAATCATAAGAGAGCCTCCATTATTTTAAGATATGATATTTGGTCGTTTCAGAAATATAGTCTATGTTTGGTAGGTTCAGTTGGATGACCATATTGAAATGCATAGAGTTGATTGGTAATAAGAGGATGAGAATTGGGAGTAGACATTAGTGTTCCTTAAGTTTCGATCAATGAAGAAGTGTAAGGGAAGTAAATCTGATAAAATGATTGAGCAATATAAAAATGATTTGTAGAATGAATTCCACCTGATTTGACATTGAGTATAGTTTCAGGTACCCCTGTTGGTCAGTCAGCTTAGGAGAGTATAGGATTAGTGATGGATGAGTATCTGTGGGAGTAGGAGGAGTCTAGAGTAATAAAAACCAAATTCTACATGGATTTTCAATATGATTTCCTACAAATGAAGGTAATTTTTTTAAAGGTTTGATTTACACTCCATTAAAAATGGGATAATGAGAATCTGACATATGGAAATTAACTTTATTTACGATCTATATTTATTTCCTAACATCATTCTATATGATTTTTCTCAGGAATGAAGCTTGAAAGATGTTTTCCCCCAACATTTATTCTATTTTCACCCCATTTACATTACCATCATATTTTGGAGGTGAAAGAAACGAATAATTGAATGGTATGGTGCATGGGAGACCTGGAATTCACCTAGTAATGAGTCAGTAGTGTCATCTGATGAGTAGAGAATCAGATAGAGGGTCACAGATGATGGGCCAGTTGTCATTTTGATCAATTGGGATACATAACAATAGTCATCACCAATACTCTAATGTGGTATCAGTTCCTACAAATCTATCATTATATATCAAAAGATTTAATTCATTTTCTGAGTTCTAGGTACTTTCTAGTGGTATTTCTCAATATCCTTAGTGAGTCAATATGAATTGTTTTGTCTAGCCCCCTTCGAGTTGTAATGACAGTTATCCCCAAGGTAGTTTCAATAACTTTTCCTTCTATCTTATGTAAAACAACATGTTCAATAGACCTAATCCCATCCAATATGAGGTATATTCAAAATAGGGGATTCAAATTATATCCCTCTCTATATGGGACTAGGGTAAGAGGATAGATATAGTGCTCTCCTATAGTAATTTAGAGGATCCATCAAAGAATATATGCCTGTAAAAAATTTGGAGATGTCATGGTGTGATTCCAGGTCACCAATACGTAAGAATAATATCATGTCCCTAGTGTGTATATATTGCATTTATATATACCTGAGTTGATTTGTGATGAAATATTGATGCATATCTTAACCATGATACCCTGAAGTCAAGGATGATAAAATACTCTCTAGTTCAACATGAACAAAATGACAAACTCTAATCACTTTATAATGATCTATGAATATTGTATCCAGGATATTATTAAATAAATGTATTCTAATGATTTTCTAAATGTTAATTTTTTCATAATTACCATAATTTATGATTGAAACCATTTGTTTAATTCAAAATTGTATAGGGGTGGTAGAATGCCTTTAGTTCTCTTTTGAACCATAACATTCTTATCCACCTCCAAATAAATATATAAATAGAGAGGACTATATGGATGTTGTAGAATATATTATGGGAATGTTTCTAGAAAATTGGTTTATTTTTGTTTTAATAACTACCTTTGGTTGAGTTTTATAATATAAAAGATATCATTCATCCATCGATATTTCCCGAATTGAAGAGTTTTAAGGGTTTTCATGTTAATCCCCTTTTATCTAGACCATAAAAGGAGATGAGGGTATTCTTATTATCAAGGAAATTTAGATCTTAATAAAGATGATCTGGGTGGTTTGGGGGGGGGGGGTAATTGTGTTGAAGGTCCATTAGAAGGATTATATTGATTAGTGGAGGAGGCCTTAAGAGTTAGATGTTTCACATAATGTTTTCAACAAGGTTAACCCAGACATAGTCATTAGAGGTTTGATAAAAATAAATCACTCAACCCTATTTGTTATACACTTCATGGTTTTAGAATGGGTTAGAGTGGTGGATCGTTAATTAGAACTACCTCCACATCGAGATAGAGTTTATGGTGTCTTCTATGTGTCAGATATTCATCAATAACTTCATGATGATTCCTACATCATATACTAGAGAGAGAGATATATCCTGGATGAAAATATGATAATGAAACTGTATATTGAGATTCTAGACCATCAAGAAATGGTTCTATGAAGGAGTTTTATCCACTCAAATTGAGTGATTTTGTAGCATAATGTTCTTGAGGAGAGTACATCTGAGATGTAGTTCAAATTCATTCTCAATATTTGGAGTTGTTCTTCCTATAATGTTGTGTGTTTTTTAGGTTACAATTTTTGTGATTTTTTTGTTTATTTATTGTTTATATTTTTTAATTTTTGATGATATGTTTTGATACATGGTTTGAAACTTGTTTGTGATGTATCTCTTAGTGGATGGTTTGGTACTTTCAGGGGTTGGCTGACACATTTCCATTTCTAGTTGATTTTAATTCTTTAATTTCTCAATCTTTCGATATTTATCCAAAGTAATTTTATTAAACCTTATAGTATATTATATTATTAGAATTTGGTATTGGGAGCCTTGATATGTGCTAGAAGAAGCGATAAAAAGATATTGGTTCAAATAATCACCATTTGGAGGTGATTTACAACATCAATTTTTGGTTCAAATCATGTAAAATTTTTTTTGGGTGGATTCATATCCTATTCTAGAATTTCTAGTCATATTAATTCACGATGTGAAATGTTATTTTGGTCATGAATGTTCCTAGTTGTGTTTTGTATTTTCCTCTTTGATGGATTCTTGGTGTCCAAAGATATTCAAATGGCAGTAAATCCTCCTTGGGTTTGATGGATTAGGATGTTGTTTTAAATAGATATATACCACCTATGATTTAGGATGTCAAAATGATATTCACATACTACATAGGGAGATATATAGGGTGTTTAAAAATTATTTCCTCCGATGGATATCTCTAATTATCCAATCATTTTATCTTCAAATTAATGGAATTCCTTGGTCATTTTGTGGGACAAAATAGACACTAATATTTCTCATTCATCCTAATATTTAAATTATTATATATCAGGGATATTAGCTGAGTACTTAACTTCTTTATCTCCCATAATTTTCTTAATTCTTAAATTTTTTTATGTGGATGTTTTTTTAGGATTGTAGTTTTTTTTATGTTATTTTTATTACACATCGCTTCATGAATAATTTATTTAACGATTACAAGTGTGGTTATGTTCCCATGGCATATCCACTCTTTCATTACCTTGTCTGGAAAAGAAAAATACGTCATTATATGTAGGGTACTCAAGTTATATCCCTTTAATATACATTTTTAGGATTATTATAATGATACATTATATTTGTTGTCCAGTATGATATGAGATAATAAATATAATAAACTAGAATAATGAAATTTAAAGGGGGTGGTGTGATATTATTATAGTGATCAGTTTTCTTTACTATTGTTGTTTTTGTTGTTACTTTTTCATGTCATATTCTTGGTAGATAATTATTCCTCGAAATTATGTATTGATTTTATAATACCCTTTAAATATTAAAATAATTAATCGTTGTAAATTATAATTCTATGTTAATATTGTTTGTTTTATAAATTATTTTATATTGGGACTTGGTGTGCATGGTTATTGTGGATTTTTCTCCTTGTTTGGTGTGGCTTAGTGGCATTTGATTTTATGTATTTATGGTTTGGTTATTCTTGGTTAGTATCCTTGGTATTTTGTGTCTTGGTATCCTTGGTTAGGACATGGTGATTGGGCAAGTTGGTTTATATAAAGTGATTTTGTGGAAATGTGATAATAATATTACAGATATAAATAAATGTGGTTGTGTATAATGAATTGTTGGGAGATGATTAATCTAATTAATAAATTTATAAAGCATAGTGGCTGGTCATTGAATTAAAAATAGAAAATATACATGGATTTTATCCCTTTTGTGTGATGAATGTTTTTGGTTGTTCATCATTAGTGGTAGTTGATAATGGTGTGATATTAGTTGTTTCCTAACAATGGTTGTGGTGGTATTTTGTGAATTAAACTCTAGGTTTTGGCATTTGTGTGGTTATGACATGAAAAAATTTTATTGAGATTTATTATAATCTAAAGGTGAGTTATGTGACATAACCAACACTCATATACCTTGAGGATGTTTTCCCATAGCATTTATTATAGTGAGGATACAGGTGGATGACTACCCACTCTCCCCTAGTATACCTTCATAAACATCTTCAAGGGATATTGCTCGTGGAAACTGAGTTACATGGTGGGGAAATGAATGGTAGGGGAGTCACATATGTATGTTTCATATGACTTCGTGATACCCCACTAACCAGGTTATTTTATACAACATGTGTCATCAGTGTCACACTATGTTATATGTTATTAATGATGTAAGATATAGTATATGGTTAGTCCCATCATTATTGGATATTAAAGGGATAGAGAAATGGATTCCTTCACATTGGTTAAGAGTGAAAAAATTGTTGTAAAGTGGTTAAAAGGTGCCTTTATCATTATTATCATGATAGTAATTTTCTATTCTTAGTTTAACTATTTAGTGAGATATCCTTCATAATGGGGGGTGAATAAGTTAACCACTGGATGTATGGGTTCGTTCTGATGTTTCTTCATAAGGGAAAAACTATTATCATTCCACGTTTTTATGTGATATCTTTGTTATGATTCTAGATAGTATACTTGTTATTCTCACCATACATTTATATAACATGTTTTTATGGTTTCTAGGATGAATATGGAGATTGATTTGGAATGTACTATCCTGAATCATGGGTTATGGTGGTTGATTCCAAAGGAGTTTATTTTTATTGTCTTCATGTGGAGATTTTTCTTCTGTTTTAAATTTATATATTTTGTTAAATTTTTAAATAGGTATATGTTATTTATCTTTTATAGAATAGTTTATTCTTTGGTGAGTTTCTATTATAATCCCTGGAAATTATATAGAAATTCCCCCACTATGTTCATTTATACCCTCAATTATAGTTGGTAGCCCAAGGACAATACAAGGTAGGGCGTAGGGGGTTACTCCTAATCATTAATGAAAAACCAATATGGGTACTAGTGGAGGGAGATTTTTTATAGTAGATATCATTATGGTTATTGTCATTATGTATTTGTTTTGACATAATTATCATGGAATCAAATAACACACCATTTCATGGTTTCTAAGCTCATTATTGGGTATCGATCCAGTTTATTGGACCTGACACGGTTTATGGGGTCATATAATATGGTGATATTACATTTCAATAGCTATGACTAAGAATTTGATGAGGTGCAAGTCGTAGTTGTTTCGTGATTCTAAACTCATCTTATTAAAAATGAGCAAAAAACATTTTTTCTTAGATTTGTTACTACAATGATTTAAGGGATGGTTAATTGGGTTGTTTAATTTCACCTTAATATATTTTCGTATTTTTAAAACATCCCTCTTGAAAAATAGTATTTTATCTCATCTATTTTTAATCACATATTCAACAGAAATAAATAAAATAGAAAGGCATGATAGGATATTTTAATTGTTCAATATTCAGAGAACATCCCCTAGACTAATCCACCAACAAAAAATCTAGTAAAGGTAATTTTTATTCAAATCTATTTTATAGTGATCTCACATATATTTATTAGTAACTGATATTTACAGTATAATTTTAGAAGATCTTCTTTGGCCTCTCCCTTATAATACATATCCTTAGTCTCACTACCACTCATAAAATATTAATTTAGTATATATAGTATATTGAAATAAAAGAATTATGTTCTATATTTTCTTTTATTCCAATCACACAACTAATATATATTTACATTACTAAAAAAAGAAAAAAAATGCACAGAAATTGTAATACAGAATTTTAGGTAGATTTCCAAATATATGGTATTCATGTTTGTTTGAATCACTGAATATATCAAACAAATGTTGTTCAAACAACATCATCTAAGTTGTGGTTTTATTGGATGTTTCATGGTTATAAATTAGATGGTTAACTTTTTTTTGTTGTAAGGTGTGGTGGAATATCCAAATATATCCATCGGAATGTAACATATGGACTCGATAATTAACATTGTGGGGTTATGGGGCATGATATAAGAAAGTATAGTGTGGGTTTGGCTTAGATAACGGTTTCAAGGAGTTTGGTAGGATTATTTTTTATATTATATTTGATTTATATACTTGTTTAAATGGACATTGTTACTATTTCAGGGTTCATGGTTGTAGTAGTGTTGGTTTGTGGTGAAAAATAAGTGTGGATGACATATTGGATGAAATGTATTTTGGATCATCTTAGTACAACCACACAATTATAGAACATGGATAAAATATTGACCATGATATTATTTTTCGTAATTATTTTGAGAGGGTAGGTTAATTTTTTCAATAAATATAATTATTAATACTTATTTTCAATGATTGGAAGGATGGGTCTTAATGTTTTTATATGGGGAAATCCATGGTTTTAGGAGTACGATTGATTGTACCACCACTAAGCGTGGAAGGTGAATCTGTGATTACTAGAAAAAAATTTTACATATTTTAAAATCATTGAATATTGGGAAGTATTGAGAATAAAACAATGTGACGACACATGGAATATATTGAAATACCAGACATATAATGTTGTATTTCAAAATATTAACTAACTCTTCAAATCATGTATATAATCTGTCATGTACAGAATATTTTTCATTAATTGGAATGTTTTTATCTTTTTATCAATAAGAACAAATAATATGTTCTATATGAATATTATAAACTCGATGTATAATAACATCGTAGAAAATAATTAAAAAGTCAATCTATGACACCTGAAGATCACACTTCAGAATTTGGTGATAAAAACGGTTTGAATAAAATATAGTTTTGATACAATGTGATATTAACTTATAATTTATTTCTTAATTTCCATATGTTAAACATTAAATATAAAAATAAACATACAATCCCAAAATTATAAGGTTTTGTGTCTTACAGGATCATATTTATAAGAAACCTATACAATTATACTTGTGAACATTCTCAATATTGAAATTATACTAGGTCAATATATATACAAGTAATATTTTATACTCATCCATTAACATTAATAGAGAAATCATAAGAGAGGGATGATCTTTAATGCTAAAAAATGAAAAAATTATAAATTTTTATCAATCGTAAGATCATAATAAAACAACACGATCGTTCGAGAAGTTTTTTATTATCAATTACATGGAAGAAAAAGAGTGGTAAAAATTATGATATAAGGACATGTAATATCAAATGAGGACACATATTCCTTAGAAATAGAGTGTAAAATCATTAAAAAAATGATCCATGTAACATCGTAATACATATATAATTTATAAATATAATGCACTATTGAAATATATCATATCCAGGAACATTCACACTAAAATAATCACAATGGATTATCATATTTTGTAAAAATTAATATTTCTCTCATAATACATTGTGAATAAACAAAATTTTCAGACATCATATTCTGAAGAAACAAAATTTACACACTTTTTGTTTCGAACTAAAGAAACCCCATGATATATGTTTTGAACAAAAAATATTCCCATTAAGAATATTGAGAACAAAAGAAAAATTCCCAATATATATTTTGTGAGTGAATAAAATTCTTTTGGTATATGTTTTGAAAAAACATAGTGATCCTGATTAATATAATCATCACATGTAATATTAAAATATAATTAATGTATTGGATGGAGTTTTGGTAACCCAACCCTCATTTATCATTATATATGTGATCAACAATAAAAGAATCATTTATCAAATCATAAACATTTATTGGAAATGAAAATGGTTTCGAAACATTTTTAGAAAGTATAACAGAAATTGACCTTAAGATTGAAAACAGTTGATACAAAAAATTAAATCACCTTGAAAGATATTTTTATATAATTATGTAGGGGTGATTCATTAAATATTATTTTAATATAAATAAAGTGTTTAGTGATTAATAAATATAAGCAATCATAATAAAAAAATTGTTTTTAGATAATTATTTTACCTTTATCATAAAAGAAGAACTTATAGTCACATTGAAAATTAATTTTCAAAAATTTTAAGGACATTTTTTATAAATAATTTACAGTTAAAAAATAAAATTAAATAGATTATCCTTTTAAATATAAAAATATTTATTAATGGTGACGTTAAAACATCTTGAAAACATTTACTTTTTAAAAGGAATATTAAATAATGGATCTTTTAAAAAATACATAATGTTCTAAAAAAGGTGAAGTGATTTTTTTAAATCATACTATTAAATATAATCCATTATAATATATCATTAAAAATAAATAAATTATTTTTCAATTTAATGTGTTGTGGAAGAAAAAATTTGATTTTAAATTATTACAAAAAAAGTATCGAATATTTTGAAATGCCTTTTTTAAGTCCCACATCATATAATATGGTTGTAATATTTACATATAAAAATTCTTAATTGAAAATAGTATGATAACATGATTAAAAATATAGTTATGTTTTAATTAAAGAATGTATTTTTTTGGGAATAACAGTCTTAAAAATAGATGGAAAATATCTTTAAAGGATATTTGTTTTTTTCTTATAAATAGTTAAATTTTATGATAATGATATTGGTCAAGAAGAAATATTTGAGTTATATAAGTCATTTTACTTTGATATAAAACAAAAAATATCTTATAAAACAAAAAATATCTTATAAAATAAAAAATTTAATAATTTATCAATATTATATGAATGGATATCAAGAAATAACAATTTCAAATTAATAGAGTAAATTTTTGTAATCTAACTCCATTGTAGATATGATAATTCATAATGACATATACATTTAAAATGGTTTATATGTGGTTGAAATATAAATCCCATGAAAATTTATAAAATAACAATTAATAAAATAAAAAATATAACTTTTCCCACCTTATATTAAATATATTCAATAAGAACCATCATAACTCAATAAATTAAAATTGACATTCGAAAAATCATTTAACGGTAATCATAACATTAGAATATGAGTGTTACCAGGAAATATACATTAATATATCATTATATGTAATTAATTATTTATAAATTAATTAAATAGTTTATTTAATGAACCATATTAATGAAATTGGGTTTCAAAATATCATATATGTCTCATGGATTTGATAATATAGGGAAATAACCAATTCCATTATTCCTAACAATCACGAAATCACATGAATCTCATGTATAAAAAAAGACTATTTTATTAAAAAAATTGAATATTTTTCATATCTATAAATTTTTATAAATTTCAATCATAATTATATTTAACATGTTTATTAGTTAGTAATTATTTTTTTCACTACCGAATTTGTGAAATCATGATATTTGGGAAGTAGTTGTCTAATTGTGATATTGTTATTCATTATTCTAATAATGTTCGTAATTATAAGATTATAAAAGGTACTATAATTGATTCATTATATTGATAGGTATTTTTTTAATTTTTTAATATATATTTGGTTATGATAATAAAATATTGAATTAGTGATGAGCATGTTTTAGTGATTTTTAATGAGGTGATGTTTTTATATTTATTAAGGACTCTATCATAAATAATTCAATTTAAAAAAATCATTATTTACATATTTATATCATATATTATCAGTAATTATTTTATTGTACTCATCTATAGTGTTATTTTATATCATTGTTCAAGTAGGTGGTTACAAATACCCAAACATGAATATACCATAATTCAGGAAGAGTAAGATTATGAAAGTGTTGTATTTTGAAATAATTACATAATTTTTAAAAAATAATGATACCATTGAACTTTTTTAAGGAATAGAATCAAATTTGAAAATATTTTCATAATAAAGAAGCAAACATGATGAACATTCAGATATATTACATCGTGGTGGTGGTATCCCCAAATAAAATGTGAACGAAATTTTAATTTGTCATAATTAATTAATTGAATAGATGTTAACTTTTATTTATAAACAAACAACGTTTAGGAAAAAAATTTACTTATATTTAAAAATTTTAGTTTTCCCTTGAAGGAATTCTGCTATATGTAAAATTACTTCCAACAATATTCGAATATAATCTAAAGGAAGAGGAATATCATTATAGTGGATGATAATGGGTATATATTAAATATTAAATTTAAATATTATAGCATTCCTAAATTAGTTTTGAAAGGATCATTTTATTAGTGGAAAGAAAGGAATTTTCAAATTACTCATTACAATATAATAATTTTATAACACTAATAAAGAATAAACATTCCAAAAAATGTACAATAACGTGTTTTTGTGAGATAATTTGTTTTAAAATTCCCAAACATTGATTTTAAAATACGTTTTTAACATATTTGTCCACTCTCCTTTTAGTTTTCCATTTTCTGAATTTTGGTTTTATCATAGTAAGATGTTTTCAAAAATGTCATTTTTCATTTGTGCCTAAAAATAAAATTATGTTTATTTCCTACTATCAATATTTTAATTCCATATTTTCAAAAAATTTCTTCAAATTAAATATTCTTCCTGTCAAATGAAAATTTTATAAATATCCACATAGCATGTGAAATTTTTTTTAAAAAAATTTTGTTTTATGATTAAAATTATAATATTGGTTACAATTATCAATTTTTTAAAATTTAAATTACATAATTTAATTTTTATAAAACACATAAATCTTATTTTACAATGAAATAATTCCAAAACATAACATTTCAAAATTAGTATTTAATTTAATTAAAAAAGTAAAAAGATAGTTTATTTAATACTAATAATGTCCTTAATATGTTAATCCTATGTTTTTAAAATTTGATATTGTTTTTATAAATGATTAATATTAATAATTATATAAACTTTATATAATAAAATAATTTTAGAAATATTTTAAATTATAAAATTTTCTCTATTTAGTAGTTATTTTTTTTTGGTTTTACTAAAAAAATATTTTCCACTTTCCCCAAAAAAATAATTACATATAAAAAAATCCCAAAAACGCATCAAAGGGAAGTTTTACTTTAATAGATTAAAAAAATAATTGTATTTTGAAATATTTTTATAATAAAATTATAAACATTATATTTTAAATGAAAATAATAAATATAAAGAAAATAAAATTTAAATTAATATTAACCTTATTAAAATTTAAGTATTATGAATCCTATTTTGTATATATTTAAATTTGATGACATTATATTTAATTAATATACATTTTATTGTTATTAAATCTTCTTGATATTATTTACACTAACGTGTTCTGGATTTTTCCATTTAGTGTCAAGTATGTTGTAAGATATAGAATACAGTGTTTTTTCAGAGAAAAATATAATACAAATTCTCTGGGGTGTTACACCACCCCACCAATGCTAAATAGTTCATATCATCAAAATATTAATTTTCACTTTCTGATAAAAATACATAATGGTATCTAAAAGATAATCATGGTAGAAGATATAGATTCTGAAGAGATACCGACACAAAAATTATAGGTAATACTGTATAACATATAATTACCCTCTTAATAGTGATTAATTAATATTAACCACAATTTATGATAATTATTTCTCTATTGAAATGTCATAGCAGTTTTTGGATACACACCTTCCACATCACCATTTTCAAGATGTTTTTTCCAACCAAATATTAAATATAAAATGCTTAGAAAATATATAATAAAAATATATTAAATGATAATTTTAATATCACTATTCCATAAAAATATGTTTTCTCAAATTACACCTATATTTTTACCTATAATTATTTCTATTCAACTATGATATAGCTGTATTAATCTATAACTCTTTCAGTTCAACATCGGGTTTCCATGGTCTGATTTCTATGAAGTGTTAAAACCTAACTCATCCTTTAATTTATATATATTTATATCATTCAAAATTGATTGTAAATATAATATTAATTTACCAATTCATACCCCCCAGTAGTGTTTATACATGTGTGAAGCCTTAGGACTACTCTTCATGCATTGATTGAAGAAAAATTTAATACTCAACTAGATATTTATACTGAGATTACACTTAGGATCATGTCTTCTATAACCACATAGACATTTTAGCATCCAGTTGGGGACATAATCTCTATTAATACCACATAATCAAAACCATACCAAAATACTAATATATTATCATATACTTAAAATTATGTCTTAGAAATATCACTATGTTTTCTTAATAATGTTATATAATGATAATATTGAAAAATTACTAAACTGATCATCAACAATAACTAAAGGATACTCAAATTTCAACAATAATTCCCTAGACCTGATCTCCTTGATTTAATTCTTAAAATGATTTCATTGAACACAAATTTTGATACAAAGTGAGATTAACATGTATTTATTTTATGCCATTTTCATAAGATGAACATTACATCTCATAAAAAACATATAATCACAAGAAAATAATATTTAGTATATTTTAGTAAAATTTCTATTAGAAAAATATTTTACTACACTTATAAACATTCTCCATAATTGAAAAGCACTAAATACACTTCTAAACTTCGGCTTGGTTATACTCATCTTTCATAATTTCGTGAAAGAAAACATAAGAAAGGTGAGATCTCAAACACTCAATGATGGAAATATTTTAAACATTTCATCTAGGGTAATATCAAAATAATATGAGGAAATATATTTAGGGTCGGGTTATCCTATTAAAAATAAAATATAATAATAAGATATTTCCACAATTTTGGATAGAGGGATATGAAATCTCAAATGGAAAAACATAAAACATGGAGAAAGTGTATAGAGTTATTAGATAACAAACAATATACATAGATTATAATCATTAAAATATTACATAAATATATAACATTCCCTTGGGACATAGAATGATATGGAACATAAGCATAATTATAATAAAAATGAATCATCATTTTATGATCAAATTCAATATTTACCTCATATTACATTGAAAATAAAAAAAGTCATTGCATAATGTTATAACCAAAACAATTTCCACATTTACTATTATTGAGATGAAAAAGTACCCCTTTATATGTTATGAACAAATAAAATATTCATATTACATGTTATAAATAGAAAAAATGAAAAAATTATATTTTTTATCAAAGAAAATTCTCACACTATATATATTGAACCAAAAAATCCTACCACTCAAAATCATTTTCACATATTATATAAAAGATTAATGAATTAATTAGTGAGAGATATAGGACTCCACCAATCAATCATATAGAAATATTATTTCCATGTTAAAATAATATTTCACCACATCATAGAGAACACATGTAAAGAAAAATGTTTTTATATCATTTATATTTAATATCACCAAAAATAAAATCATGAATTTAAATGGTTGATAAAAAAAATTCAACCACCCTAAAAGAAACATTTATATTCTAATATTATCAGTGATTTATAAAAATAATTTTCCAAAAAATAAAACATTTATAGGATAGTATAAAAATTAAAATGAAATTATATATGTTTTTTTCTAAAACATTTTATCTTTAGTGTAAATGCTAGTGTTACGGTCACTTTAAATTTCATTATTAAAAATTTAAGGTATCATTTTGTAAACAATTTTTCTAAAACAACTATCAATTGTTTATCCATAAAAAGTAATTTTTATTTCAAAAAGGTTGTGTGAAAAAATCATGAAACAATTTATATCTTAAAAATAATCACCAATACTGTATCCTTGAAAAGGATAAAAACATTCAAAATATTAGAGTGATCACATTTTGAATACATCTATATTAAAATGAATTATAAAAGATATATACATAATGAATTTATATATATATTGTGGATTCTGATATAAAATTATTTATTTTGGAAGAATAGAAACCATTTTTAGTATTTTTAAATACTTTTATTGAAAACCGATATAATAAAAGTGGAAAAATAGTTACCTTTTGAGAAGTTATAGTGGAATGTTTTTCCACATGAGTAAACATAGATATAAACTATAAAATAATAAAGGAACTTTTTTCCTATTATCTAAAATTGGAATGTATGGAACCTATAATTAAAGGTGATGAGGTTATTTTTCAAAAAAACTAATCACTTTTAGGTAAATTAAGTTTATTAGGAAATAATATTTAAGTTAAAAAATCATTTTAACATGATATAAATTAATTTTTATCTTAGGAAATATTAAATATAATAATTTATCAAATATAGAAGAATGATTCTCGTGGAATAATATTTTAATTCAATAAAATAAAATTTTTGTTATCCATATGTCTTAAGGATATCATACAAAAATTTAAAAAAGTTATATAAAAAAGGTTTTATGTGTTACAAATGTTAGTCTAAAAAACATATAATACCACATAATAAAATAAAATATCATAATTTTCTCTAAAAATTTGAAATATGATCAATGGAAAAATCGTAACTCAATAATTGAGGATTATGTTTTGAAAAAACCCAAACTATAATTATAAGGTAAGAGTATTATGGTTACTATAAAATGGACTTTAACATATAATGAAAGGAAATATATTTATTTTAATTTTTATATATAGTGTATTTATTACAACATAAAAAATAAAAAATTGTGAGAAATATCAAACATATCTTAGGGAATTGAAAATGGAGACAAATAACACAAAACTTAATTCAAGATTATTAGTAAATAACTTAAATATCATGTAGAATAAAATTTAAAATAATTATCACTAATTTAGTAAAAAATTTCATATATATAACATTATACAAGAATCATTTATACGTATTATCTAAATTTATATCAATTATCTATTGTCTATTATTAATATAAGTTGTGAGTAATCTTGGTTGTTTTGTACTAGATTCATATAAAAGGTTTTCATCTTTATTCTTCTCACAAAGCTCATTATTCATCTCATATAATTTACTAGAAATAATTCTTAATAATTATTTACAATTTCATAATTTTAATCTATTTGTTTTTTTTGTTATTATCCTTGAAGATGAAATCTATAATGATTAGGTTATAATGCTTTTTTTTTAAAAACAACCATTTCTATATTAATTAATTAGTTCATTATCAATTTCAACATTAATTAACCAAAATAAAATATTAATTTAGTTATTTATATAATAAATTATAACTGATTAGGTTATATTTGTCATCTATGATATTATTTTAAATCATTGATCAAGTAGGTGGTTAGATAGACTGAAACATGAACATACCATAATTAATGGATGAGTATGGTTATAAAGGTGGTTTCTATTTGAATGATATCATTTTTATAGAGTAATAATAGGGATGTGATTTTCAAGAACCACTCATAAATTGATTTCTTTTTCTCTAATGAGTGTACAATTGTGGAACCACCTAAGGTCGATCATAAGAAGGCTGACAACACACAACCATTTTTTATTGTCAGTGTTATATTCAAAAAAATATAAAATAACTAAATTAATTTATACTGTTTTTTTGATAGATCAATGTAATATAAATAATTTGATAAATATATTTATATATATTAAATAAATAAATAAAATTTTATAATAAAAAATGATGAAATATTTTGGAGAGGTTATCATGATTGATATCATCTTTCAAAATGGCACACGATATTCTATTCCATGAGGAGATTAATAACTATTTCACCTCACTTTCTCATTTGCGATTCCATGACCCTATAGAGGGACTTAATCATAAGAGGAAATATTATTCCTAAATTCATCTTGGATAACTCTTCACTCACTATCACTACTAAATCTGTACTCTACCATATTCATTTCAATGATTTTTATGGGAATAAAAAATGATAAACTAGATTATTAAATCGATTTTAGGGAATAACTATTTATTTCACACCAAAATAAATTCAACCACCTAAAAAATTTTAAGAATATTTTAAAGAGATGAAAATCATGCAATATAAAACCCAATAAAACAATAATTCACCCCTTCAATATTTAATGTCATGGAAATTCCATATAATATTTTTTAATGAATTTGTTTTTATGATTATGTTCCTATGAAAATTTACAGCAAGTGATTTCCAGGCTCGTTGTCCCCAAAACTGAATTTTAAACGTTTTTTAAGGTACATTTATTAAACATGCGAGCGCGAATTTCTATCTTTTGAACTGTTGCTTGGAATTGAAATATGAGGGCACCGTTGAATTTAAAGCATTGGTATTCGCTTAAGGGAGGCTTAACTTCGATAGTAGTAGGTCGAGAGAAAAATTTTGTTTCACGGACTTATTGATACAATAATAAAATAACATAATATATTATTTTATTTTTCTACCACCACATGAGAGATGGTGGCGAGGACCATGGAGGTGGTTGGGCAATTAATGAGGGAAATTAAATTCCTAGTTACACAAAGATTGTGTAACCACCCCTATTTAAATTAATGTGTTTCATTAATTACACAAATTAATGAACCATTAATTTAAAAGAGGATTAAACACATAACTCACCCTTTGGATTTTAAAAATATTGGCATTTGGAGAGGTTGGTGAGATATTGTCGGAGAACACCGATGAAGAGCTATTAATCAACCCTTTTAATGAAGAATTTATTCTTGAAAGATATCGTTGGGGAAATTGATCTGGGATAGAAGAATGTCGGAAGCTCCAACAAATGTGGATTCTTCTACCACAATAGTGACATCTCCTATGATTATGATGTAGGGGTTTTTGTTTAAATTTAAGTGAGTTTTTTCAATCTATCGTTCATGAAAAACATGAAAAATGTGGATTATCCACAAATAGGTTAATCTGAGATTCATACGAAACTACAAGTGAATTGTGTAAGAATTTTTTAACGGGGTTTAAATTTCTATTTTATGGATTTTATTAACACACTATAGTAAAATTTTCTAAAGCATAGGGTGTATGCCAATCGAACGGGGCCCAGACCCTCTGCCACTTTCGAAATTTCCACGTTCTTCAAGGGATAAATATGAAATCAATGGTAACGTGAATCCGAGTGACATTAACTGAATACAACATCCTGGGAGGCCCATAGGTGCAATCGATAGTGGAAACTAACCACCAGTGCTCAACTAGGGGCCTGTAGAAGCGTCACCGATGTGGTCCCAGTGGCCGGTGGCAGCCAACTTCCACCAACCATGGAAGAAGTCGGCAACAGATGGCGCCTCAGTGGATAGCAGGGACAGTTGGTAGACCTACACCCCACAGAGGGTCGTTGCGGCTTCGAACTGTGGAGGGAATACCTACACCCTACGGGTCCCGCTGACATTGGGAAGTTCAACATGGCACCCCCATTACAAACTGAACTGAAAATTCATCTTTCTGGGAGGGGAGATAACCCCCGTGCCATATAGTAGGCTTGGCTGGTTCACGACCCAGTGGGTCGATCCTACCACGGCCCCACCAAATCATACAGGTTCAGCTCGTTCAGGCCAAACAGGGTAGACCCGCATTGGGTGGGGATGGCCCAAGCCGGGTTGGGCTGGATCGGTCCGACCGGGTCAGACCAGACCCGGACCCTTTTCGGTCTAGTTTTCCTTAAAAGGCCATATCTCACAAACCAAACATTTATTTTAAGAACCATCTATGGCACTGGAATCATTGGAATGATACAATCCTTTTTAGATAATGCTCCTGAGTTTTGGAGAAAGTTGGAGTACAGATGGGTTGGATCGTACCTGAATCAAACCTGGCCCTCATCACAAAAATGCCCATGAGTTACCGACCGCTCTTTTGAATGACGTGTACTCAATTGTATTGGAACCCTATTGTCATGGAATTTAATTGGGATACATCTTCGGGGGGCTTCATTTCAGTAGAAATATGATCGATGGCATGAGAAAGAACATCCACCCCAAATCATGTGTGCTTTTGGAAGCAATCAAGTAGCCATTTGAGATGTGTATAATGAATAACAACAAGAGTTCATGTGTGGATCAGCTCTGAGCGATCCTTTTTGGATCAGTACCCACTAATCCTATATGGATCAACACCGAGCGATCCTATCTAGATCAGAACTAAGTGATCCCTTGTGGTTCTACACTAAACGATCCTATGTGGGTTAGCGGCAAGGCATCATGACAGAGTAAGATGATCTAACTATATGACTAAACATATGTACTTTTGTACATTAGTTAATCCGGGTGTGAAATATCTTTTTCCTTTTGGATTGTGATTGAAATCACGCTTTGTGGTTTTCATTTCTGGATTTCAGAGAGACCATCAGGGGTATCATGGTCCCTAATGGGTATTTTTATACTCTTCCCTTCACAGACTTCACCTACACGATGTGGTGTCTTCTTCAGATGACGA
Source organism: Viscum album (assembly GCA_963277665.1). NCBI lineage: Eukaryota > Viridiplantae > Streptophyta > Magnoliopsida > Santalales > Viscaceae > Viscum > Viscum album. The sequence continues at coordinate 1,923,925,492 of OY728133.1, read as the reverse complement.
GTAGTTTTGATTGAGTCTCCAGGATCCATGACTTGACTTTATAGGGAGGTGAACGGTTGGCATGTAGAGACGTAGTGACGAGTTGTAAATACCCTTCTGGTACAATCCTTGAAAACAACCTCATGATTTTTTCCCTTTTTACTATATTTCCATTCTAGTTTGCTTTGTATTATGGCCCCTTTACTTCAGTACTAACTTTTACACTCTATGGTGGTTTTTAGTTGTGGTTTTACCTTTCTTCATCCATTTTTTTACTTAATTGTAGTGTACCCTGTATGTGTGTGTACATATTTTAATAAAATTCCTTCTATTTTTTGGGAAATGTATTTCTGATGCTAGCTTCCAACCCCTTGCCAATTGATTGCGGGCTTGGGGTATTCACGACACATGCCCATGGGGACGGGTTGTGACACATTCAAATATTGATTTCAACTCAACATTGATAGTAGAGTATAGAAGGGAACACTATGAGAGGAGACATAAAATAAAAGAATAATAAGAATTGAGATAGAAAGAAAAGATAATATATGAAATATATGGTTCTACTACATAAATTAAACTAATATATATACTAAAAATTTATAATAATGGTTTCCCCAATGATTCAAGCCACATGATATGAAGGGGGGATACATTTTTATTTGAAGAGGGACTATGATTTTTTTCTCCCATTGTATCCACCATAATCATTCTCTTTTTACCCCAAATAAATGAAATCATATTAAACGTATTACTTCCTGAATGTTATTTTTATATTTGATTCGGATTTTTTAAAAATTGACTGGTTTTCCAAAGAATTTATATAATTATATCCATTTTACATTTGAAAATTAATCTTTCCAGGAGACTGTTTGATTTCCAATGCTCCTACATCATATGAATTTACAACCTTGAATAATGAAAAAATTTCAGTTAGGGATTTTCATTAAACATATTCCCTTTATTCTTATATATTTCCATGTAGAATTTATTATATATTATATTGGTACTTTTTGGTATATTGGACTATATATAAAATGTATCCATTCTATACACATATTTTGATGCCTTGATTGTCTGCTATATTTGGATACTCAAAATTAATTATTTTTATTGTGGTATAGTTTATTATACTAAATCTATTGATGTATGAAATCGTATAAAATTTTAATTTTACAATATAAATTATCGTAGACAATATTAGGTCAAAAATAATGTAGAAAACTAAAATATTTAAAATTATTAAATAATTACATTTTTCAATTTCAGATATAAATACTGTAAACACATAAAAATGTTCATTTTTCCCATAAAATTACAAAACATTGGACTATAATGACTAAAATAAATTATAAAATTTGTGAAAATATTAGCTTCATCTCTTCCCCATTCATCACAATTGCAGTTTTTCAAATAATAAATCATCCAAATCAAAATCCATAAAACTATCTAAAATGAGATAACATCCATTATATTTTCCAAAATAAAAATTCATCATGGGTTAAATAAAAAAACAAATTACTCTTACCTTTAACCCCTCACATTTAAAAATATTCAAACTCAGAAATCCGTCCATTAACTAATCAAAGACTTCCTAAATTTGAAATTTTTGTCACTTTTCCCTTGAGTGAGAATAATTATGGTCTTTTACTAATTTGTGTGAATATTATTTATCATTATTTTTATATTTATATTTACATTTCCCCACAATGTGTGAAATACATATTATTTAAATCACATGGTCACATTCTAGTTTATTTATATATAATAGAGTTTATGGGTAAAATAAATATAAATAATAATGAATGATCAAATCCAAATTTTTTATATAGGATGCGACTCATGTAGTGATTATAATGAATGATCACATCTAAATTATACCCCATTCATCTTTTCTTTGTCATTTATTCTTTCATTTTTTTCATTTTTATTTTTTTTATTTCATTCATGGAGGATGATCATAATATATAATACAATGAATAAATGATAATACCTTCCCATTTTTTTTTGAGAAATTTGTCACGAACATTAAAAACTAAATAATTCATGATCATCTCCATTCCATTTTTCTTTTTCAATTTATTTCATTTATTTTTTTTAAAAAAATTATTCAGAACTATAAGAAACAAATAAAGAATACTAAAAGAATAATCATTCCCAATTTTCTATATATACACTCTTAATATGATGACACACATATTATACAACCAATAAATTCAGTAGTCTTATATATCACTTTTAATAGCACCTTCCCCAACAATAAAACTTGAAATACCCCTTAAAAATTAATAAGAGTGCAGTGGGTAATGAAAAATTGAATTGTAATGTGGCCTAAACCTAGAATAATAATAATTTAATCTAAAGGAAAAAATGAGAGATTTAAATGTTGGTCTCTATTTAAAATTTTCATATCTAATAAAATGTAACCATCATATTGAAAAAATTCGAAGAAGTCCAATTAGTTGATAGTGAAAAATCACATATTCAATTTTCCAAACTAAATCAGAGTCTATCTGAAGATAGTGCGGGTTTTAGGATGAATATTTCTAAATTGTATAGAAATTATGAAAATCCTATAAGTTTATTTATATTCAAAATGTAATCATAATATATTTCAAAATCAATCAAACTCAGAAAAATTACAAAAAAATCAATTCCAGATAGAAGTATCTACTTCAAAAATCCATTAAAATATATTATATAAAAAATATAGCTAAATCTCTCCAAATCAATTAATATGTGAAAAATGAAAATAATATTCACTGAATAACATGGTTCTGAAAACATAAAATACATAAAAATAAAAGTTCTATAAAAATAATTATGCTGACAATCCCACTCACTAAGATTCATCTCCCCTCTTTTTATCTCAATAAAATAGAGAAGAAAAATAAACAGAAGGAAACATGTAACCTGAATTTATTTTCTAGTTTCAGCATTTATATTATCTCATATAAATTATAATTTGTAACTAAAATAAAATTCAAAAAATAAAAATGAAAATTAATATAAATAAAATACAGTGGTAATATTCGATAGAATAAGGTTTGGAGCCCTATATGGGTGGTTAGTTTTTATCACCACTAGTCAAGCAGTTATAGTGTTTTAAACCTAATATGATGATTGATGGGGTTATCCTACTCATAAACCACCATAAATTCATTAATATATTTCTCTTTATCCCACAATAGTATTCAAGGAACACATGGATATAGGACAATATTTCTACCACATTTCAATGAGGTAAAACCTAGGGGAGAGGGGAATGATGAATAACGATTCATCTTATTCTACAAACATAAAATTATTGGACATTTATTTATCATATAGAGACTAAATAGGTGTCTAAAATTTATAATAATTTTTAGGAAGGGGAATTTGTAAGAAAATTTCATTTTTATAGTTGTTAAACCAAAAATAATCAAGATAGAAATATTCACAATAATTTAAAGAATATTGAAAGTTGATCACTTCCAAAAAGAACACAAATAAGTTAGTCTCGGTATGGGAACCATATTTAAATTATTCCAATAAAAGATATAGGTATAGTGTATCTCATTTATCTTTTTTAGAAATGGTATAATCACATAAATTTTAATCTTCAATGAAATTAATCAAATGTTCATCAGAGTCATGTTGTGGTCCTATTGTTGTGTTTTCTATGTTAAAATATTTAGGGAACATTTTTGTTAAATGGTCTAAGAGAAAATAATGGAACATAATCATTAATATTAAAGACGTAATTGTTTTTATAAACAAAAAATTGTGTTGGAATAATATTTATCTCATATTATATTTAATTTATTTTTCTATTTTTTTGTCAATAAAAATCCAGATTCATGAATAAAGGCATAAGGGTTTTTCAATTTTTTCTCATCTCCTCTATAATTATGTTGTTTTAATAACCACTTTCATTAATAATTAAACACTACTAAATGGAATCACTTCTAAAAGTATAGGAAATCTCAACAAATTAATCCATGCTGAACTAAATAAATGAATATATGCAATGTATCTCTTTTTTGGTTTCCTTGTTTTTTGTTTTTCATTAAAAACGCACATGTTCAAGATCATAGCCTCACCAAAACAACCTAAAAACTATGGAATAATGTTTCTTCACAAACCACAAAAAAATAGTTTTTAATTATATGAATATTTTTTCCTACGGACACAAGCAAGGTTCATTCATTTGTAGAACCTCTCACACGGAATTATTTTCTTAATATTCTTTTATAGCTAATATAAAATGAATAAACTAATATATATGGGGGTATTGAAATATTAATATAATTTTAATATAAATATATATATATGAAATGAAAAAAATGAGTTATAATAAATAATGATGAAAAATATTATTGATGGATCACAATGATTGATATCATAGTTTCAAATATATATCAATCTGTGATTGAATGAGGAGATCAAGATCGGTCACAATTTACCTTTTTTAAAATAAAACCATCAAATTCTGATACCTCGATATATAAGGTATTTAAAATTCGAAATTCAGCTATGATAAATCCTCACTGACCATCACTCTACAATATAAACTCCACTGTATACATGACATAGATAGTGAAGGGATGTATTAATGATAAATGAGAAGAAGAACTTGATGGAAAAGAAAATATGGAAACCACTCAGTGTTATAAAATTAACCACCATTAAAATACCCATAATTATATAATAAGACTAAAAATGAAGAATAATAAAACATAATCACACACATATTCACTCTCTAATGAAAACACTAACATTTGTTCTCCATTTTCAGTGGACTTGAGAAGAGAACAATATGATATGAAACAAAAAATAAAGAATGGGGATGAATGGGGATATGATGAAGATATAATATATAAAAATTATGCAATTATTAAACCAATTAAAATACTATAAATCTACTAAAAATAGACAATAATGGATTCCCACAATTTGACATCCTCTAGATATGAAAGGGACATACATTTTTATATGGATAGGGGTGAAATTTTATTCTCAATTTAGACTGCCAGAATATTTCCCCTAGTAGAACTAATAAATTTCTAAATTTTGAAATTTTCCCTTCTGGATAGTTATTCTTCAATTTAATTCTTGTATTTCTAAGAATCATAACATTTATTTCCTATTAATTAACGTATTATTCATTGTTATACTTTAGAAAATTAATATATACATGAGAATGTTTGAATTATATTGATCTAATTTTCCATGAATTAATTAGCTTAAATAAATAATAATTCCATGTGGCCACAGTTAATGGGATTGTTCACCAGAATATTCTATAACTCCATATCATGATTGATCTATATTTGATCGCCCCTATTTGAGATAAATTCTAATATTTAAATTTGATCCTTTCTGTTTATAGATTTTGAGGCCCATATTCTAGTGGGTTTTTGGTCTCCAGATGATGGATTTAACTATATGGCCAAATTAATGAAATGAATCCCATAAAAAATAAAATATAAATTAAATTTATAGTTAAAATTAGTTTATAAAAATTTATATCTTAAATATAAAAAATGAAAACAGTTAAAAATCCAATATTATACAAATTTTCAAATTAATAAAATATTAAAAATCAATTTATGGTTTCCCTTAATAAAACAATGTAGTTGAATTATAAACATTTAATTGAAATATTATATTTGTGAAAATATTATATTTATTGAAAAATGATGAAATTATTTAGATATTTTTAAAGTGTTTAATATTCTTTTTTGTGATTGTGAAAAATAATAAACAAAGTATATGAACGATTAGACAAGTTACCTTTTGAAGGTGGTACTCCACACAAACACATGAATTATATTTTTATTTTTCATAATATAAAATTGTAGATATGGTTAATGTTTTCTCCAACAACATTAAAACAGAAATTATACAATAAATACTTAAATTAATCAAATAATATTTTTTAATAATATATTTTAAATAGAAATGTATAAAAAATACCTTATAGAAAAGATATCAATTATATTGAGATCATTGAGTTTTCCCTTAGAGTACACCTTATAAATAATTGTATTTGGAAAATATAATGCAACATAAATCCAAAAAATGGTGAATTGTTTTATAGGGGAATAAAAAACTGTATATTTTAAATAGAAAATCGAAATTTTATCATGGTATTGATGTTTTGGTGAGATACCGCCTAATTTGTAGAAAAATGGAGTTTTTAAATTATGAGTTACATCACCATAATGTCATGAAATTATTCAATGTGAAAGGATATGTTATTGTACAATAATGTGGTGTGGTAAAATAAAATGTTTCTTATGTCTTTAAAATGAAAATAATAGGTTTTATAAATTTAACATAGTAATTATTTAATGAATAATATTTCCCATTAAAAAATACTTTGAAAAATAATAATGTTTCATAGGTGTTTAATATATCTATATATGCTTCTTTATATAGTCATAAATGAAATGGTTAAATTAAAGACTACATTTTTCACTATTCAAATAAAAATCAGTAATTTTAAATAAATACAAATCCATTCACCCAATGATAAATTTAACCTGATAGATTCCAAAATAAGAATTAAATTTTCAATAATTATTATATAAAAGATAAAATAATATATTTTTAATGATGTTAAAAATATAAATAAAATTTTTTATTGAAAAAATCTCTTTTAAATAATATCGCCACTTTCTCCTATTTTATATGAATTTATGACCGCTTATAATATTTTTAATTACTATTGTTTTTTATTATACCTAATCTTTATTAATAATATTCATGTAATATATTTCAGGACATATTAATTTGGATTTTCATGTGGAGAATTCTATATAATGTAATATTAATTTTTTGAATATTATATTCTAAATTTTCAAAGTGTTTCACAATTAATAACATATTTCCTCCTCATATTCCATAGGAATTTTTATCAAGTATTCAAAAACATTCATATTCCTAATCCCACCCAAATGATAAAATATAATTATCTATACAATTTATTGTATTTTATCTCAAGAATTCATCACAATTTTCATTGGGTGTGTCTCCTTATAATTGAAGACTCTTCATGCATCATGTAATGACATCTCCTGCTGTAATCATGATCCCTATATACAAAACTCATTCCATTAATCCAATTAAAGATACTAGAAAATTACTTTCACTATTTCAATCTAACAAGTGGTATATTACAATATTATATTTATCTTTTCATATCTATGTCAGGTATATTATAACATGACCACAACCCTTTTGTGGGATGAATTATTCCTCTCAAACAGTTGTAAATGAAATTTTCATTTTCTATCCACCTTGTAGAATGATCTCTTACTTTTTGTAATGGCATTAAAATTTCAGTTTCATTGTATCTACCAGTGCTGTTATTATATATTTAATTTTCAAAAATATTTAATTTATTTGGTATCTTTTTTTACATGAAACAAGGATTTTAACTGAACCATACTACACTATAAAACTTGTTATTTAGATTTCACTATTATAACAAAACGATTAATTTAAAATATATGAATAGTAATAACTAAATTTAGAAAAATATTTTTACTTTTTTATTTAATGAAAATATAATTTTTAATTTATAATAAATTATTACTATATTTTCAGAAGAGACATCTCATGCTTTAAAAATATATTTTCTTGAAAAATGGTTTTATTATATTTTATCAACAGACATTATAAATACCTTCTTTCATTTTAAAAAATATTATGATTTTTAAATTAATATCATTTCTAAATTCACTGTTTCAATATTATCTTAATGTGAATTATTTAGAATTTTCAGAAATGATTTGTGTTTTATGAATAGTAAGAATTTGGATTTTTTTAAAATTGTTATTTCATATTTAAAATAGTCATTCAAAAATATAATTAATTTGTAAAATTTGACCTTAATTTTTTCAAATACTTATTTAGTTAAAATTAATATATTTAATTTCATGTGAATTTGTTTTAGCCATGATTTTTGTATAACATCATTTCTGGTCTTAAAAATATTTTCATTCTAATAATTATTTTTATTGTGTTATATAAATTTATATTAAAATATATAATTTACACATATAGAAATTTAATAATTTAAAATGAATTTAATTTTTTTAATCATCATAATTAAAATAATTGATTTTGGATAACTTAATTCTTAGTAATTATGAATAGTAACAATTGTATAGATTTGTCACCACGAATAAGACTAAATGCACTATTAGACCTATTTTTCAATGCTTTAAAATCTCAATAAAACTAATATTTATCATATATTCTATGTTATATTTTACAAATAGACGTTTATGGTGTTAAATAATTTATTTTATATCATTATTAGAATAATTTTAACCCAATCATGAATGTTTTGATAAAAAAATATTTTTTAAAATTAAAAATTATTTTGGTGTTTTTAAATTTATGGCATGGCTTTAAGATTCCATTCAGTTTTTTCAAGAAAAATAAGTATAAAATATATCCTATTATATTATTTATCCAATCAATTGTTTTAATAAAAATCCCCAAATTATTTTAAGGTGAATTTATTTTTTCACATAAAACTTGTATTTTCATGAAAAAAATATCATTAAATTATATATATATATATATATTAAATATAATTTCATAGACTTATAGAAATTGAATATAATAAAAAATATTCAAAATATGGAATAATAATGTATCTGTCTTTTTAAAACTATCCTTTTTTATTATATTCTAATGGTAAAAATTCAAATTATCACAATTAAGGTTAAAATGGGTTTGAAGGTGTTTACCTTGGAGATGAGGATTAAAATATATCTAATTTTTTTGAAATGTCATTATTTGAGTTTATTTTTAAAAAAATAATTAAATGATTTTTATTTTGGGTGTCTTGTTTCCAATTTTCGTGATTATGATATATATATAAATTAATTCCAATTGTGTCCATACCTCACTTGAAAAAAGCATCCACCTCTCCTCACCAATTAAATTTTTTTAAGCCTTTTAAAATGGAAAACAACTATCATAATAAGACCCTACCATACATATTCATTATCTAAAGATTCTTGTCTATCTAAAAGACCATCATTTTAAGTCTTAATGTTTAACCAAGTAGAATTTATCAATAAAGTGATATAACTCTCAACTGAGTACATAAGATTTTATTCAACATTTTAACTCTGATAATTTTATAGAATATATTATAAAATGATTATTTATTAATCAAAAAAATAAAATTCATTATAATTATTATTGATAAACATTTTTCCAAAACATACACATCCTCAGCAAAACAAAAACATTTCATGTGCATACATATTGTTTATCGTCTCTACATAATTGTTTATTTTTTTCAAGAATATTTTACATCGATTATTATATAGACTTAAATAAAGAATATATCTATTATATTATTTATATAATTATGGTCCTATAATTATAATATATTATTTACCTTCTTGTTACTCTACTCATTAAAAAATGTGTACATAGACTATCTGTATGTGTATACTACCACCCCCATGAAGCGATGTGTTTAATTATTCAGGTTCCCCTTTCAAGGATTCTCATAAATAGATATATAATGAATTTTTAGGATATATATCATGGATAATTTTTTTTTAAAAAATGGAACCATGATCCAGATCCAAGAACAAAAACTATTGATCTAAAACATACATAATAAAATTATTTAACACTAAGAAATGATGATTTTAATATGTAATTATTAATAAATGTGTACTTTAATAAAATAATTATATATTATATTATAATTATATATATATTTATATTTTATAAGAATAAAAATTTAAATTTATTTCAAAGGGTGTTTAAAGAACTTATGAATAATGTTAGACCTGATGTCATGATTTATTTCACAATATAAACCTTATTTATGATTATTTATGTATTAAGATTACATTGAAGGAATTATATGATGGTTATATCTTAAATACCATATTATTTCTTCTAATTAGCTAATTTATGAGTAATTAAATGTTTTCCTTTAATTTCTCTTAATTTTTGTTACCAAAAGTTTGAATATTTTCTTTTGAGGAAAATCAACATTGTTTTTTATATTTGGTTTGGAATATTTGTCTTCAATGTATATATTTATTTTAAATGATTTCATAAATAATTTTATTAGGCTTAAATGATTCATAAAATTCATTTTTACCAATGTTTTATTTTTTATATAAGAAAATTATAATAATATTCTTGTTATTTTCTAAATAATACATGATATTTCGATGGTTGGAATGGAATATTGGATCTAAAAAACATAAAAAAACATAGTTTCTCACCATTATGACAAATATGTTCTTTGAATAATATTTTAATTTTTTCAATAGTTATTTCCAAATAAAACTTTTCCCTAATATTCAACAAATATTTATTTAAAATTTTGTTATTTTAAAATAAAATGGGTATTTTTCTCTTATAATGTTACAATAATATTTTCCAAAATTTTTTATCTATTTTATTATACATTAAAGAATATTGTGATTTTATGAGGCTATAATCTAATGATAGATTCAAACATATTTCTCTAGGTTACTTATTAACTGTTTGACATGGGAAAATAATGGAATTCTACATGTTAGTTCTTCAAATATGGACAATAATTAATTATAAAGGAATATTGATTATGTTTCATTATTTATTCATATAATGAATGTATTGTACTTATTACCTAATGGGTGGGGTAATGAAAAACATAGACCCATTATACACTGATCGGTTTCAGGATAAAAAATAGGGTTGTATTAGTCCATGTACTTATCTATTTATGTAATATTCCTTTGTAAAAGGTATCAAAATTATGTTTAACTTTTCTAATATTATGTATTCTATAATTATAAAATGATTTGTTTTATTTCAATGTGATTTTGTGAATAAATATTTTATCCATCTATTGTTCTCAATATCCTATGATTATTTATATATAAATATTTTTTCATCATTTACTCCTCTCATACCATTCATTATTTATTAAATTTATGATATCTTCTACTACACACATTCCCTTATTAAGAATATGATCTCACACATTTCTTATGATTATTTTCACTATGATTCCGATAATTGTTTGATTACTAATACAAAATGATATGACATATGGAATAATAATAGTCTCAAATGAAAAAAATGTAGAAATTTATGTGTAAAAATTTGATATAATATTCAGTCATGTATCTAGTATAATAATATGACTAAACTATTTGGTATGTTGGGCTGTGATCTCTTATATCTAGTGATAATTTCATAAAGTGGCCAATGGATCTAGACTCCAGTGGTTGAAATTATTACTGTTTGAATCTGATCCAGATGTTGTATTAACCTTGGGAACTAAATTTATAAATACAAAGATTTGTAGACTTAATCATCTGACTGAATTTGATGATATTCCTAGCTATGGAATAATATCATAAGTTTTTTTGTAAGGTAGAGTTTATATATTTTTCAAGAAATACATATCTACTAAGATACTACCACAAGATGTTGATTTGAGAGAGATTTATCTTGGGGTCATTACCCCCTAAAAAATTTGGTCAATTATATCTCGATCATCATTCTAGATCATAGTGAATGATCAATTACTTTTAATCTAGTTTGAAACTTGTAGGGGATATGTTTTTCAATTCACATTTAATTTAAAAAAATATAATTATATATTTGAAAATATTTTATTGATTTGAGAATTTTCCCAATGATATTATGATTACGATTTGAGATTAGATGTGAATAAATTTTACAATAATGATAAGTGGATCACATGTATCATAATTATATATTATCTTTCATTATGTCTTTATCTAATATAGTGTATGTCATTGATTGAAAATGGTACATACTGGGGTAATAGAAACCATATCAATTCATGTAAACTTTTCATTAATTTTCCTCCTTTGTAATATAATGAACCATGATCTAGATCTAGAGATATAGATAAAGATAAGAACATTATAACAGTATTGGGGTTGCTAACTCACGTTTTGACCAATAGATTTGCTTGACTGGTGATTCTTTATGATCTAAAACGTTGTGTAATAATGTTATACTATTTCAATTAAGAACATCCTCTTTCATTCAATTTAAATATATATACATTTTTAGTGGAACAACAATTAAGTTCGGTATAAAATACATTTCTCACTTTAGTAACTAATGAATGGATGAATGTTTTCCTGAAGTATTATCCTCTTAGGGAAGTTAATATTAATGGTGTTCATTAATCCAAAACATAAAGTATGTTTAGAAAATAAAAGGCATAAAGTGAATGTATTTTAAAGAGTTATCCTTGTAAAATATTTCCATCATAATAAATGATGAAATATGAAGAGATGGTTCCAATGTCTGAAAAAAGGAAGATTAAAATGATCATAAATATGAAGTCTACCTTATAAGATTATTAAGGCATCTTGGAGACTATGTAAATAACCTAAATAGTATGATTGTTCATTTATTTTATGCGATAAATTTAATCCATTGAAGTTAACTAGTATCCCAAAAATTTTAATGATTTAGGATATATTCTCATGTGTTATCAAGACCAATATAAATTTATCTAATTCTAATAAATTTGGATGAAAAAGAAAAAAAATTAATATAGATAGAAAAAAATGATTTAGGGGTGGGAGGTAATTGCTATTTTATAACTTTTGATACTTTTGGAAGGAAACAACTCGGTACATATCTAAAGTGAATAATATTTTGAATAAAATGTGGAGAGAAAGTCCATGATGGTCATTAATAAAAGTTTATGGGCCATTCCACAGAATTTCTATTCATAAAAAATAAGGAAACTATGAACTATGAAAAGAAGTATCCCAATAATCAAGGAAACGTACTATATGAAACAAAAATAGGGGAAGTTTAATATTATTTAATTAAAATAATTTAAGTGGAAGTTACTAGAGATTTAGTGAAACATAAACTTATCATTTTCTCTTTGACTGTAAATATTCATTTGTAACATGTATTTTGCACAATTTTAAATATAAATAATTTTATAGGGGTATCACATCCCCAACTTAATGATTATATGTTGAGGGTGTAGTGAAAACTCTTAATATTAAGATGAACACAACTCATGTATTTAAAACTTTTCTGAAAGAAGTTTATTTGAATTCTATTCATTAAAATATTTTTATTCTACCTCTACATGAATTTGATATAGTTTTTCAAATGGATTGGGTCTCTTAATATATAACTGATATAAATTGTTGATATAGGGTTGTTATGTTTGATATTATAAATCAACTTGTGACTATAAATCAATGTTAGAAATAACATAAACTCCCAATTTAAATTAAGTCCACCATATGGGTTTTAATATTTATTCATTATAGATATTTATCCCAAATGTTTTAGTAGAAACTCAACATTGATAATTTGGATTTTATTCAAGAATATATTGAGGTATTTATTGAGGAATTTCTTAGTCCTCCACAAAATTTTGATCTTGATTTTAAAATATTACTCATATCGGGAGTTATAAATATTTTAATATACCCTTTCAGGATGATCCTTATTTAGTAATCGGAATTTAATGATAAACTCATGATAAATCAAAATAATCCATTAATTTGGTCTAGTGCATCGTTGTAGTGTGAAACAATATTTTTAATAATAAAATGTGATAATGAATTTTTCATTGATTTTTTGGAAGATAATAAGATCAATATTAATAATAAGTATCTTATCCCCCATATCAATTCTTTATTAGTTCAATTACAAGGAGATCTATATTTCTCCATTGTCAAGCTTAGACCAGGATGTCATCAGCTAAGCTTCTTTATGGAGGATATACCCAATACATTCATTCATAAGGGGAATGATGATAATGAAATTATGTTAATTTCATTTGTAATTTCCAATTATCCTTCTATTTCATGGATTTAATTAATAGTGTATTTATATTTTATAATGTTTAATTTTTTATAGTCTATATAGATGGAATTCTTAAATATGCCAGAAAATATATGTTGAAGAATAAAATTTTATAATTGTAATGAATACATTGTGGGGGAGAAGTAGTATGATAAATTCACCATGTTATAATGTCTTCATTAAAAATATTTATTAATTGGTCATAAAATCTAATGTGAGGGTATAATTGTGCGTCCTCATAGATATATGTTTTTTAGAAATGGCATAGGGAGATCATGGTAACCATCATTTTTACATTTCTATGGTTGATTGGATACTATAAATAATTTTTCATATATTTATCAGGAATATATAATCCAAACTCCATGATTAATTTAACAGGTTTTATGTTTGTATGGATAAATTAATTTGATGATAATATCAAAGAATACAATAGAATAGTGTTCAATACACCTATTGATACACATATCTATAGTAAAGAAGATATTATTAAATATAGAGATGTTTTAATGATTGGAAGAGGATTCATATTGATGTAGAATGATATGAGAATAGAAAAGGCCTCTCCCCAATTACAAATTCTAAAGGAAATTTAATGAACTCATGATTTTATATTAGAAGTTATAATTTTTTCATTGAATATGGGGAGTAATTATTTTGTGAATGGTGTGATATGTATTCTAATTATTAAATCCTTAATTATATATTCACAAAATGAGAGTAAAATGTGAGCCATGTAATATGGTTTGAGATGATCTATGATTATGATGGGTCAATGAATTATAAACCTTGAAAAGTAAACAATGTGGCAAATGAACTGAGCCATAAATACAAATCAAATGTTTTCCATCATAAATATTAATGGATATCCTATGTTTTGGTTTATTTATTATATTGATCTTGAAATCATGAAGATGTTTTATAGATCATATATTTCATATATTGGTATTCAAACACATTTCTATGGGATGATTGAGAAGACCCATAAAAAAGATGTGGAATTACATAAGAAGTTGAGGAATTTTCAAGATTCTAAAAATGATTATGATGTTATGATAAGGTTTATGAACTACATATTTATAACATCCAAACTAGATTTTATGAAGGTTTTATTGGAATCCTCTTAGAATTCATCATTTTCTATTCATATTGGTTTTGTGAAGATGTATAGAGATCTTAAGGAGTATCTATATAGGTATTATAAAAATTGGGTATTTCATTGTATATATCAAAATACCTAGTGTGTAATCATGATAAGGATAATGAACAAGTTTTATAAGGGTATATTACGAAAATTTCCCAAACTAGAATGGAAATTAAAATACATTAACCTAGATTTCAACATTGGACTCCAAAAAAATGGTTATGGGTAGGGTGTTATTTGGGTTATAGTCATAAACATTATAAAATTTGTTCATTTTAATTCCATTATATAATTTTCATCTATCGGTTAAATTTCTATATCATTCATTAAGTTTTTTTCATGTTTTCATGGAGTTCCACTCTCGATAATATTGAGTCGAGAACATGTTTTTACGTTGATGTTCTTTAGAAGCATTCAACATGCTCTGGACTGAGTGTTGTGTTTCAATAATTCTTATCATCCTCAAAACGTTATCCTACATACATGAATCATTCAAATGAGTAATATATAATGAGATCATTATCAATGGATTTTAATGGTTTTATGGGTTCAAAAAAATTATTTAGTTTAATGTTATTAGAATAGTAGAGTTTACATGAATATTCAGTTTGGTCCTTTTGAATACATCTATAACAAGATTTCTTGAACACCAACAAATTCGGATAAAACTAGAGAATAAATGCTATTGGGAACTAAGCTAGATGATAAAATAGAAGATAATTTTATAAATATTTTCCCACACATCATGGAAATTATTAATCAAAAGAAATTATTTTCTAAAAATCATTATCAATATCTAGAATTGAATGTTGGTGAAGGTATTCCTCATATTACCTATTTGGAAAAAAAATATAGTATTTTGAAATAAAGAAAATATAATTCTTAGATTTACTCGTCACCTAAAATATCATAATGCTAACTGGATGGTTGATTATCATTTGGTGATATAATTAAATCTCTCTCATGCTCATGATGGGATCCACATATCTCTCCCGAGTATGTACATTCCTGATCTATAATAAGTACTAAACTCAAAAGTAATACCTTTAAAGTAAGATCTATATTATGAGGAAAAACATGTGTAGATTATTTATTCTAGATACAATGTGAATAAATATTATACAACTCCTCTTGTCTTGGATTTGTGGTCAAACCATATATTTCAACAAGTTATATAAAAACCAAAGGATATGAAAACCTAGTATTATCCTCTATTTTTTATATAATATTGATTAAAATTTGAATGAAAAAAATCTAATAATGTGGTATAATATAACACCACAAGATATTGTGATATAATTTTTTAAAATAAATTCAATTTCTTTAATACTGTTCTTTAAACATAATAAAGAGTTTCAACGAATAATAAGATATTATTAGATTATAATTATTTTAATTTTACTTTTATAACCCAATAAAAAAATGGAAGTTATGAATAGTAATTACCAAATTATGAAAACATGTATAAAGGATTCACTAAATTAAATTTTTTTGATTAGTTCATAATAAATAAGTACCTAGTTTTCATTATATTTACCAAATGCATCATTAAATACTTCCTTCAATACTGGATTTATGGAATTTTTTTAGGTAAAATATAATTATTATATTCCATTTTAGAAATTATATTTTCTGAAATAAATAATACATTATAAATCATTATGAAAAAATTTTATTAGGTTAAAATGTTGTTATTTGTTTAAATTGATTTATTTTCATTTTAATAGTTAAATATACAGATATTTACGAAATAATCATTATCCCATAAAATAATGTAATTTAAATGTACCATTATATTTATAATATTATATTACATTTATATAATGTCAAATTTACGTATAAATAAAATAATTATTTATATTATAATTATATTTATACTTTATTTTGGTTTTAGTTCATTTTTTAGCTCAAAATGTATTTCAAAAAAATATATATTTTTTCATCCATTTTACAAATTTTAAATAAAATAAATTTACCCAACGAATAGGAATTTTATTTTTCAAATAAATTACATATTATTAATTTATATGAATATTATAATTTTATTGATTTTCGTTAATTTTTTGGTCTTTATTAATAGTACCTTAGTAAATATTTTTTAACACATTACATGACATAAATATAGGTTAAAATTATACGGGAATGTTTTGAAATATCTATAACTCAAGATTATCTTATATAACATGATTTTTGTTTTTTCAAATATATTTTTATGGAGTAAAATATTTTATTTGAAGATATTATTTCAAAATTGGTAAACCAATCAGTATTTTTTTTAATAATTTATATTTAATTCAAATTAAAAGATACTATTGTGTTTTCTCATTAAATAGAATGGTTAAAATATTTTATTTGAATTTTTTCTTGATGAAAAATAATAACTAAATTCCTTCATTTATTATTTAATGAAACAATATTGAATTCAATTTGTTAATGGATTTAATCGTGTGATTATATTTACTCTTAAACTAATCATTTTACTAAATATTTTTTGTCAGGGGTTTTGTGTTCATATATTAAAAGTAATTTCTACCACCCTAATAAATTTAATAGGATAAAAATGATTCATGATTTTGAATCATTTTTTCTAAAATTCGTTAAAATTACTCTTTTATTTTTTTCAATTAATTTTTTCATGATGATAAAAATTTGATGTTCTCCTGATTATGATTAATATGGTATTATAGTGGTCTAACTAGAAGAAGTGATTCAAATGTATCCAAAACATGTCCAAATTGGATTGTTTGAGTTTATTTTGACCCTTTAACATCTTATTATTTTAGTTAGGATTCCAAGGGGCCACTTTTCATGATTTTGATGTATATTAATTAATCTTTTAATTAACCATTTTCATGTGTATGTACGACTATCCACCTCCAAATAGTAGTGTAATTCATTTTCAATCTACATTTTGTGTGTATGATAATAAATAAAGAACAGGTGGATAAATATGATATATATGGGAAAAAATACTTTCATGGAAATATAATATATCATTTACATTCTTACACTGACACTCCTTAAAAAATGATATTTTCTCTAGTTTAGGTGTGCTGATGACCACATCTATGAAGAGATTTCATTCATTTTTCTTATTCTTCATTGAAGAATGACTTTAAATACGAATATAATGAATATATATGATAATTATATCATGATTAAAAATATAGATACTATATTACAATGACCAAGATGAAAGGATCAAAACTATCTAATAGAGTCATAAATAATAAATGAAATAGTTAACACACATAAATAACAATTTAAATAATGAATATGTAATAAATATGAATTAAAATATTTTATTAATTAAATAAGATATTATATTTCTATATATGCTTATTCTATTGTTTTAAACTATGTTTAAATTTAGTTTAAATGGGTTTCAAATCACATACAAAACATGTCCAATATGAGATAAGGATTTATTTCACTATCAAATCCTAATTCAGAATTATATATATTTTATTTTTTCATTGAGAGAATTATATAATATTTCTATCATTATCCCTACTTATTTAATTCCTCACAAGTTATTTATTAAAATTAATTTTTTTAGTTCCATTTTTCTATTATTATTACACAAAATATAGGATGTATTCTTTTAAGTAAAATGACCTTTTTCTATTTGGTCCAGAATAATTGTCTTTCTTGTCCATATTTTTATTTAAAATGTTTTATGAATTCTTTAACTGTTCTCTAATGACTACAATTTTTTTCAATTTTTTATTATTTTTAAATATATTATATGAGTCTTTATTACTTTTTTTCAATGGGTTAAGTTTTAAATAATGATTGAATGAACAATTTTTTTATATACATAGCATGAAGATATTTTTCGGTCATCATAAATACTCATTGCATTGAAGAATCATTTATTATTTTCCAAATTTATTTTCAGTGAAAATGTTTTCCTTAGTTTTTTGAAAATATATTTTTCTAAAATAAGTGAATAAAAAATTGAAATGTTTATTTTATTTATGAAATATTCCAAAAATAGTTTTATGGTATTATTATCATTTTCAATATCAATTGATGAATATTTTTTTTATAGAGTTATAATATAATGATACCATCAACCATATTTCATGGGATTTTTTTTATTAGATTTAATAGGGAATGTAAAGAAATTTGTTATACTAGTTCATCAAATATGGATTATAATTTATTATTATGTCTTGTGGATTAATTTTTTTTATTTATGAATATGATGAATTTAGTAGAAAATTTAGGTTTTATATGGTGTCCAAAATTACATAGACCCTCGATTAATTGATAGGTATCATGAGCCGAAACATGTTGTGTATTTGGCCATGACCTTACCCATTAGAAATTTACATTTTATGTGGGGCCCAAATGATTATGAAATAATTTTTTGAATCAATTTTATCATTAAAATAGTTATTATATCCATATATATGATTTAATATCATTTGATTATTTATATAAAATTATTTTATCATCATTATTCATTACCAATTAATGATAAATTATTTATTCATAGATTTATTCCCTTGTAGTTGTTCTTATACCAAACATCAATTCTTCCCGTTTATATTTCTATCTTCCTTAGTATTCCAATAAATTCAATATGACTCATATGCAAGAATATTGTATACGTAATAAAAATGATTTCAATGAAAATTTTTTTTTTAATTTTTTTTCAAATTTATTCGGAGATTCAAGCATGTATCTAGTTTTTCAGGACTAATAAAATAACTGGTCTCTAAGTATGTGATCACTTGTATCCACTACTAGTGTAATAATGTAACCATAGGATCTAGGATTTTATGGTCAAGGTTGTTATTATTCCTTTCAGAGCAGATTATAGAAGAACCCAAATGAAGAGATTTATGAAAACCTATATTAAGGAACATAACCATATGATGGGATTTGAGGATATGTATAGCTATAGTATAATATTAAAAAATTATTAAGGTATATGTTATGTGGTTGTTAAGAAATATATCTTTATGAAGATGCTACAAGTGGAAATAGCTTTTTAAAATATGTATCTAGGTGTAATATCCCCCAAAATATATGGTTGAGTATATCTTGGGAAACATTATATAACATAGTAAATGTTCTCTTACTATACACCTATTATGATACTATTAATTGATATGATTGGATTAATTAACATAATCATTTTATAAAAAAACATGAATGATTTTAAAATATTATTGTTATTTTATAATATTCCAAACAAAACGAATTTCTTTGAGTTGGGATTAGATATGCACAAATTTTTAATTTATAATATGTAGTTCACTATTTTCATAACTATACATCATTATTCATAATGTTATGGTCCAACGTAGTATATAAAATAATTTATAAATTTAATAAAGTGAGACTAATGTAAACTATATCAATACATGTAATATTAATAGAGATTTCCCTCGTGGGAATGATAGTGAAGTAGGAGAAGATGTTGGGGAAGAAAAATGAAAACCATATTAGGGTACTGACGTAGGTCTTGACTAATTTTATAGAACATATGGAGAAATATACTGATCCACACCACATTGTAAGAATGTTAGACCATTTAATTTGGAAATATACTCTATAATTCAGTGGAACCAAAAGCACATTTTTATCTAAAAATGTATATGTTCCATAGAAAATAAATTCATTACACTGCGAATAATTGAAATAGATAAGGTTTTCAAGGAGGTTTTTTATATCCTCATGGATGAAGATCAATGGTGGTTATTGATTCATAATAGAAACAATGTATAAGAAATAAATAGCATGGATTTGATGTATTTTATGGTATATTTCCAAAAAAACATCTCGGATAATGAGAAGATATGGAGATAAAATTACTCAGTCTAAAACAAAATAAAGATGAAACTATTTCTATGTATGAGGCCAACATTACTTGAATATCATGGTATTTTTCATAAAATTATTTATTCTACAAAATTAAGATAATACTAATTAGATGAATGAGTCTTACATTACAAGTTTACCAGATATGGATGAATACTATATACATAATTCAAAGTGTAATATTGATAGTTTCATTATTTTTCTAAGGACAATCCTTAGAATAGAACTAGCCTCCAACATAGTTTTATCTTATGAGGATATAATATCATGTATTTAAACTAATTTAAAATAATTATGTAATTATTATATACTAGATAGTATGAAATAGAATAAGAGAAATAATGTGAAAAAAGGGACAAGGGGGAGAGGAGGGAGGAATTTCAAATATGTGATATCTGTGGATGGAAGGACTATGGAACATGAATAAAGTGTACGTTAGTTTAAATAATGTTTGGAGATAAATACTATGATTTCAATATTTGAAACTGTTTTAGAGAATCCATCAATGTACTATTCCACAACTATATGAAAATGCTAAACTATGCCAACTAGTGCACCTAATATCAAGGGAAATTGCAATTGATGAACCAAATTGGAGAATGAAAATATTTTTAAATTATTGTTTTCTATATAAAACATAGTAGAGATTTCATATAATATATAGTTTTCATTAACCCCTACATTGAAATTTTTTTATTTGATTCAGGATATATCAACACTTTTATATTTTACGAATTTTCTATGGGTATCACAGCACCACCTAAGTGATTAGATTTTGAGTTGGATGTGAAAAACCCTAATGGTAAATTGATTGCATGTCAATTTTATATATCCTCTCCAATTGAAATATTTTGTAAGTTTTTTATAAATCTTGTTATTCTTCCTCTAGTTGATTATTTTGTTAATTTGGAAATGTATTATCTCTCGGTGCAAAGATCTCATATTAATCATCCTAGAAGGGAAGTTAAAATAGATATTATGAAACAGCCTTTGATTATATATAATTTAAAGGATTAACATAGAATCATAATGGAAAATATATCCATAATATGGGTTTTACTATATTGATTATGAATATTTCATTCAAATTATTTTGGAAGAAACTAAATATTGAAAATTCATCTATTGTTCAAGAATTTGCTGATGTATTTCTTTAGAAAATTTATATTATACACCCAATCCATGATTTTTAGTGTTAAATAGAATTCATACCTAGTGAAACACCAATTTTGAATACTCAATAAATAATAATCCAAATTAATTTTTAGGAATTTATTAAGAATTTGTTGTATAATATAGAAAAGTTATACATTTATCTTAGTGCCTTTCCCTGGGGTGAACCAATACTATTTTATTAACAAAAAATATGGTTCATTGATTATTTTAATTGACTATTGGAAAACATAACAATATTAATAAATATAATAAGTATCCTTAACACGGTATCAGTGATATATTTTATTAATTATGAGAAGCTCAATATATCTCCAGGATTTATATTCCTCTACGATTGAATTAGATAAGGTTTAATAAAGGGGATGTATTAAAGAAAACCTACCTTATGAGGAATGTTCATTAACAATTTATTGTAATTTCATTTAGACAAACCATTTCTCTATTAAGCTTATGGATTTAATGAATATAGTGTTTAGAGATAACCGTGAATAGATTTTAGTATTGCTTATAGATAATGTTATTATATATTTTAATAGAATGTGTCAACATGATTTTCTTTTGAGAATTTTGATGAGAACCTAGAGAAAAGATAATATAAATATAAAATTTTAAAATTTTAAATTTTGGATTCATAAAGATTTATTTTGAGGTAATGTAATCACATGTCAGAGAATATTGTTGTATCCCACAAAGATAGTTGTTATTTATCAATTAAATAGACCAAATATTGGTGATTGTGAATTATAGTTTTTTTAGTTGGCTCGATACTACCAATGATTTTTTGAGATATTTTACATGACTATCTAATCCACTAGCCAATTTTATTTGAAAAGTGTTAGGGACTTGTGAATAAATGAATCTGAAGTCAACATTAATGAACTCAAGAATAATTTGATCAGTATGGCTATGCTTACACTATCAAATAATAAAGAGTGGTTAGTGATCTATAGTGACTCATCAGATAAGGGAATCATATGAATCCTCATGTATAATAATATGCTTATTGAAAATTCACCAATCTAATATATAATTCATGAAACAAATTACTAGATTAATTATCTGTAGATGGGAGTATTATATTTTGGATTGAATATATGTCAGAATTTTATAATTGATGAAATGTGTGATACATATAATGATCATATATTATGGAAATATATATTAAAAAAGAGTTAAATACATTCAATAGAGTGTTATTTTTTTCATCAAATATTATAGCTTCTCGACACAAAACCACCCTGAGATGGGGAACTAGGAGGGTAATGTTATGGGATAGAAATGCCAATCTAGTTTTTTCATGAGAAAGATTAAACAAAATTGAATATTTATGTATTTATAGAATATGGATCTTAAAATATTGATGAATGGATAAATAATTATCTTCATCAGAAGAATATCCAACCATCCATCTTATATAATATTTAGAAGGTCAAGATGGAATATGTTTAATTACATAAAAATGTGAGGAGTGATCATATGTTACCAATGATCATGATAGAATTATACTGTATGGGAATTGATATTATGCCAAATGAATACCGTATTAGAATAATGATTTGTTGAATGAAGATCATAAATCATCATTCTATAATCATCCCATATGAATAAATATGTATATACATATAAAATATTGTTTCTATTGGATAACATAAAAAGGGATATTGCATAAAATGTATCCAAATTCCTAGAATGTCCAAATAGTTTTAGATAATAAAATAAAATAAATGGTGATGTTACAAAACATTACCAAAACTAGAATAGAAATAGTAAATCATTACCATGGATGTATTTTCCTCACTCACCAAAAAATTAAAATGGAAAATGTAATTTGGGTAATAGATGACATCCTTATAAAATCTAAAAAATTATTCTCATTTGGGATGAATTCTCTGTAGATCAACATAAAAAGTAACACATTAAAGAAGTTGTAAAATTTCATGGAGTGCCACTCATATTTGTATCTTATAGAGATATAATGTTTTACATAATGTTTTCGACATATATTCTGAAGGATATTGATATAGAGTTTAGTATTCATAATACATATCATCCTCGGATAACAGGTCAAAATGAGAGGACAATTCAAACTCTAGACGCCATTTTATACCTTGCTCTATATATTTTAAAATTAGTTGGTATCGACACCATCCCTTCATGAAATGTACTTATAATAATAGCCTTCACTTCAGAATTTATATTTATTCTTATGAATCCCTCTATGAAAGAATTTTTAAAATTATAACATGATGTGATGAATTTTGGGAACTATAGATACCAGGTCCTGATCTAGATAATGAAATGGTAGATAATGTTAGATAAATTCATATGCACATCATTGTATATCGAAGATGACAGAAAATATGTGATGATATTCATTGAGAAGATATAAAGATCTATCTGGATGACAATGTATTAGAATGAAAATTTCCTTGGAAAATGGTTATGATATTTGTCAACAAGGGAATTTGATACCTATATATAATAGAAACATAAAAATTATTGTTCATATCAGGATTATAGAATGTCTCTCGGTGATTCCACTGAATACATCTCCAACTGATGATGTGTTCCGTGTTCTACTCCTGGGAATGTACATACCATATCCATCACATGTATAAACTCATAAGTTTTAGTGTAAGACCATGATCTCTATTATGAGAAACAACTAGAGGATTTTTGTGTCATATAGAGAATTTTCGATCTAGAATGACTGTAACGCCCCAACCCTACAAGCCTAGAGTCGATGCAATATTTTAATACATTGGCATGACTATAAGGAATCATGTCCCGAATGACTGATCAATTTAGCAGTCTTTGAAAATATATTACATACATGAATTTTACATTACATTTTAGAAAATAAAACACAACATAAATGATCCTTTGAGAATACCATTAATCCCCTAGATTAACCCTACATATCAAGAAAAATACAGAAGTTGGAATCCTGGGAAAATAAATCATAAGAAAGTGGTGAGCTTAGATTCTCAGTAAGGATAACAACATAGCAGAAACATTCATAATTAAGCAGAAACATTTATGTTAATTTATAAGAATAAAATAAAAGCCTTTTAAAAATGAACATCAACATAATATCTCAAATATAAATAAAATAATGCCATTTATGTATTCACATAGATATTCTATTAGTCGAATAATCACATGTAATATCAATATCCATTTTCATACTGATGGAATGCATAATTCCATATTTCTTAACCACATAGTCAAGGCCTCGTTCCAAGACTACAAATATGATTTTTTCAAAGACTTTTTCCAAGATACATGTTTGTATACTGAGACCTACCGATGCATTGAGAAGCTACAGTGGGCCCCACCCATCACTTACTAAGTCCACTACATTCCTCGTATGAAAAGGTTTAAAAATAACATAGATATTCGTATTGAAAATATCATAAGAAATGTCAATATTTTATCCATAAACCATGAATGGCATAAAAATAACACATCAAAACTCAAAAATATCAAAAAACCTTCAATACAATATGGATGATTTGTATCCTAATAAATCAACTTCAAACAAGTTTAGAATCTATCATAGGATGTTGACATAGATGAAAATGATTTTTTAAACTCTTTGAGATAAATATACCTTTTTCATGAAAACATTTAAAAGTAACACAATTTATAAAGGAAGACATGTATAGACATTTTTGAATCAAAGTATCACATACCACTTTGAAACTTTTGAAAGGAATTAACATTTTTAAAACATTCATGTCAATAAAATTAAATCCCTAAAACACATTTTGAAAACATGGATATTAATGAGAATGATTTTGAATAATAAATATTTAAACAATTTAATATGATGATATAGTTAAATATTACCTTCTATAAATATTTAAAATATTACTTTTGAAAATAGTTTAATGAATCACAGGTCTGGATGATAAAGAGATCCTAGTAGATACTCACGAAAAAACAACCTCGAATAATGATGAGATTATAGAATTAACCCTTAGCTTTTACTTTTCCTTGGTCTAGGGTATGTTAACATCATGTATAATAGTTACATAATTGATATTAAATTATACTCGAATCATATACATAAATGTGATTTCTTATATGATATTCTAATATTGCTTTGTTGATAATATTTTAGTAGTGTCATCATTTTGGGTGTTAACTGATCCATTTTCCATTATATACATGGTTAGGTAACCCATGTTTGATATCTATAGGATGTATTTGATTCATATTCATAATTATATTATGTTCTTGGATATTATTTTTAATCATAAAATGAAAAATATTCTAGAATGATTACGATGGAGAATAATCTCATCACGTTCATGGAGATGATAATCTGTACGTAAGCACGAGCGACAATATCATTATATTGATGGCGAAATCATTTGTAATAGGATGGTATATAATATATACAGAATCATCAACATGTTATACTCATTATTTACATTAGTTATACTCATTATTATACACATCCGAATAATGTAGTGTTTGAATAACAAACTACACCACGGCGTGGAGACGGTAAGCCTTACGTAAAAATGTATGATGACTTTTTCATTTATATGATAGATAGAATAACAAATATGGTTGTAAAATATTTATAATAACATCATAGTATGCATTAAGTACTGTAGTTATTATTTTTTTATGGAAAAAATAAAGAAAGAGGAAGTGGATGAAGAAAAAAACATGAAAGAGGGTGGTGAAGTTATTACCTCTTCTTCGGGTGTTTCCTTTCAAGATGATTAAAAGGGCACCATAGGTTGGAATTATGATTAATTTAAAGACTCTAGTACGATTTGAGGAACTTTTAGAGGATATTTGGGTACGTTTTGGCTGATCTAAATGGCTTTGGAAGTGTGATTTTCAGAGAAGGGCAAGAGCCTTTTAATAAGAGGGGTGAGGGTAACATTAGGAGAGATTAAAAAATTAATATATTATACAATCATATTCAGTGTATAATGTATCAAAATTAATTTATTTCTATCATTATGTGGCAATGGATCGAAATAAGCTCAACCAATATGTTTTAGAAAAGTTTACGCTACCATTTTAACCTTATCTTATATATTTACCTCTTTGTTTAATATATTAACTTTTACCGTGTCTTTTTGTATTCTTAAACTATATGGTTAATAAACATACTCTAAACATCCAATAGAACCTAAAGTTGTTAATTAATGAAATATATAATATTATTTACACACTTTGGCCAAACCTTATATATTTTGGAATATTATATCTACCATTATTATAGTATGTGTTTTAAAAATTTATTTATGTCAATTTTGACACTATTTGGTATTTTGTTTTTTTGAAAGTCATAACAACCTTATCAATTCGAAAAAAAATTATCTAATAAACCCTAAAATATCATATTAACATATAAAATTATTGTAATTCATCATAAGTATAAATTTACATTTATTACGCTATTTATAATATCAATTATTTTATATTTCACTAATAAGGTATTAATGCATCATCATTGTGTCATTAATAAATTAAATTATTTAATGACTAAAAATTATAAATAAAATTAAATTATGTTGGAAATCTTTTTAGCATTCTAATGAATATTTATAGTCAAATTTATATAGTGTGTAACCCTATATTAAAATGGTTTAGTTATTAAACAATGAATTTATCACTTTTAAACTCTTCTTTAAATAAAATAATAATAAATGTCCTAATCTAATCCATTAGAACCAAAGAGGATCATATTTTATTCATAAAATTGTTTTTGGTCGAATTACACTTATCCAACAGAATTATAACAAGTGTAAAGGTAATTATAATATCATTTTTACCCTTAATTACCATATTAACTTTTAACCGTGGTAAATAAAAGTCAAAAGTCACTATCCACTAAAAATTATTCTCTTTTTGTTGTACCACATTGTACATAATGATTTCAATAATGTCCCTCATATTTTTGAAATTCCACTCAGAGAAGTGGTAAAATTAAGTTTTATGCAAATTTTCAAATGCGCATAAAATGTGGGTAAAAAACATTAAAAGGTTCAATAAAATTTTATATATCTAATTTTATTATAAAATGACTCCAATGAATTACCTTTAACTTATATAAGAATTTTACATCTATTATTACTTAAAATAAATTTAGATACAAAATTATTATATAAATAATTAGTGGATTTTAAATAATAACACCATGTGTTTCACTATTCATAAAAAATTGAAAGTATTCACAAAAATAACAAAAATACACCCTAAGAAAATTTGGTATTATAAATTCATAAATAAAGTCTATTTTACCATATTAAAAACATATAATTTATATTTAGTAATTTAAAATTAATTCTCGATGTTAAAACCAAAAAGCGGGTTTTTAAAAAGTAAAAACTATCAAAAGATTGACATGTGTTTGTGTCAAATTTTAATGTAAAATTAATTATAATAACATAAATTGTATTAGATGATACAAATATAATCTACTTATAATAAAAAACCATTGAAATGTATAATTTAACACAATAAATTATTTTGATTAAAAAAACTACTTTAAACTAAAATTTTGTATTTTTTAATATTCAACCAAATATGAAAGTTATCAAAAAAACACCAAATATTTCTCGAAACAAGATTTTTATGACCTGATTTTAAGGAAAATGTTAATTTTGTCAAATTTAATTTATATAAGTGTCAAATATTTTATTTAAAAGGGTTTCTCCATTAAAAGGCGGTAAAAATGCATTTTTTTAAATACTTCCTTTATTTGAAAAAAAATCAATTTATACTTATATTAAGTATATGAAACACATAAAATGGATGTTAAAATTTAAATTGAATATATAAAACTAAAAATGCAGATAATACTATTCATAACAACATTTGAACAACTTGTTTGAAAAGTCGTGGTCCGCTCGAACTGGGTGTTGTGTGTACTGCAAGTTATTGAATCACTTGGAAAAAATAACGTAGTATGAATTATTGGGGTGTTACAATGACAACTAATAATCTCTATGTTTTCTTGGAAACCCATAAATTTGGAGATTCTATATGGAATCATGAGGATGTGCTGAGATATAGATAAGCATTGTTTTTTTATCAGAGTGATGTAATTTATATGTTAAAATTTTTATAAGTTGGTTATAATATAATTCCCTTTGATTTTTTGACATATTTATTTTAAATATATTTATTTTCTAAAAGATTTTATCACATGACACAACATGTTTATGCAAGCCCCAATATATTAATAAAATATTATTATTTAAATATGAATTTTATATCCATATAATAAAATTGGAAGGTATTAATAGTAATACCAAAATAAGGAAAAATACATATGAATGTTATATTTGATACAAATGTATTGATTAATTCCTAATAAATGGGTACTCAATATTTAGTGATGTCAACTTATGTTTAAAAAATATATTATCTTCAAAAATGGTTTTATTGAATTTTTCATGGACATCATAATTATTTTCCAGATTTTTTTTGATATTTTATTTTATTAAATATATAAAATATTTTAAATCTGTATTTCAATATTATCATAGGATTATTTTTTGGAATTTTCCTAAAATTATTTATTTTTTATATGAATAGTGAAAAATATCAATTATTGTATAACTGTAAATTTTTATTATAATTCCTATAACACATCCATTTCCCCCATTATAGTATTGTTTTTTACCAAATATAAATTTATGGAGTTATGATATGTATTTTAAAACATTATTAGGAAATTAGGAACCCAATATTGTCATTTGTAAAGATAAGTTACGTTTTGTTCAAATTAAATACTAATTTTTGGTGTTTTATTATAATGTCATGTTTGGAAGATTCCTTTAAATTTTCTTGATGATGAAAAGGTATATAAATAATAATTTTTTATTTATTTTAAAAAATTATAGTAACCAATTTAGTAATTTTTCCCCTTCAAATCACGCATTTTCGTAAACATTGTGTTCATGTGTTTTTTGTTTGTGTATTAAAAGTAGTTTCTAACACCTACAAAAACTAAATCTGAGAAAATTGATTTTATAATTTTAATCATCATTCCCAAAAAAATTACAATTCCCCAATTATTTTTGGTCATATAATTAATTCATTAGGATATAAAATTGTGTTTTCACGAGTAAGGGTAACATGGGTTTAAAGTGGTTTAACTATGATATTATGTTTAGAATGTATCTAGAACATTCCCAAATGTGAGAAATTGAGGTAATTTCAACCCCATATTATCATTTTCTGAACAATGGGTTTTTTGGTTCTACATTTCATGATTATTATATATATATATATTATTTAATCTCTTTTGTGATTCCTCAGGTGTATTTTCTCTCACATGAAATAGGGAACCTCCTCTCTAACATTATTTATAGTGTATTATTCATATATATTCGATAATAACTAAAAAATAGTATAAAATATTCCTAATCCAAATCCTTGAAAATATTTTAATAAATAAAATTCATCCTTTAAGGATTAAGGTGTTGACCAAAATATGTTTATAAACTGAGAAGTATAACTCAAAATAGAGGAATTAAAAGTTTATTTATTCTTATATCTAATCGTAATCTATGTTATAGATAATAAAATAATTAATTATATATCTCGAATCGGTTAAATGGATATTATGATTATTTATCAACCATTTTAGATATATTTTTTATCCTGTTGTAATAGAAAATTAACATGTGCGTACGTACAACATAACATCTCAAAGTAGAGCAGATATTCAAATATCATCACCATTTTAACTGGATGGTATTAAATTTGGAACTAATAACTATATTTAATATTTATAAAATAAGAATTTTTCTATAAATATAATCTATCATTAATCTTATGACCCATACTATTGTTAAAAAGTGATAACATCACTTGTTCGTACCATTGGACTACCACCTCCAAGATGTGACGTGATTAATTTTTATTTTCCTATATTATAGTATAACTATAAATATATAAAATATATTTATTTTTATAATAATTACCGAGATGATTGAAACATGATAAATGTTATGGTACATAAATTATTGAACTAAAACACCCCTGAAGAATGAAACAGTTAACAATCATAAATAGTGATTTCTAGAAATAATTACTAAAAAACAGGTATTCAATTATTTTAAGTTCGTTATATATGATAATATGTTTTTTATATGGTAATTTTTTAGATGTATAACTATTTTAAATCTATTTTATAGGAGGCTAAAAGAACTGATAATAAAATTTAAACATGGTGTAAGGGTTTATTTCAAAATATCAACCTTATCCAGGATTGATTATGTTTTCAGTTTTAATTAAGGTATTCATATAATATTAATAACCTAAACCCCTTTTACATTCTTCTCTACATGTTATTTCAAATAACTAAAAATTTTATTTTCATTTTACTCTCATTACGTACTCAAGAGGAAAAATTTATTTTTTTAATCAAAACAAGATATGTTTTTTTCTATTTAGTTAGAAATATTTTTATTCCACATATATTTTTTCTTTAAAAAATCAATAATTCATTTCCTAAATGAATTTGATTTATTAAATTCATTATTACCAAGGACTGATTTTTATAATAAATTTTAAAAGAAATATTTATTTGGATTTGTTAATGATGCACTTTTTATAGAAGGTTTGAATAGAATATTTTAATAAACATACATGGCATAAACAAAGTTTCCTAAAATCAGAAATATTATTTCATTTATTTTTTGATTAAAAATTTCCCATAGTTCATTCGAAAGAAAATGATTTTATTAATATTTTAGAAACTTATTTTTTAATATAATTGAAATTAAATTGAGAATATTTTTTTCAAAAGAAATATTGAAGAAATATATTAATATTTTTTAATATTAACATAAATTGATGAATCATGTGCTTTATTGAGGTTACAATTTAATTATATCATAAA
Source organism: Viscum album (assembly GCA_963277665.1). NCBI lineage: Eukaryota > Viridiplantae > Streptophyta > Magnoliopsida > Santalales > Viscaceae > Viscum > Viscum album. Next base: position 1,923,893,624 of record OY728133.1, on the reverse strand, counting down.
AAATATTTATTTGGTTGGATTATCACCATTTGGAATAATGAATATTCTACCACTAAGTAGGATATTTATTCCAATACAGATAGTTACTTATTATTACTGATTATGGATTATATTGTATTGTTTATTCATATAATGAATGCATTATACTTATTAAGTGATAGTTGGGTCTCATAATTATATAGCCCCATGATTCATTTATGTGTATCATGAAAAAAATATGTTATGAACTTTTCCATGAACTTACTGATTTTGGAAATATTCCTCAATATGGGGCATCAATAATATGTTTAATGTTTCTAAAATTATATATTGCGTTATTTTATAATTATTATTTGATGACCAAGTAATTGTTAAAATAGTTCTTATGTATACTTTTATGATACTAGATCATGTGACTATTTATAAGACATTATTTTATCATTATTTATTCTTTACATTTTATTCATCCCTTATTTAATTTGTGATGTCTTTCATTTTCCTCATTCCCTTAATGGGAATCTGAACTCCCCCCTTTTTTATGGTTTCATTCCATAGGATTTCTAGATGTGTGATCATATTGAGATGTAAGGATATTATTTAGAGAATAAAAATTCTCTCAAAGAAAATATTATTTTATACTTTATGAATTCAAATTTAATATAAGATTCATTCATGTATCTAATTTACCAAGAATACTAAACATTTTGGTTTATAGGATGAAATTATATATATCTACTTCTAATATTATAAAGTAACCAGTAGCTCAAGGATATTAGGGTTGGGGTTGTTATAATGCTTAACAATATCTCACTCACTCATCTTGGAACTAAATAATCATTTTCCTCATTTAGCATATATTTCATACAACATTGTACCTAAAAAATTCCTTAAAAGTTCAATACATATAGGTTTCAAAGAGTATTATATATAATAAAATATTATTTTCATTAATTTAACTAACAAATGAACATTGAACCCATTTTGTATATTATTTCCACTAATATAGGAAGTATGCATTACATCCCCCCAACCAACACCAATAAGACTCATATTCATCCCTAATGATGTTTTCAATATTAACAACATAAAAACACCATAATGAATCATAAATAAACTATATCAAGAAACAATTTATATATTCCACGTTATATGGAAGATTTATAAACAAAATATTATATGATAGAGTAATGTCTCTATGAAAACTAAAACTAGTGGTTCCATAAACAATTGTATATTTTCCATTTTCAATTAGGGTTAACTCATAACTGTCTATTTTTTCAATTATTATTAAAAGGGATATTCAATTATGTGACTAAAAAATATCCCGGTTCATTAAGGGATATTTAATATATCATTTTTTTTATTGAAAACACAATAAAAACAAAAGATATACGCCATGATTTTTCAATCAATCTCCCTACCCTAGGGAAAATATTATGCAATTAACCCCATATATCACCAAGTATAAAAAATATAGTATCTCACCTTTTAAAGAAGATATAATTTTATTCGCTAACATTTCCAATAAATTTAATACAATAAAAGAGGGATACTAGAAAAAAAAATATGTATTTGGAGGGAGAATACTCTCCTAAAAATAAATTAATGATTTAGATGTAGTTTTTTTTAAAAAAAATAGGATATTTTTTACTCTTTTTATTATTAAGAACAATATAATGAAAACACTCCACATTAAACCTTATCAATGGTCAATTTGTACATTATATCAATATTTCTTGACCTCCAATTCCAAAATTGATTCTTTAATAAGTTTAGTTGACATATTTATCGCACCTAGCCATAAATTCCTATGAACAATTCACCCTCACATTTTTATGTTTTGACATATGGTTCCCTAACATACTCATCTTCAATGGATTAAAAGGTTACTATGTGTTTTCTCATAGAGTTATAGGAATTGTATCTTTCTATTATAGTGAATATACCTCTATATAAGTCAAAAACATTACCTTTCTCATCTGAAAAATAATATATAATAAACTAAAAATAGATTTTCATTTTTATACTCAAATGTATTATAGTGATTCCAATTGACACATAATACGATCCAATTTATTTCGACATAATGAATATCAATTTTATATTTAAGCGTATTTTCATTAAAAAACATTTACATGTCTATTTTTGTGGAATAATGTAGTTCGGTTTGAATACTACACTTCTGATATAGTATATTTCAACACTGGGTGATTTTCAAACAAAAAAAATCCATTATTCAAAAACATCACCATTTAAATGTGTATATTTGGTAAAAATGTTAAAAATAATATAATAATGAATTTATATATATCATGTGATATTTTTTTATGATCCTGGTGAATTTTTAGGTAAAATAATTGATTCTGAAAATGTATATCTCTAGAATTGAATAATTTCAGTATTCCATGCCCATATTTATATTATTTGATGTATGGAATACTTAGTCTTCTTAAAATTTATTATTAATTTATAAAAATAAATTTATTTTTGGATTTTGAAATTTTTTTCTCTATATAACAATAATTGATAAATATTTTTTAAATTGCATTAAAAAATTTCTAAAACATAAATTCATCTTCTAAAATTCCATGATGTTTTTCATATCTTGAATCTAATGATGTGTTGTGGAAATTCATTGGTAAAATTTATTTATATAAATAATTTCTCTATAATATCATGAATTAAGGGAAAAAATTAATTTTTTTTGGTCCTTCATCAATTATTCTTTTATATTCTATAATAATTTTACCATTGTGTCGTGTGCTATCATCGGGGAAAACACTATTGACTCTAGTTTCTATTACTGGTACACCCTACAATAATTAAGGTTATTTTTTCACTTGAATCATCATGAAACCATTAACACATTAATCAACTAGCTTCCACATGCTACCATCAATTAGTCCATTCTATTGTTAGTTAATTTTTATTCCTTCAGTATTTTATTTCTAAATCTAGTAATAATTCCATCATATTATTAATCCATTTTACCATTGGGAACTGTTTTGAAATCGTCACTATGACTACTGATACACTCCTCCAACAAATACAACCACACCCATGTTACCACCACTACACTCAAATTACCCCTAAAACATCACCATCACCATCTTGAAACCTCTAGTCATCCGTAGTTACCACCAACACCTACCACATAATCCCATCATACGGATATCGACACTCCCCATATAATGTTACTAATGATTATATATATGAATCTTAATTAATTATTGTCATCCAAAACTAAACACATCTTACATAGATATTGAGCCAAAATAAGATCCGAATTTAATTACATAATATTACTAAGGAGACCAAATAATCCCACCTAAAATTCAGATTTTTGGCCTATTTAAGTGACCACCAATGAGGGATTCATGTCATTATGCTAGAAAAAAACTACCATTTTCCCCAAGATGAAACTGAGCCCATGTCAACCGAACTAATTAATTTGTAATGGTCTAGACTCATTCTCAACATGAAATAGATGAATTATGTAAATATTCCACCCATGAGTATATTGGAATATTTTATTTATATATTTTTTAGATTTGAGAAAGATTATATTCCACCACATTAAATGGTGAATATACTAGCTTTAGACCAATGATGAAGACAGGAGGTTTGGTTTTGAATGACCTGGCCACATGAATCTCTTCATGACAAAGAATATGATCATCAACGATTGAGGTATAATTGAACCAGTGTCTATATCTTAATTTTTATAGGACATTTTGATAACTAATAAAGAAAATAAACTAATCTATTTGAAATATTGATAGCTCCTTATGAAAAAATATATGTGGAGATAGAGTTATTGATAAGTTCCAAGATACTCATTGTGTTCAATGAATTTTAAGATAGAACAATTGAGCTCAATCACTACTTGAAGTTGATGACGCAATTGTGAATGAGGATCACTTGGACCATATAAAGGGAAAGAGGTAACATGTGCATATATTGAGATGAACAATTAATGATCGTGTTTTTTAGCTCCAGGGATTAATTTTTGTTAGGTCTAAAAATGAATGGATCTAGATTTACTAATTTATATAGGTTTTGAATAAAAATTGGTTCACCCAAATATATTTGATTAATGGTCACATTTAATAATAAAATTTCATCTAAAAGGATAGAAAATATTCACCAATGAATTTCAAGACTCTGAGTTTTTTCCAATTAAAGCCTCCTGAGGAAGAGCTCACCAAATAAAGTATTACTACTAGAAAGATGATGGGGCTGCAACACGTTTAGAATCTGGTATCTAAAAAAATGAGAGTGTTTGTGATCATGAATAACATGGATAATAATGTTTTAATAAAATACATCCATGATGGTCTATAATTTTGAACTAGATCATAGATAATTAAATATGAAAGAGATACCTATAAACATTCTCAATGATGCATCCAAAAGACTGGAATATAGCACATTATGGTATTTTAAATCACTAACAATGTGAAAAAATCAACTATAGTTGGTGGTCAATAAGAAATACTACACATTACTATGATGTTTTCTAAATGAATTTAGCTATATAGAATGTTTTCAAAGCTGTGGTGTTGATTAGTGTTTTTTCATCCATATAAATATTTTAAAAAATTGTTTTTAATGCCTTTTGTAACTAAAACAAAACTAGAAAGAATATAAAATGGACCACATATTCCAATTATGGTAGTCCAATCAATGATTTCTTCGATAGGGGGAATTGTATAATGAATATTTTGGGAGCTATATGAAAAAGTTAACAAAAATAAATATTGATCTCACTATTTTACCAAATATATTTGTGCACAAATCACAAAGTGACAATGGGGCCTAGATAAATTAAATTAAATTTTTTATTACCAATAAGGGTTTTAGGTAAATATCTCAATCTAAAAATTATCAGTTCGTGTAAAATTTAATTTTTTTAGTTTAGTGGAATTTGAGAATGAAAATTCGAGTATTAAATCTTATGTTTATCAAACACTTGATGATTTCCAATTGGAGATCATATATGATTAAGAACATGGTAACATAATGGAACTGAATTTTGAGATGTTTTTAATTATATTTTATGGTATTGTGATACTGTCAGCAATTATGGTGGAAAATTAACTGGAATGTCATTACATGGAGAGAAGTAAAAATGTTTGGGATATTATTAGTTTTGTTAATAATGGATCATTTGAATGGGAACAATTTTTAAGGATATGAAATAATGATATAACAAATTATGGATAAATAGTAGAGGTAGAGAATGTTGGATGAGCATAGGGCTTGAAGAAATGACCAAGTACCAAATATTAAACATAGATTGACAAGGGGGACTTGTGAATAGAACATGAGGAACTTATTCATTCTACTTGTTTCTACGCTTTTATTATTTTCCTAACCATTCTGAATTTATGAAATATTTTGAAAACATGAGAATCAATTTTTTATTAACTTTTATGGGGGAATATGTTTATTCTAGTTAGTATTTTGTCTTCATTAATGAATAATGTCTAGTTAGAATCTACCTTAATTTTAATTCTTCATGTATTTTATAACCATAAGTTTTAAAGAACTCATGAGAAATATATTTAATTGTATTTTTTTCTACCCACTTTTCAACGGGATGTCCATATGATATGATGATAGTTCATCCATGGGTGGAATATTATGATCAAATTAGAATTTTTTTTATCTAAATTTTGTATCATAATTATGTGGAATAGTGAATTTTAGAGTTTGGAGACAATAGGATCCATTCACCCATAGGTTTGAAATTTAATAGAATTTCCTATATTCATATCACTTGATACAATACAATTTATTCATGAATTAAGATTAAAAATGTGAAATATAAAAAATAACAACAAAATAATAACCACCCGTTCGAATTCAACTACTTTATTTTTTAATCATTTCATATTTCATGTGTTTTTTCTTATTATTTTGTTATTTATTTCATATCCCTAATTGGGTGTTTTTGTCATTCACCATAACTAATTACATCCATATCATCACTACAACATTAACCTTGTCAATATTTTCTTGGGAGTATTTCTTGTCTACTTTCTCAAACACGTACAAAAAATTTATTACATTTTTGGAAGATACATTTCCATTGTAAATTTTTAAATTAATCATAGAATTGTAATTAAAATATTTGTGACATTCAAAAACAACAATACTTATAATATGACCATTTTTTCACTTATAATATGTTTAAACTGTGTTTATACATTTATGGGTGAAGTTTCTACTTTTTGGCATATTTCATATCAATTACTATTTGTTAGGGTATGTTACTATTCATAAGTTATGTAACTATTCTTCAAAAAAAACTATGTTGATTATATCATACTATAAATATCTCCCTGAATGAAACTTTGAGTTTCAATTTTTCCAAATTTAAATCACCAATGTACCAAATTATGTTTATTGTCTATCATATAAAAAATTATTGTTTTGTAGAGACTCAATGTTTCACACAATCATTAATAAATTTATATTTTAATCATAGGGGTGATAAACTCATCATGTGTATGAGAAGTCACGACCTCGTATAACACCTTAAAATTAAAATTAAATTAATATAGTTAAAATATTATTTTATATTTGAATTAATACACTTAAAAAATCTACTTCCTTTAATATGATGTTGTCGACCATCAGGGATATTCCAAGAGATAGGATTACTATAGATCATCTTCTAAAATCGAACTCCATCATATAGGGATGCTAAAAATCCTATGTGAATAATAAAATAAATAGTTTACATTTAATGTTAATCAAATTATTAATTAAAAGTATATATAATATTTCATTAATGAGAACTAAACATACAACTTTAATCTCTATGCTTGACCTCTTTCCATGCCCTGGTTCTTTCTAAAAAATGATGGTCTCCTCTAAAAACAATATGTCATCCATTATGAGCACAATACATCCCAAACATGAATGGAGATGTAATCTGATCAAAGGTTTCTACCAGACTGAACAAAAACTATGACTACAACATTATTCATGGCACTAAAGCTCATATTGTGAAAAACTGAAAAAAAAATTGTTATACATGCTGAGATCCTTCGCCTCCCATATGATTCTCTTATGCCATAATGATGGGATACAATGAACCCAAAATATAATTAATAATATCTAGATAAAAATTAAAAAAAATATGAAAATAACTATTGCATATTTACATATCATCCAATAATAGAACATACGGTGTCAAACATCAATTGTAATATGAACTCATCTCACTTATCATCAAGAAAAATAATTCCAAATAACCCCAATACTCAATCATATACCAATATGAAAAAATTATGGGAAAATAGAAAAAATAATTAATTAATTTTTCCATTAATAAATTAATGAATATTAATGATAATGAAAATGATATAAATTAAATAAATAAACAATACTTAACATGCAAGGAATAAAATAAATATGTGGATGTGTTTTAGGAAATGGTTTAGGAATTATCAATCTAAAAGTACCATGACCCCTCTGAGTAGATGATGAACCACATGCAACCTAAGGGACATATGATGAAACATATGGCTCATCTATAGAAAACAGAATATCATAGAGGATACATAATATCTCATCAAAGTGTCATTAGGCCTTTGAAACGTGAAATGAATATTTTCAACATGTAATTGAAGAAAGAGTATTATTAATATGTTAATTATGACTATAGGAAACATGTAATTGTGTTATTCCTGATCTTCATCCTCACATTTTTTATATGAATGTACCAATGCATTTATATTCCTCCTCAATATAATCAATTTCCATAAGTGATTCATCAATATCATCACTTTTCAATTAGAATTCATTTATTACATCATCAACATTATCATCACCATTAACTCGTAACTATGGGGTTCATCATCCATATTCTTGTTTCTTTATTAAAAATATGAATTTTGAGCTCTCTATTAAAAAAATATAATTTATTGTGCCCCAATAGTACTACTTACTTGTTTTAGAAAATATTTTTCCTAGGATTTCATTTTTATAGTCCTCCACCAATCAATTAATTCTCTTGAGGAAGCATATTAATTTTAATAATAAAATTTATGTTCATTAAGATCCAATTATAATCGTTCATTTATAGTAAGAGGGATTTTATATTTAATGTTCACGATTACATAGTGTATATTAACAAGGAATCCTCTATTAGTATTAAATAAAATGAATTTAAAAATAGTTACATAATTTTGTCCCAGATAACACCATTTAATTATTTCTTTCAACCTTCCATTAAAATTATCTTCACTTTCTCTATGAGTAGATCTCCAATATAAAAAACCACTATTCAATTATTTTATTTTCCATATGCACATGTATGAAATAGAAAATTATTCAAAACATATGCATGAAATGATTCGACCAATTTGGATGGTGGGTTACAAAATATACATATTTGAAAATCAATTTTATGAGGAAGCCGTGATGTATAAAATATTTCAGAAATATTTAACAATATAAAAAATAATTAATTGTTTTTTAATTTCTCTAAATTTGGTTGGTTTAATTTTTTTAAATTAAATCATATCTTAAAAAATATGTTAAAAATTTGTATAATCCCTATTATGTTCATTATCTTAAATATATAATTCATTAACTCCACCAAATCCATTTTATTTTTAATTGAAAACTAATAATTTAATAGTCATTTAATCATCATCATTTCCCTCATTTTGTCCAATTATGTTCTGTTTTGAATTATATTCATTTTTGAAATTATGATACTAGATGGTATAAATTTCATTATATAAATATGCTTCTGTAATTGACCCCTCAACTGATTATTTTTAACATACCTTTTTCTGATGTTTTTTCATGCATCTCTCATATGCGTATATCCATAAAAAGTTTACCATCCCTCCACATTTTTATTCATATAGAAAATGTAACATCAAATATCACATTGAATCAATGAAATATATAAGAAAACAAATATATTTTATGTAAAATTAAATCAACACATTCCTGTAGTGTACTATATGGATCATATTATGTTTTCACCACATACTATCTCATAAAAATTATGATACTTGAGTTAGCACATCCCAAATCGAGGAATTATACACACCACTAAATGTAATAAGTGGAACTGTTTTTATTATAACAAGATAATCATGGACTTTTAATCTAGTAATATGACCATGTTGAGAATATCAAGACATATTGGAAACATATCCATATGGTAGCCTAAAATATATAATCCCCTGATAAAATAATAAATATTTTTCTTGAGAAATTATATAATTATATTTTGGGATTGTTAACATCTTTGATGTGTAATTTTCAAACAACTCATGTTATGGTTGTCTAAAAATTTGGGAGACATATAATCATTCCTTTTAATTAAATTTTTTCTTACTATAATCTTCCAATATTATATAAAAGATGTTATTAAAATAATTATTCTCATAATTCATGACATCCAGCAAGTGACTGACTATCAAATCAGACCAATATGAGAGATCCCAAAAATACTTCATTAAATCCTATTGTGATATATCCCATATTCAAATATATATTTTATTTATAGTTATTCCAAATGTAATGGGAGTTAATTTAAAGGAAATATAATATAAATAAATACCTGATTTCTTTTTTCAATGTACATCTCTTCAAATTTTAATTTGTCATCATTCTTCAAAAACGAAGATCAATAGGTAGAAATTAGTGATGACAGTCAAAAAAAATTTTCTCCCATTTATGAGAATAAATTATTTTCTATCATGAGTATAGTATGCATATTATTTATGACCATGTGTACTTTATACATATGACATTATATATTCTAGGAATTAAGTAATTATCCATATTAATGAAACATTCATTTGTAAATTTGGTTTCAAAACAACATCATATGTATTGACACCATTACTCCACAATAAATTTAACTCGTCAATAAATGGTATCAAATATACATCAAAATTATTTTTTAGATTTATTAGTATTAATAATGATAAAAAGATATATTTTTCATTCACAGACTTCTAATGAGTAATATTTTATGGAGTAATAATGATGTGCTAAAAAAATATTGACTACCATAAGAACCAATTATATAAAAACCATTAGTAGAAATACATAATCCCAACTTACGGTCTTCAGATGATGAAGAAGGGTGTAAAAGGTCAGAATGATTCAATGAATCACCATCACATATATGATTTAACGTTTTACCTGTTTAAATAATTTATTTCTTCTATTAAATCAATGAAACGATATTCTTACAAATGTATTATCATTGCAATCTTAGTGTGAGGAGGAAATACCTGATCTTTTTAATGGGAATCAATAAAGACATCCCATATTGAGCCACCTTGTACCTTGATTTAACACATGTAGTAAAAGTATCTAAAAACTCATTTTCACCAAAATATAATATTTAATCATTTGAACTTTTCTTAATATTGTAATAAACAAAACCCAAATTATGAACCATCCTATGTCTCTGATATTAATTTCTAGAAAACACATTTTTTAGGTAAAAACACGTTAACCAAAGAGTGTATATGTTCCATATATCCATTTTAATTCTATTATCTGATTTATTATCTATTAATTATATAACCACTATATATTTTCTTATCTAGAAACTTTAATATAATTCATATTAAAAAGACATCTTAAATACCTAAAATTGGGATGGTTCTAACAAAAAACATAATTCAATGTCATTATGAGTTTTTGTTTTTTGAACTGTTGGACCAGTACTCCATCTTAATATTGTTAGGAACTATGATAAATCTGGTGGAAAATTATTAGTATCTCCTCTAGAAATAAATTATTTATATTGATACCAAAAAAATATTATTTAAAAAAAATGTTATAATTCATCACAAAAGATTTAAAATGATTCCTTTCTACATAGATAGCATTTCTAGCATGGTAACATAGTTATGTCTTCTCGATTTTGGTTTGGTTCATATGATGAAAATGATAAAAATTCTTCAACACCCCCAATATATAAAAGATTTATACATTAATTGTTTGGACTCATGTGATAATTTATCTAATTGAGGTCTTGTAATAAATACTATTGTATACTTATATGTTATATAATTTCATAAAAATAGAATATAAATATATAACATATGAATTATATAATATAAGAAAGATAAAACCCAAAAAATTATGAATGTAAAAAAATTACAAATTAATTATAAATAGTCGGAATTCTATTTGATTAGCGCTAATTTTTTATAATTACTACTAACATTTTCTACTTACTATTAATTGTCATGATGGTAAATAGAAGTTCTATCAAGTTTAATATGGGATGTATGAAGTGGAGAATAAGATGTTGATAATTTATTTAATGAATTATAGGGCACCGATACAGGTCTGTTTTCTCATTACTACCTCACATCCAAATGGTCTGAATATAGGGTAACGAGAATTCATTCACTCTTTCATAAACTTCAATCCTTATACTCCATGTTTCTCGTGTTCCCCTTCTTTGTCATTTTAATACTTTTTTTCTAAATTTTAGTTAGTTGTGGTTAACCGTGCTTAATTGTGGTTAATTGTAGATAATTATCATTTATTGTAGTTAATTGTTTTTATTATGACTCATTTTCACAAATTTTTACTAATTATCATTTACAACTAGAAATTTTTACTAATCACTTACCCCTATCAATAATTATTACTACTCAACATTAATTACTACAAATTTTTACTAACCACTACTCATTACTAGAAATATTTACTAATTAATACTCATTATGAGTAATTTGTAATAATCATCAATCAATACTACTTATTTCTAGTAATTACAACTTATTTTAGGTTGATTTTACCAATTTCCACTCATTATTCGTACATTTTACTATCAAATATTCATACAATTAATTTCCACTAATTTACACTCAACACCAAATTTTATTGATAATGGTCACTCATTCTCGCCAATTTCTACTAATTAATACTATTTTATATTAACTACACATTATGGGCCATTTCTATTAATTACCACTCATTAAGGGTAAATTTTACTAATTACCTATTATTACAACTAATTTTCACTTATTACCACTCATTATTTATAATTTTTACCAATTATCACTAATTTTGAATAATTTTCACAAATTAGTCCGCATTATATTTATTATTTTACTAATATCATCTCATTAACAAATTTTTTTACTAATTTCCACTCATTATATGTTATTCTTAATCATATTTTCCACATTATTTTTATTCATTACTAATTACGACTCATTTACGGTAATTTTAACAAATTAATCCCATTTTCAGTAATTTCTACTAATTACCGCTCATTCATGATAATTATTATATATTTTCAAATATTACCTGTAATTATTTTTATTTACCACTCATTTATGGTATTTTTTTACTAATTATGTCTCATTAAAATTAATATTTTTCAAATTATCGCAAATTATTTGTAGTTTTAACTAATTTTTTCTCATTACGAAATTTCATTACTAATTTCATCACATTTCCCAAAAAAATAACTACTTTTCGCTCAAATCATGTATGTTTTTTTAATTTTCACAAATTAATGGTATGTTTTACTATTTACCACCCATTTCTGATTATTTTTAATAATTACCCCTTTTTACGCCAAATCTTGACTAATTACATCTCATTACTAAATATTTTTACAAATTACCACTCATTATAATTGATTTTCTCTAATTACATCTCATTACCAATATCTTTTACAAATTACATGTTATTACTGATAATTATTACTAACTGATTATCATTATCGGTAATTCTTACTAATTAACGTTTATTTTTTGTGCTTTTTAATAATCACAACTAATTTTTACTATTTTTAAATAATTACCTCATACTACTTTTATTTTTTAGTAATTAGCACACATTACTGGTAATTGTTTCTAATTACCGCTCAATATTAGTAATTTTTCTTATTTATTTCTCATTAGTAGTTATTTTACTCTAATTACTACACATTACCAGTATATTTAACTAATATTTACTTATTAATAATAGTTTATTCAAATTACTACTCACTACTGATAATTCGTATTATTAAATATCCATTTAAAGTATTTTTTACCAATTACGTATCCTTTTCTGTAATTTTTACAAATTACCACACAATGATTGAAATTTTAACAAATTACAACTCATTTCCACTAATTTTTACTACTTAACAATCATTTTATCAAATATTAAATGGTTAACACCCATTTTCACTATTTTTAAAAAATTAAATCTCATTTTAGCTTATTATAACTAATTAATGTTCGCTTACACTACTGTTTTCTAATTAATACTCATTTCTAAATTTTTTTACTTATTCTCACTCATTTATACTTATTTCTGCTATATTCTACAACTTATTGTTAATTTCTAATAATTAACGCTAATTTCAACCAATTAACAAAAAATTTATTGAGTACTGATAATTTCAACATATAAGTGGTAATTTAAAATAATTATTTTTAGTTTATTAATATATAATATTAATTAATTATTTTTATTATTTACTACTAATTATTAGTAATTGTTAATTATTAAAAATTAGTATAAATTACTATTACATATAGCTAATATCTGTAATTTTTTTCTATGTTCAATTCAATTATAACTATTTATCTATCAATTATAATTAGTTACTATTAATAACTAGTACATACTAATAATTAAAACTAAAAATTTTTAAATAAAACTAATTACATCTCATTTAAAATAACTACCCCTAATTAAAACAAAATACTTATTATTAAATATAATTATCAATAATTAAAACTAATTAATTCCAGCTGAAACTAACTATTCTTAATTATTATGACTAATTCCTATTGTAAAATAAAATTAAAAGTTAAAAAAATTAAAAAATTAAAAAAAATTAAAAAAAAATACCTCATAATTGATGCTTTATAAGATATAACCTGGAATGTTTGTTTCCCCTGTAAAAAAAATAAAACTTTTCAAATGAGAAGATAAGAGGAGTAAGTATAGTGGAGTGGAGATAAATAGTGGTATAAAGTGGAATTTGAGAGTGACAATCATGTGCGGGAATACATATAGGTTAAATTAGTAGCAATGAGGCTATATATTATGTGTATCCTGCCAAAAATAGTTTATTTTTGTTATGGGGACCCTTGCAGATAGTACCAAGCCACAATAAATGAGTTTTCTATAAAATAGTTTCTCATGATGGGTTTCATCGCAAATAATCTTCTATTGATGCTTTGTTTGTGATTGGTTATAAATTCCCACCGTAAATAACTATTTTGATTAATAGTATTTTGGATGGGAAAAAATAACAATTCCTGATTACTATTCCTACCATTTGGAAGGCTCGCACACCAAATCTATTTTTTATTGCGATCTTTTATCATCGTAAATAATTTATTATTATAGATAATTTCTAATGAGTAACAAATCCCCTCAAAAAATAAACTATATGTAAGGTGTATTTGTGATGAGTGATGGTCCCTTCACAAATACGTGTTTTTTACATAGTGGTATAGTTGTCATAATTGAGAAAACTGAGAAATTTCATGTTGTGATAGCAAACATATGGAGTGACTATGTTAATTAATGGAACCCAAATTCTACCATTTGAAACGAAAATTTCCCAATTCCAATTGGTATAAAATATTAGATTGTTTGGATGGGAATGAATTCTTTTTTCCCTTGATTATGATTTAGGTCATAACCATATTATTATACCCCTTGGGGATAAAAATAATACCACCTTCACCTATCAAATTAGGACATTTTCCAACTGTAGAATTCTCGTTGGAATTTTGGGTTCTATATACATTCAATGATTTATGATGGATATTTTCTTCGACATTTTTTAGATTATTGTTTTTTGTTTTTTCTTAGTTATTTCTCAATAGTTTCATGTAATTTCAAAAACTACATAGAATATATGGAAACAATATTTATGTGATGTTTATAAAAAAATATATTATTTTATGTTGGTAAAATATTCAATTAATAGTTACATATGGAATTGTTATAAGTCGTAATGTCTCTAGTAGACATATTGGGGATTATAATGATAAAAATGAATTGATTCAAAATTTTCCACTTCCCATGAATGTGAAAATAATTTGATGCATTTTTTTACATTTTTTAATTATTATATATTAATAAAGGATTTTCCCAAAATCATATGGGCTTTTTGTCCACTTATTTTCAAGGTTACATTATTTGTTTTCAAAGATAATTGATTGTAGCCATTTATCCTAATTAAATATAAAACAAGAACTTTAGTGGTGTTCAATTCCCTATACTAGATGATTTCATTTGTGGTGATATGTGATACTTGTGATATGGTGGTCTATGTTATTAATGGGGATAAGGAAGGAGGAGATAGTACATGGTGGTTATTATGATAGAAAGATATTTTATAATGTCCAAAATAATTATAGCACAAATTAAAAGGTATTTAATAATTTCATATATTATTTGGAAAATTATAAGAAGTATGTTATTGATTTTAATGTCATTATTTTCATAGATAACTCTTATCTCAAATATCAACAGGCGGTTAAAGAATCTAAACTCAGGCTTAGGATATGGACTCATTTTTCTACAATAGTTTTATTTTTTAATAATGAAAAAGAAAATAGAAGAGGATGTGGATGTTTACCACACTTTAATATTTACCCAACACCAAATCTATGGTGACTAAATAAATTATCTATCATTTTCCAAATAATAAAACATTTTCTAATTTAGTGAGGAAATATTCTTAGTATATATAAAATTACAACATTAAAGTTATAGGCCTCGTGACTATGGATCATTAAGACAATCAAATAAATAAATTCGACTCTGAGATGAAATATAATTTTTAATGTGAATTTTAATGGTTAAAAATGATCTGATGTAATTACTACAATGTGTGTTTCACGGGAGGAAATGCTCAAATTGTTGAGATCTATCACTCATAACCCTAGGGTGGACACCATGTATAGTGACATACCCGTTTCATACATAAATAGCATATCCTTTTAGATTAATATTCAATACATTTCATAAACACATTTTAATGAACCTATTAGTTTTGTGTCTCTAGATACTAGAAACAATGTCTTATTATTTCATAAAATAACATCAGAATATCCCACATCAATCACCTTACATAATAGTCCTCTTTGGAATACCCTACCTAACCATTTTCAATAACCTAGGTAAGTAAATATATTAATGTGTGTTCTCTGATGCTCAGTAAGGGAATTATAGGGTATGGTATTCAATGATCATATCAAAAAGTAAGATAATCCTAAGGGGATTTGGTCATGAACATAATCTCTCATGTTTACACCAAACCTACAATAGTTATCGAAAATTATTCCTAAAATAAATCATTATCATTTACAAAAAAAACATGGTCCATAATAGAGATAAATCATTAAAAATAAATAATAAACCATAATCTCATGTCATCAAAGTGTGGATCCATAATAAGTTTTAAAATCAATTTCTTATGTCATGGATTACTACCAAGACAATAAAATTTATATATCCAGGCTCATTAGTTATTTCTCATTTTAGATCAAGATAAACTTGTTTCTCATTGTGTTTTTGGATGAAAATTTTCCTATAGTTGATTAGGACACACCTATTTACTATAGTGGATCAGGACACAGCCATTTTCCATTTTGGATCAATCTTTTTGACTTATGTTCAATTTTTATCTAATGAGATATAAAGATTAACCCAATTCATTAGCGTTAGATTTTGGTCCCACCCATCCAATATTGAAAACCATACTTATGTTTTCTTTAATATCAAATAGCATTCATCATATCATCACATCAAAACTAGTGTAATGAATATGGGTTTCATAAATTATTTATCAATATAAACATTAACCACATAAAGAAATAATAAGGATAGAATCATTAAAAAATTTCTCCAGTAAATCATAGGTGACAAAAAAGGATGTCAACATACAAGGAAAATGATTTTTGAATATCACAAGTAACAAATATTGAAGAAATTACATATTCTATATTGAAAAATTAATTTTAAAACCTAAAACATTTTCCAAATATTGTTCTTTTAAAATATTTGTTAAATCATATAAAGGAAAAATTAAAATCATTTTAAATTTTAAAAATAAAAATATCCTTTCCTATTCTAAACAAAATTTTGAAAATATAAATCATTTTTAAAATAATTTTATTTGAAAATTACCTTGAAAATTTATAATTTTAGATTATAACAAAATAATGGTCTTAACTATAGAAATTTTTTTCCTATTGGACACATTAAAATGAAGATTTATTTTACATATTTAAAAATTTCTAAATGTTAATTATTATGAAAATGACATAATGATTGTTATTAAAATATCCTATAAAAACTCAAACCAATTGAATTTTTTTTTTAATAAATCATTTTTATAATGAAAAAAATATTTTATATAATTTTTTTTATAAAACATGGTTTTTGGATGAAAAATTATTTTCGACAAGAGAGGAAAATAATGATTACTTTTAAAAATAGTATTCTATTGAACTCGTAAGTAGAAATAGTGTGGAATATGAAGTTAAATCCTATGATATCCACAAATAACCATAGGATAATAATATTTTATTTTTATTGATATATAGATCATATTATTTTTATCATCATAAATATAAACATAAACAATCCCAATAAACAATAAAATTGTACCATAATATCATTACCACTTTAGTAGAATTGAGTCATAACTCCCCTGAAAAGGATAAATATAAATAAAACCTAAAATATCATGAGAAAAAATTAATTCATGTTATTTCATCTCAAAGGGGTGTTATATACTCATTATAGAAGAATAATGGTTCATAACATAACTTTTTTTCCAAAATGAAATTTTGAGATAAAAAATACCATACCACTACGGTAAATTTTGAGCCATAAACCCCATGAAAGATAATTTAAAAATAGATAAAAAAATCTCCAAAACATTATGGGTAATCATCATAAAATTAATTTACTGTAATGATATACACAAAATAAAATAAACATTTGATTAATCTGGAATGTGTCTCACATAAAAATAAAAGTTAGAAGGAAATCTCTTACCATAAGTCATGAATTAATTTTTACATTCTCTACCTTCCTGTATAATTATTATATGTTTTTAATACATCTATTATAAAACAATAGATATATATTTCCTGAAATTTATTTTTTCCTTATGTTATTTAACAACATTTTTATTAAAAATTCATTGTTAAAATCATGTTTCAAGTATTAACTTCTTTTTACATGTATGCTTTTATTTGGTATCTTTGGTCTTATTATTTTTATTGTAGTTCCATTATCTTCATAATTTTAACTATTATAAAAATATAATTTATACATTTTCATAAGAAAATATATTCTTCGAACCCATCAGGAGAGAACAAAATATTGTGATTTTTTTATCGTGATGGGATTTATGAATGTGAAATCATTCACATAAGGTTCTCCAATTTTTTCATAGGAAAAGATATTTTGGTGCCCAATGGGAGATATAAAATGGTCCAGAAGTTTGAGTTTGAAGGTATTAGGTATGTACAATCATTGACATCGGGTTCACCATTCATATAAATATTTCATTTTCACTCACAATTGTTCACATATCTATAATGGGGTACATATTTGATTTCTAAATTAAGGAGTTCTACTTAGGTTGGATACCCAATGTCACTTGGGAACTCTCTTTAGTTGATAAGAAGTGATGTTAAACTCATCAAAACAATTTTTTTGGAATTATTTTCTCCTCTAGAACACATTTATATATTTAATATTTGTTCAAGAATCTATTCGTAATCCAATGTTTAACATCATATGTTAAAAAAATTAGTGAGGTAACATAGAAATAGGGTAATCAAGATCCATCCTTAACGAGGTAACTTATGTATCCTAGTTATAATAGGAAGAACTGTTTTCATACTTCAGTCACACCCTTGGGTATTTCCCTGACGTGAATTCCCTTGTATTTGGTAATTAATGTCATAGAATTGGTTGGTTCTTACACATTATGGTTTACCTAGACAATGTAGAGTCAAAATAAAAATGGTAAGACAATTTAAAATTTCTAAACACAAGTGATTCACAGACGGTGTGAGAAATATTGGATTTACAGTAATCAGTACCACTGCATATAGAATGGGACTAATGAACTTTGATCTCCCTTTCGATGTATGATATTGAGTTTGTCTTTAAGAAGGTGTTATACATATCTTAGTTATATAGGGATTCAGAGATCCCATAGTTTAGTATATGTATCAATATTCTTGGGAATGAGGACTAATTATCAGCGATGAGAGATATCAGGTCATTAAGGTTGGAATATAATATACATGGGGGTACTTGCATATAAGTGTGTTCTTTTTCAATCCTGTGACATAGAAAAAACTAGTATGCATCTTGGTTTCGGAAGAAATTAGACTTCTCATAGTTTAGATTCCAGTAGCTAACAAACTAAGGGTTACCACTTGACCCACTATTGGATGAGGTAGAATGGTCATCCCATTGGAGTGATTTGTTATCGATGGTTAAAATGTCAAAAAATTCAGAGTCTTGAACTAAGGAGGATTCCCATTGGGTCTTGGGTCATATAAATGAATCTTATGTATCATAGTTATAGCTGGAACTAGATATCCCATATTTTAATTGGTCAGGGATTTCATACTATCGTTTCCCTATCAATTCGTTGTGGGATTGGTTCTTGATGGTTTGAATGTTAGAGAAGTGTGGGGGCATAAACCTTTGTGGATTCCCATTTGAGGTTGAGACATAGAAAAGAATATAGTGTTTCTACGCTGTGTAAGGAATCCAAGATCATGTAGTTTTGTTCTCTGAGGATTACACAATGAGCTCTCCCTCTTGATCCACTAGTGGATAATACAGAATGATCAACAAAATTGAGTGATTGGGTCCCGGGGGAGATATGATGTAGACATGGGGGACATGTAGTGAGCTGGATTCCCATTTGAGAATGGTCTATAAAATAACTTCATATGTATCTTGGTAATGGAAGGAATCAAACAACACATATTTTAGTCGGATTGGTCATATGCACTAATTTATACCTTATACAACCACTACAAAAGGTTATAATGTCGTAAGACATCCGCTTCCACAACCTTATTATCTTCCTTCGATTTTGGATGATATCTAGGAATTTCCTGATTATGTAAGATACATTTATAAACAAAATCTCATGATCATTTTCACTTGTCTACATGATGTTGCATAAGTTGAATTACGTGTATGGATACAATTTCATGATCTTACTAAATTTTCTAGAGGATGTTTCATGATCAAGGTTGTCCTCTCTGAAGGGTGATACGTGATATTTTTTACTTGACTGACCGATGCAACAAGATTTGTAATACATTATTGTTGGCTGTCTCGTGATCTTTCTGACGTGCCCAAAGGAAATCACATGATCAAGGATGTCTTGTTCGGGTCCCTTCATGAGAACTAGTTGATTTTTTCCAGTTTCATCACAATACCTTTCAGTCTTGTCCAAGTGTCACTACATTATTTTGGGACACATTTCTCAATGATGTCACAAGGTTTTGATAGAATGTTTGGAGGATTTCATTATAATTGTGTGGTTTCCCATGGGGCATTGTGTGACATTATAGACATGTCCAAGGTACACTGTAAGAACTAGATAGTATGTTAAGGGAGTGTTGCATGATTTGGGAAACATTTCCCAATACTGCTACATGATATAGGTCGGTTATGTGTAGTGTATAAGGATCATATAATCCTTCTAATCATAAGTATCCCATATTTTTATAGTCTTTTATTCCATATATTATTGAATTTATACCTCTTCTTTTTCTGGTTTTATCTAATTTTAGGTTTTATGTGACCTACAAGATATGTGGGATTTCCTTTGAATAATCTAACTAACACGCTATGATTACATTATGAGATATATAATATGATCCTAAAAAAGAAAATATTTCTGTTGTGTGATCCCTTAGTATTTTCATCATATTTTTGCTAGTAAAAGTCCTTTGTGATCGTGTGGCAGGTCACTCTATAAAGTATGCTCATGTGATCCCATGTTTGATTAATCATGGGTTTCTTATTTGTGTTTATGGGGAGTAACTTATAGGTCATGCCACCCCGATAATACACTACCTTGCCTGAAAAGTATCTCATTGATTTGGGATTGAGTCGGTGTAGGGTAAATTTGTTTCACATACCCAACATGACCTTATCATTGTTCATCTTTAGTGCCTCCAGATGACTGTGGCAATAAGAATCTTCCATCAATGTACTGTGGAATTCATTGTATAGAAAAGGGTACAAAATAAAGTTAACTAACATCAAGGATGTTGAATCCACTTGTATAGTGTAGCTATAGGGATTGTAAATCATGATCCAAAGTGCTCTAATATTGACGATTGTATGGAACAATCATGTTATGGATGACCCAAAACACCATAAGATATTGTGTCACACTATGATGATGGAAAGGCTACCAAGAATCAGAATTCCATTTTTGCAAGGTACAACATATTTAGATAATGTCCATAGGAACACATGCATGAGCCATAGTCATAAATGTATAGTCAATCAAATGTTCTCCTAATGTTGGTTCTCATTTCCCAAGGGACATGGAAGGTTCATGGAGATTAGAGGAACTCAAATAGTAATGTGTGAGTTTTAAAAAAGGTAATATTCAAGAAGGGATTGAGTTCCCTAAAAGTTGTGTTGCCACCTAGAGAATATGTTATGTTGGTCATGAGATATAAAAATTCATTACATTACTTTTTCATGTGTCTTGGATTACATCAAACATGTATTGACTTTTAATCAGGCTATAAAGTTAGACCTATGAGCTTTGTGACTCATTTCATTATTCCCAAATTTTTTTCCTAAAATCATTAGATAAAGAGTTTTGCGAGTTTATACATGAAACATAATTATTCATCCCTTGAACGTTTTTAAACTATGATGTTTATTTTCTATTTGGGAATAAATTTTATTGTCTTATGATTTGAAATATCTAAGCTACATTTTGTGGTCATAATGATTTTCCCAATGTACATGGTGTTTTAGGCTATTAAAAACATAGACCTAATATGATGGAAATTATAATCAAGATCCCAATTTGGATACCCAATTTAAGGAGTACTTTAACAATTTCTTTATTGGATATGAAAACGTTGTAAATCATGGGATGAGGTTCTCAAGTCATGATTTATGATATTTCTCAATCATTCCAAGGATGTGTCTAACACTATATATTGATGAGTTTTTCCATGGGGTCCTCATGTTTGAAAGGATCATAAAACCCATGCTAAATGGGTCATGATGTTTAATGTTGGTAGTTATAAGCCCTTATGCTTTGATAGCATGGTCAAAATGATAGATCTATGTTCCATTCCATGGTTCATGGATGGTTTTTGGAATCTCAAAGAACCCATGACATGTTGTTTGATTTTTGAATTGATATAAATAAAACCAAATAGAAGAACCCCATACTATGGTTTAATTGGTTCAACCATTTATGCTCATTTGATAAGGAATTATTATTGGTGGTGGTCTACGCATTTTAACATTATGTTGTGTGGATTTAATTTTCATGTATATTCAATGTTCTGAAAAAAATACATTTACTTGCAGCTTAACATCATGTGGTAAGAGTATTTTTCCTCTCCTGATAGTTTATTGTGCAATAGTATGTACATTCGTTGCATAGGTCTATCCCATACATAGTTAGGGGTTCATTTTTTTTATTTTTGTATATTTCCAATGAAAACAATATCGGAGGTGTTGGTGTCTCTCTGTATCAAGTGATGATTCGAATCAAGTCACACATAGATCATAAATGAATGTTTCATTAACATTTATGACATTCAGGTAGGTATTGGGAAATATTTTTTATTTATGTTTTCGAAATAAAATAATGGAACTAAAAGTCACGACATATCCTATAATGGATAGAATCAAGAAACATGTAGTACATGAATGTAAAATAATTTATGATCTTCTAATTAACACATAGAAGGGAGAATTGTTTCCATTGATTGCTATACCTGAACCTAGGATTAATGATTTGGGAATCTCTATGTATCTAGTGATGGAAAGATTCCAGGCACACTTAGTTCTGAGGAACCATTCTATTTATTGTCATTCAAAAAGGATGCGGACTACTCGATTGGAAAACAGGTTATTATGGCTCCACACATAACCTATGATCTGGGTGTCATTATGTATTTTTAAATTATTGGAATCAAACCACATGTAGTTCGTGAACATGAAAATCACTATGCAGGTTAGACCCATACATAGAGGGGGCATTTTTAATGTTGATTATTGTGGATGTGCCCAATATTAGAGATCATGGAGTCACTATGTATACTATAATGAAACGAATCAATCCACAAAAGGTCTTGAATGGAGGTTTGGAGGGAGACCAACATGAAAGATAATGGTCCTCTCTGGAGTATTCTGCGATAATGCATAGTTTTTTTCTTGAAAGGCACATCATCCATGCAGTTTCATACCATGCAGAAGAGACTCATTGTATTCCTCTAAGGTTATTCATTCAGGAACATGTTAACCATTTCATGAGCTAACATGTCTCGATCAGGTGAGCATTCTCATACCTAAATTCTTAATCCCATGTGAGTGATGATATTTGTTCGGAAGAAGGAATGGTAAATTTTCATTTATTGAAATAGAGGAATTTAAATAAACTAATCGGGTGAATTTTATCATGTCGTGGATGGGTTAAGATATAAGAGAATATTGTTCATCTGTTACTCATTAAAATGGGAATCAATGAATACTTTTTTATGGAAAATCCATGGAGTATAGTGTCATGTAAAAAAATATACATATAGTTAAACATCATGTGGTTTAGGGAACCGTTACTCAATTTGAAATAATATTAATATTTTGGTTGGGCCCGAGAATGAACGTTTAATTGTCTCCACATATCCTACGATGTAAGGAATCAGTCGACACATACTTCTGGGAAACAATGTAATTTGGGGCAATATAGAAAGGACATCATCAATGAAATTTATTGTCTTCTGGTAAGAAGAGGGTCACCTGACATGGAAAACACTTATTGATAGTCGTCCAAAATTTTGAAGTCATGTGACAGGGACAAAAATATTATTCTTGGGCCTAGGATTGTATATCTGAGTGTCATTATGTAACTTGTGATTCCTGTAATCATTCCATGTGTATTCCTAGGATGAGTAATTTTCTATGTAGATATGACTCACATATTGGGATATGAGAAACTCATGTCTCTTTTTCAAAGACATAGATCATATACGTTTAATCATTTGTCTGAAAATGATTCCCCTTTGGTTTAAATCTATGTGTCTATAGAACCTCCCATGTAGTTTTACTTCATGTTATAAGAATGTGTTCCATATTTTTTAACATGATGTGGTTATGTGGTGATATGTTCTGTCATTTAATGTATTATAACTATGATGTGGTTGGTATAGTTTAAAATCCTATTTTTAGGAAAACATTCGAAAAGTTTAACATCCAGTTGTAATTATAACTTCTTTATAGTATAATTTCATGTGGTCAATATGTTATCTATATATTTTAACTTCCTATAGTCAGGATGTGATCTTTTTAGTTAATATCATATGGTCATGAAATGGGACACTTTAATGGGAGTTATGCAAAGTATTTCATATGTAATACTTCATCGATTGGGGTTTTGAAACACTCTTTATCCATTGTGTCCAGTGAATAATCTCAATTTTGATAGACCTTATATATTATATCAGGAATTTTCCATTTGGTATCTAGCTTTTGAGGACACTTTCATAGTAACATTGGGTTCCTAGTAGTTAAAACCAATTATCCTTGAAGTAATGAACAAATGTGGAAATTTTTATTGAAGGGTCATGAAAAATGATACTAATGGACTTCAAATTTGTGTGGTGTACACAACCTGTTCCCATCGATCCACTCATGTTCATAAAACAATTTTTTTATTGGACATCATCTAAGAATTCCCCACAAAGAGATATTTGAAGGTAGGTAAATTGGTATTTTATGGGTAACACTACCTCAATTTTGAATGCCACTGAATATGGAGTATATTTTTAGAAATATGTGTGGTGATAAATTATTCCCATAAAGAAAGGTTTATTTTTTCCATCTATGAATTATTTTCCCTTTCACAATCTTTTGTTTTATGTTTTATAGGTCATATTGAAGGCCTCCCTTGGTCCTTTTTTCCACTACATGTTAGTGGTGTTAATCATTGGACATGACATTGTTATCAAGGTATAATTTCTTAAACTACATGTAATATATATTTCAGTGGTTTTATGTGAATATCATGTGATGGAATCCGAACCCGTTGATCATATGAGACTTAATGAAGTTATCTATATTCTTTATCCTAAATTCATTGATGAGTATTTCCTAAGGGAACATAGAAAACAATTCAATAGGAGAAGGGATTCAATTAAACTATTTAGTTGGGGGTGGGGGTCTTTCCCCAAAACATCTCTTCCCATTACAAAATATGTCTATGAATATTTATCTATATTAACCAATTATAGGGGATAATGAATGATTTTTTCAAAAATATAGAATGTGTGAAATTTATTTGTGAATTCAACATAGTAATGTATAATGGTATTCCATTAGTTACATATCATCCTGATATGTGGGAGAGCATGGTCCGAGACTGAGGAGAGACACTAAATCCCACTTGGACTTCTTCCATGAAGGTGGGAATATCACTTACATCTATGCATATGAGGATGATTTCACCAAACCTAGTCTTGAATTAGATTTTTTATTCATATGGGGCATCCCATAGATTAATATTTTCTACTTATCCTCGAATATATTCCCTTACATCGAGATCATTCAAAAGATTCACAACCCGTATATAATCAATTATGCGCTTTTCCTATCAAGGGGTGGATATTAGTTCATCATGATCTGGGGTGTTGTTGACCTGATTTATTTCTTCCATTTTTTCATATGATGATTTAGGAGTCCATTAATTGATGTGTGATGTGGAACATTTCTTCTTCTAGATCAGGATAATCTAGGATAGTGGTTGTATTAGACCATGCGTTGGTATGATCCTTCTATGATTGGTGGAAATGAAAATGGATGGCCTCAAATGGGGACTCTTCTAATAGACATCTACCATAGCCAATGAGATGGGTAATATCTTTCTTTTTTAATGTAATATTCACCATTGATCTTTTTTATCACAAACTATGAAGCTATGTTGATGTTTACGTAGCATATTTGCAGGTGTAGGGATAATTACAATTCAATAGTGAGGGATTAGTTTTATAACGCATTATTAGTGAAACCTATGGATAGTGAGGAAGAGTTGAGAAAAATTGTGTTTTCTAGAGAAATAGAAAAAATAACTGGGCATCCAAATTGATTTTTCAGTTTTTAGTCTCTTACCAATAGTAATTCGAGATGAATCCTCAAAATATGTCTCTTATGTTTTCGTCATGTTATAGGAATTTAAAACCTCCTCATCAAGAAGCTTTATGTCTATTAAAATACTCTCAGGGGTGGGATATTCGGTAAGGAAATCATCCATAGTCTTCCCTATCACTAACTTCTATGAGATGGACTGAATGTTTAATTATTACAGATTATCATCCCCTCTGTAAAAATACTCAATGGGCATGGTATGTACAAGGATATACTTTAGTGGTTCAATATGACATACCAGGTGGACTTCATGGTGATTCAATTATTGAAATAGATTTTTCACTACAAAAGATTAGTGCAATGTTTCTATTCTTAATGTCAGAATATTGATTCTGAGTTACTAGAGTCATTCGGTTGAGGTAAGAGAGAATTTTCTCACTCAATACAACATTTATTTATTTTAGGGGTAGAACTTAGTGATCATTACTTGGAAAAAAAATAATATGATTTTTTCCCTAACACTTATGGCATCAGCACTAGTGCATATAAAATGTAGTGTTTTAGTCTCCCAATGTATTATTTATCGTGCATATCACATTGATTGTAAATTACCTTCTTGATTATCTTTGTGAAGGGGAGTGATTTTCCAGCCAGGTTGGCAATGAAATGTTGAATGTAGGTGAGGTTACTAGGGAATCCCCTTAGTTATTTGATATTCCAAGTATTTAACATCCCTATAATTTCATTGGTTATTTTAGGGTAGACATAAATTCCATGGTGGAATGCTCTAATGCCAAGGGACTTATTTAATTTTATCCCAAAGAACATTTCAACATATTCATCATCATACCTTGTTGTCATAACTTATTGAAGACTGTTTGAATATTTGTGAATTGATCACACCATTGACAAGAATTGATCACCAGGTAATCAAAAATGGATTTGAGATCCCGAAACATATATTTGAGCTTTAGCATCCATAGTGGTATTTTTTCATACATATCAAACCCTTGAATGGTCAGGTTTGTAGGAGATAAGTCCCCTTTACCATATCCCAAACGAAAAGGGTCCAAATTAGGATGAGGTTGATACTATAAAATTTTAAATCAAATCCCTCTACATGTCAACATTATCATGTCATCATGAAACATGTAGTGGTATAATGTTTCCTAGAATAAAATATTTGTGACCATGCTATGTAACCAATATTGTGACAAAGAATTCTGATGGAATGGTATCCGCTTAATAAACATTGTCTTCAACGACTTCTATCTTGAACACCAATGTGCTCTGGAGGTCCTCACAAAAGTTCCTCCTTGGGTTATTTTAAAATATGTTGGTTATCTTGGACTGAGATAATTCCTAGGAAAATATATAGATATTTTATAATTTCATGCTTTTGTGACATACGTCAGTACATGCTGATGTGGGGTTTCTACTTATTTTTTTGTGTAGGAGTTGAATAATTTTTTAAGATAGTCCAGGTGTTTTTGTAGAGGCCAAGGGATAATCTAATTATAATTTCATAGATTTCACTGGCATTCCCCATTGTCTATGATGATCAAGCAATCACATTACCACCAGTCAGTGGCCAAATATTATTAGGATGTGGATACTTCTAGAGGGTTCTGAAGATCCTCCTCATTTCTATTGGACTTAGTGGGGTTCTTACCTATTGGTATCATCTACATATATGTCATATATGGGGACATGACTAAATTATTAGGTCCGACCATTGTTGTATTGACTATTTTACCCCTTATATCGCTGCATTCGACCACCTGTTTAGTGGCTCGGTATAGGAAAATCATACTTAGACGAATATTTATCATTGAGAAAGGGATATTATAATTTAATTAAAATAATATAACCAATTATGTTGAATTTCCCTAATGATTTTTCTATTTGGTGGGAAAGTTACCAAGATTTGAATGTTGTAAGAATGAAATATACAATAGTCAAAGCATGTGTCAGAGCAGTTGATGAATCCTCCTCTTTAGTCACATCCTATCTTCAATCATTTCCACCTTTGGGAGTAATATTTCATGTCACCATTCTATTTAGAGGAAACATTATAGTTAAGTGAATCAATTCACTCAGGCTGTAATGATCTTAGTTAACTAGATTTAGATTCATCTAGTTATTTGACTTCTTTATATTCCAAGCTACATTTTTTCCCAGTACCATTCTTATACAGACTAGGAAATATTATTACCATCCACCCAGTTTGAGATGTTACCCAACATCACCTGTATGGAATCATCTATGCATTGGTGTATTTCTTTAAATATGAAGTGATCATTGATGTTGTCACCCAGACTTCAATTGATAGGATATTAGTGGGGAAGGTGGTTGAAGTTGAACTAGTTAGGCTTCATGGGATGTATCTTTTTAATCATATTATTATCCATATCATAAAATAAATAATATTGAATATATTTATTTTGGATAGAGTGTTCTTTATGGGTCCATTCCTCAAATACTAGGAATCTCTGATCGTGTTTTAGCTTCTAGACGATGTAAATTTTGTGGTTTCTATCTCTTGATATAGGTGTTGTGTGGTTAGGGACATTGATATGTTCATGAATGGGGGTTTCTACTATTTTTTCTGTAATAGTAGTATTGTGTGCCTTGCTCATCCTTTTACCTTTTGTTGAGAGCATGAGTTGATACATAACATTCGTCCCAGCAATGGAATCTTCTAAAATTGGTGTTGCTTAAACATATTCATGGAATCCACTCGGATACATCATTAGGATCCGCAGTGTCTATATGACATTTTAATTATTTTCCGTACAGTGCATGAGTAGTTACTTCTACAATAGAATTATTCTGAATGTATTGGGTAAAGATTTCCTTTTGACTATAAATTTATATATAATATAATTTTCATGTTGCTTGCTATTTTTCAGGTATGTAATAGGTGTTTCCATAGAATGGATATAAATGGGATATGGAATTGATAAGGATCTTATTCCTATCCTACAACTGATATTTTTGTAATAATATTGTACCAAAAAAAATTCCCAGCACGGTCTATACAAAACCCATCAACACAGTTGCCTCATTTTGATCTCAAGGGAACATTATCATAACATATGGAGACACTAAGTGACTGGGATTTTATTCTAGGGATCCCACACCATCAAAGGTAGACAATGTTTGATTTCAAGAATTGAAGGGGGAGGGGGTTTGAATCCACCAATTTGGGATGTGGGCTCTCATTAGGCTGCACATGTGTCAACCTCCCTTCTATGGGTTTCATAGAACATGTGAGGGACTCGATTTTATTTAGAAGTTATAGAGGTACTACTACCTGAACCTCTTCCAATTTACAAAATGAAAGGATTATTGACATTGTGGACTCTTTTTCATCTCATGGTGATTATAAATTCTTGTAAAGACTATATGATCTCCGAAGAATGTTATAGGTTTCCCCTAAAATGGAGGGTGGTTCTAATCAACTTTGACTTACTACTACTTTTATTCATACTACATGGATCTAGAGATAGTCTAATGATAAGGATACACTCATGATGGAAGATCCCATTTCCATGATATATGGGAGGATGAATATTTTTCTCTTCCTGAAGATGATACATCATTGGAAATTTTCCCTTGATTATCTCTTAATTTAGTTGTTTATGTTTTTGTATCACATTCTAAAGTTGTTTTATTCATTCATTTGTGGATGGACTTTTGGAACTTTAGGGAGGTTATTGTGATATATCCATACCTTTTCAATAATAGTTGGAATTATTCTGCAATTGACAAGTAAAATATATATTCATAAGTACCAGGTTTTGGATTATCCATTACTTATTTTCATATACAAGATAATTGGTGCATCCAGATCCTCCTCTTGGAGTGTATATTCCATATTTCACCCCTATACATTAGTATCATGATACACGTTATATATTATGTTAATAATGATGAAATTTATATAGGTGTATCTAGAAATAGCAGTTATTATTTTACTATAAATTAAATAGTATGATTCTATATTTCATTCATTTGAGTCATTTCATAAACCCTGTTCATATTGGGCCATTTTGGCTTACAACTGATGCAGTTTTTGATTTTATTCATCATATTTTCCTCCTATAATAAATTTTTAATAGAGACCATGAGGGAGTTTCAGGTCATGTCTTCTAAATAGGACATAAATAGTAGAGGTATTTATTTTGGTGGGTGGAATGAATCAGATTTCAACCATTGGTGTTTACCTACTATCATGGAGAAGACTGATTCCCTCGGATGCGATGATGACGATTAAAATACTAACATACCTATTGGATGCTGACTATTCGATGGAACAATTGGAGTTTCATGATCCTGTTGTTGAGGATCTGATTATTCTAGTCTTGGATTTGATGACTCTTGGGATTGGAATTGTCATAAAAATGCCCCTTGCCCAACGGATTGGGTTCTCTCCTAGATGGCTACTGTGGTAGATGCTATTGCGATCTATTTTATATGGTACATCTATGACCTTCTATGATCTGGGTGTAGGAAAATCTCATTAATAGTATCATTTTCTATTTAATGATGTTGGGTTACCTGTATCATTAGTTTCATTCTCTAAAATTAATTCCCATCATTTTTATGTTCCTAGTTCAAAGATCTTTTTGTTTTCATCTCCCTCTGTTCATCTTTTTTTGTAACCATTGAAGCGGTGGAATTCTATTTTAGTGGCCAACTGGCTCATGAGTTACCTGGAACCCCATTTTTGAGGCTATGACATTACATGACGCTGTGTCTTTGGAGATCTATTATTCTAGTGGTTTAGTTAAGTGTAATTATCCATACATTCCCCAATCATGAATATTAATAAATTATGAGGCTTCAGCGGTAAACTTATGAAGACTAGTTATGTCTTGGATGAAGGCATGAAATAATTTTTTATTGTGAATTTCAGGTTTTAGTTATAGATACATGGAGATAGAAGCCATATCTAGATGAAAAAAGTGTTTCTTGATGGTCTAAGGGTGAACCTTATATCATGGATATGGTAGGGTTCTGGGGTTTAATAAATTAAAATTCTCTTATATATTTTTGCGTTTATAAAGCATTAACTCCGTCTCTATCCCATTTGGATCTCATTTTAATAATTGTATTGTTCCTAGAACTTTAGGGGAAGGGTGATTTTTTATAACTCTCTATATGTCAATGTTTCCTTCCTCCTCAACAAGTCTATATACCTCTAATTGGTGAGAACATGAAATGTTATTCTTGGGGTCGCCTAATGAATGCATCTAACTGTTACTAGAAGTTAATGGTGGACCATATAAGTCTAAAACTAATGTTCTATGAAACATTATATACATAGGGGTCTGAGTTTTGGGAACCTCACTAAATGGAGGTTTCTGGGCAATGGATGGATTTCCATCTCTATCGGTGATATCACAGTGGGGTCTTTGACCAGAACATATCTTGAGTTATGAGTCCCTATGATCCATTTTCATACCACCATGAGGAGTAATATCTTTGTAGAGATCACCTTATTTTTCTTTTTTATGTATCTAAGGACCCTTAAGGGGTTAATAATGCATCTCTAACAACCATAATACACTATAATTTAGTAGATTAGGGATATGGGTCACATACTACATTGTGAATGAAATATGTTGGAAAAAAATTTGGAATATTGAATGGATATGATACAATTGTATAATTACTAGAAGAATAAATTAATAACCATATGGTTATTGTAAAAAATGATTTGGCTACAGATAAGCTACTGGAATATGCCAATAATCTTCATGGTTATTAATAGGATTATGATCCTAGCTATAGAAGGTTTCCAGAATATGTTGGAAACATTTGATGAAGTGGGATATGATCTTGATTCCAATAATAATTTCCTTTTATAATATTCGAACAGGCCTTTGTAAGGGGAGAAGGGATATGATACGCTTCTGTTATAGCCTCTACAAAATATTAGTGTTGTTTGTAATTATATGATGTAGGGATATGAGCATTGCATCTGTGAGCTGCTCAAATATTCAATGTTTCTTAACATTCGGGAATATGATCTTACCCAAAGTTGTGTGCCACTCTCTGCTAGTGGGACTCAATTTTAATGAAGATATATGCTAGATCCTGAGCCTTTTTAATATTCCATCTGACCTTTTCGACAAGAATATGAGCCTATATCGACTCATTTTCCTCCCTCACCTAGTGATCCCTAGTAATAACAGAGATATAAACCCAATCATAGGGCATTGTTGTATGTTTGTGTCCTTTCTGACTAGTATGTGCCCTTATCCTGAGGTATGTGAATCTCTCACATAGTAATACCTGGTTAGGAAGGGAAATTGAGCTTGTTCATATGACTCATCCTTTCCTATAATATGACAATAATCCTCCTACATTGGAGTAAAAATGTGATCTATCATTAATGAAAAAAACATGTTCCTACTGATATGAGTGTTGTTATGCCATATAAATATATAGAGGAGTGTGTTTTTATACTTGTAACTCAACTAATTCTGGAATATGTTGGCAGAGTTAATTAGCTATTTCTAGAAAGTAATGTCACTTTAGAAAAGTGTGTGTAGAAATATAAGCAGGAAAAATTTCTATGTCCACTATATATTGTGTGCTATCTTATTTTGAAGAAGGTATATGAGCCAACTTCTATCCTCTTGTTTCTATTCAAATATGTCAATGGGATTTTTGCATGGTGGTTGGGACATGCACCACCCCCATTCTTATTGTAGTAACATGCCCACATACATTTTCCATGTGAGGAAGAATATGATCCTACTCATTGGATACTTCAAAAATAAATTGATGGTCCTAATAAAAATATTCTGTGATAAAAGAAAAAAACATTTTTATAAAAATAATTCCACAGCCAATGTTCCATATTTTTTAATTGTTCACGACTATTAGATGTGGAAATATGTTGGTCGTTTCCCTCAGTATCTGATTGAGTAGAACCATAGGGTTGGTACTGGTGATGGTGGTACACCAGATCCCTCCTTAAGAGAATCAAAATAATAATGGATACATAGTTAACTCCTTGATCCACCTTTATTAGATAATGAATCTGGTGATTGTTACACTCTATGTATAAGATTCTAAATGAGTTGGTGGTGGCGACATGTACCACTAACATTACTATAGCTATCATTAGACAATGAGGAATCATCATTTCTAGTATTTAAAGTCCCTCATAGAAATCCATAAGGGTAAAAATCATGCGAGATCAATAGTAAAATTCGATCATTGCATTCCTTACCCATCACTAATTTGGTCGGGTGGGTGAGGTCATCTTACATTCTGCATGTGTTTTTCAACAGTACCATATTTATGAAAACAGTCACTAGATAAAGGTATGATATTAGGATGGGTGTTATTTGTGAGAGAAATATTTTATCTCATCAATAAAAAAAGGAATAGGGTCACCAATAAGTTCTTCATCCTAGACATTATATATACTCAATCATCATTCACAGATACCACAATTTTCCATTCTTATTCATGGTCTCACCATCCTTCCAGCATGAACTTGTTACAGTGAGGATGAACTTATTTCATGAGAATTGTAACAAAAAATGATTATCTAATAAGATTTATCATTTGAAATAATCATGTTGGTTTCATCATTTTTTGTGTAGGATATCCAAAAAATGTCTTAACAAATGGAAAACCAACTATTTTTCTGTTTGATAGATTCACTTCAAGATTAACATTATTTTTTGATAGGAAAAGATACATTGAATTACAATGTTTTGAGAAACAATGGTGAGACTATTTTATTGTTTTTGTGGGGGGAGGGGTGGTTCTACATCTCTATAATCATTCTAGTTATATTCATCATTTTTATTGGAAATGAAATGCCAGGCTCCCATGTGGTGAGAATAAAATGGTCCAATAGTTTGTATTAATGGGTTTTATGTATGTAAATTCATTCAGGTTAGTTTCTCAATTCATAATAAACCTTCATAGAAACATGAAATGTTTCTCATATTAATAAATGTGTTTATTCCTTCTTTATATTGGACATCATTCAATTTTAGTTTCATAGAAAATGGTACGTAAGAACTCACATTGGTCGAGAGGTTAGAAGGATAGGATCATTAAACCCTTTTTGGGGAATTACTTCATAATATGGGACACCCTTATAGATATTATATATGTTTGTGAAATTATACCTCTTTAACATATGGGACAAGTTACCCTAACAAAACTAACATGTATTTAATACTTCAATGTGTAAAGGAGGGCCTATTAATCAGTCCATCATTATGTATTCGAATTTCATCATTCATTTCCCCTTAATGGGCTGTTAATTAAATCCTAAAACCATATAATCAAGAATTCTTGGGTTTTTTCATATAGTGAGGCTGTAAATATATTGAAGATGGTATGGAACCTTTTCTAGGAGTCCTACTATCATTTCTCCAAGATGGTACCAAAACTCTAATAGTTCATCATACCTGATCTGTTTAACATCTCATTAAAATGAGATATATGAGTGAACATATGAACATGGTGTCATGATCATGCCTCAAGGAGGCATCCTTTTTATCCTGGTTATAATAGGTATTATAGTAAAAAAGTTCATTTATTCCATTCAAGCTTTCCATGAGGTTGATTCCCTTATAAGGGGGTCTTCATATCATTTCATTGATCGAGACATACACATTGAGGTTTCCATGGATGGTTGAGAATTGTGATGTGGATGATAAGACCATTCCAAATATGTTTCCCCACATAATCCATGATCAGTGTGAGAAATACGAGATATCAACTAATCAGCCTCAATGGATATTGATATGGGACTTATGTGCTGGGATATCTCATTCGATGTTTGATATGGAGCTCGGGCCAAAAGAATGTGTCGTATATTTCTTGGTTCTAGTAGGGATCATAGTTCTCATATTTCATTTTCCTTATCAATCCTCTATGGAATGAGGATGAATGATAAACCCATGGGATAGAATGGGTCATGATGGTTGGAATTTTTTATACATTGGGGGACATACCTCAAGGCGGATTCTCCTTAGATCCTTGACCATAGAAATGAATCCAATGAATTTTGGTTATGGAAGGAATCATATTTCTCGTAGTTTAGTTGGATGAAGCTTACACAGATTGGTTTCCCTCTTGATCTTCTTGTTGGTGAGGAAGAATAATCATCACATGGGAGTAACTGGGTCTTGATGGATTGAATGTTGAATCCATAGGGTGACTTATACAAGGGTGAATTCCCATAGGATCATGTGAAGTAGAAAGGCATTATACCTATCATTGTAATGGAAGGAATTAGAGTAACAATATTTTTATTGGTTAGGTATTACACACTATGGTTTCCCTCTCGATCCGCTGGTGAATGAGGCAAAATGACGATACCATGCATCGACTGGATCCAAATGGTTAGAATGTTAGAGATGTGGTGGTATTTACATCAACGTGGATACCCATTGAAGTCCATCCATATAATGGTGCCCTATATATCATGGTTATGGTATGAAT
Source organism: Viscum album (assembly GCA_963277665.1). NCBI lineage: Eukaryota > Viridiplantae > Streptophyta > Magnoliopsida > Santalales > Viscaceae > Viscum > Viscum album. The sequence goes on along the minus strand of OY728133.1, from coordinate 1,923,857,783 downwards.
AAGAGTTCCCATTGTTCAGTTGGTTCAGGATTACAATGTGAGGTTTCCTTCTCGATCCACTAGTTGATGTGATAGAATGATCAGACTATGGGAGTGTTTGGGTTTCACTGGATGAGATATTGGAGACATGGTGGGGGATTACAATGAGGTGTATTCAAATTGGTTATCAATCCATATAAATAATCCTACATATCCTAGTTATGGTATGAATCTTATTTTACATAGTTCATTTGGCCAACCCTTAGACACAGAGGTTACCATTACATATCCATTAGACATGGATATCCTATTTGAGGATGTCTTCTTGACATGTAATGACTTTAATTTTTAAATTTTAAAGTATTTCAACACATTTTGTGATTGATTAGCATATATTACTATATACAATCATGGTATCTACTGTAAGGTTCCAAAGGAAATCACAGAACCTAAATGGAATGTGCATAGATCATCACATGATATAGTTCTCTTGTTTGTGGGTTGTAACATCATAAAACCTGGAATGTCATAAGGGTTATGCATCATCTGACAAACTTTTCTAAGTGATACTTCATGATTTAGAAATCCTTTTCTAATGTGTGTCTCAGGATCTAGATGAGATTCTGAGATGATTCCACATGATCAGGAATGGCATGTCCTAAAGGAATCTTTAGAATCATTTTACATGTTTTGGTGTCAGCACAAGACCTAGCTGACATATCCAAGTGTTTATACATGATTATGAGTCAAAAGACTAGTGGCCTTAATATGGTTTGGATGGAAATATCATATTACATTTGTATTCTAGGGTGGAATGCCATGAGGGTGTTATGAAACATTTTGGGAATGTGAAAGGGACATCACTTGATTCATATAGAATGTAGATATTGTAACTCCCCAATGATTAATAAATAAAAGATTGAAACATTGAGACTCCAAAAAACAAAACTTTGATATAATATCTCTAGTAAACATAATGTTTTCAACTTTGTGATTTGAATTTCAAAAAACTGACATACACTATAATGTTCAGTAAGATATTTAGAGTCTGATCAGACAATCATAATTTTTGGTGAATAGTAAAGTACCATTATTAATAGTAATATTAATAGTGAAATAAACTTTATGAAAATTAAATCTTATTATTATTTTATTTTCTTAATGTTATATGATAATGAGGACTTGATTAATTTTTCAAAGTGATATGAAACGAACTATAGTTTTAAAATTAATATTTTTTAAATTAATTATGATTTTATTTTAAAATTAAATTAATCATAATTAGATAAATATTTCAAAAAAATAGAGTTCATTTTTGAATTGTACAAATAGAATAATGGTTACGGTTAATTTTTGGGTTTTTTTAAATACTTGTATTTTTATTAATAGAAAAATATTGTAATTTACCGTATATATACATTAGTAGTTAAACTCAGTATTACTAGAATCATTGCGTATTTAAGCAAAATTGGTTTGAACTCACCTACACATATTACTGTTATGACAAAATGGAATGAATACTATTGGTTTTCTAAGGGTAAATAATAAAATAATGAAAAATATATTAAAAAATCACCCCTTTCGTCCACTATACACCCTACCCCCTTCACTCCCTCTTCTCTTCACTCCTCTAAAACCTTTTTCCTTGTCTAAACTTTGTTAACATATCTTCCCAAGATCCTCCCCCACGTCTAGTAACCCTGGTCTCATAGAAATTCAAAAAACCCTCCCCTAAAGAGGTTCTCAAAGAAGATAACTTTGTGAAGTAAAATTCCTCTTTTCAATTCATTAATTTCATGTTAATTTCTTTTCCTTTTCATTCCTCAACTAAATTCATCCAAATGTTATGATGGCTCCAGCAACATATATGTACTATAATTTTGTTATGATAGATGAATAATTATTTATCACCTCTTTTTTCCTCTTCTTTAAAACTAGAAATGAAAACACCATCTCAGATGTGTTAATTGATTAGATTCAAGGATGGCTTGTTTTTAATTTCAATTGTTTTCTTCAATTCTGGTCATGATACCATATTGATGGTTTTAATAGGATATAATATATTTATTATAACTTATTTATGGTTATGTAATCCTTTATTACATATGATATTAATTTATAAATCAAAATAATTCTATAGTTATCAATAACAACCAATTAACCAAAACAATTATCATTAATGTTTATATAATGAATCGTCTTTACTCCCAATAAATGAATAAATTTTTGGAGAATGTAATATTCTTATTTTTCACTAATAACATAAAACTTCTATTCTATACTACCATTATCATTCTATAAGTTTATCCATATATGAATATAAATAAATCGGTCATTAAAACCATGGATGAAAACTCTACTAAAAAGTGAAATTGAATCATTTAACACATCAAAATCCCATGAATGAACCTAATAAGATATAATAAATCCATAAAATTTATATGTGGTTCTAGATTAATTATTTTATAATCATAAATTTGATAATTCATGTAATTATGACCAACTAAGGAACAAGTTGGGACTTATGGTAAGGGTTTTCTACCAGAACCTTTATTTTCATTTGGTTTACAATTATTCTCAACATAACTAAATTAGAAACTTATTTATTCATATTTACTCCATATATATTCTGTTATAATGTTCAATATATGTGTACCAAATATAATCCTACTATCATTTTTTGGAGAATTATATTTTTCAAAAGGATTATTCAAGAATTGTTCACGAAATACATGCCCGATGCAAGGGAATTTCACAAATTCTAACCTAATTTCAATGGTACTATATAATCTATATATGGAACCCATTATAATTATAAAACATCTTATTTTATTAGTAATATACTATCTTACTTCACATCTAGTTTTATACAATGATTTTTTTTCTAAAAGAACTCTTATTTTCAATGTAAAAAAGTATTTATCTCATGAATTACATGTTGATTTTATAAGAGTATCTTCATCTATTTCGAAAATTATTATTTATTCTTCTGTATTGTTGGATTTATAATTTTTTATATAATCTACCATATTTAATTTAATGGTTTATGATTATTTTGACAGTAGATGTGCTTTCTTAAAACCATTCAGCAGTTTACTCCGAATGGGTTGGGATTATGCTTATTGTTCTGGGAAAGTTATTTATATTTTATATATTAGTTTCAATATGAATGTATTTGTTTTTTATCTACATTCATATGAGTAATTAATTTTACATAGTAATATCTAGGTAGGGCCCTCTATATCCCCTTATTGCATTGGTAGGTCAAATCAGACAAACTAGGTCATGGTAGGAGGCTTTAACAAAAAAATTATTTATGGTATTGGCCCGGGGCCTTGATGGTATGGTTATGATGTCTTTCATTATGAATTCCCTCATTATGAAACTAGTAATTGATTTTTTATGTGTTCATTTGAATAGTATAATACCTATGTTTAGGTTTTATTATGGCATTATTTAGTCAACTCTAATTCCTTCCATTTTACATTCCAGTTTATATTTAATGGCATGTGTACTTATAGTAACTCATATTTCCTTTTTTAGAATGCTTCTGATTTATTTATTACCCTTATTGAGAGTTTTATATCACCCATTTTTAGTGATTAATATTCCTGAGACATTAATATATTTATTAAGAATGACATGCATGGATAAACATAGAGGTGTGGACGTTTCTAATAATACATATATGTTGTATTTCATTTCATGTTGTAATGTTCAGATTATGTATATATATTGTTTCCAGAAATTTTAAACTACTCAGCCCTTTGGGATGAATATTCCTTATTTATATGACAATATAATAAAATAATGCACCGACTTTGGAGAATAGGGGTTGGGTCATTACATTTGGTACCAAATTGAGTTTAGTATTAATCTTCAAAACATGATTTAGAAAATATATATTAGGGAACAAAAACCTAATATAGTCTTTGAGGATAAAAAAAACATTTAGTAATTTTTCTAAGATTATAATATGTGGATATTTCTAGAAAATACACCTCTATCGTGGATACTACAAGTGTATATGGTTCTATTACAGATATAACTAGGTGTGAAAACACTAACAAGGAGTTCTGGACATTACCCGAGGTATCTTAGTAGACGACAACAGGGCTTACTGCGCACCTCGTTCGACACTCACAAAGGTTATGATTCGGATAATTCACATTTTCATTACAAGACATTATGAAGGTTTTAAATCAATTTTTTTCTCAAAGAAACCATGTTTTTGATTATATGATTACTCATGCATTGGATTTTAATTTATGAAAACTATTTTTCTATGTTGAGATTAGACATTACGACTAGTAACCTAATCTAGTGTATTCCATTATTTATATATTATTTATAGTTGAAGGAATAGAAACCCCAGGAACACACATGAACCATGTAGGCATTTCCCTTCGATGAAAGATAATGATGTTGGACCTGGAGCTATGATGGGTACAGAGAAACATATAACTATACTAGGATAGATTACTCAAGATATGGACAATTACCTTACATGGATGGCGAATCCTAATCTACAACATGTAGGTTCTATGTAATATTTCTATTTGTGAGAAGAAGCTCCATCATTCAATGGGACTATAATCTCTTTTGTATCTAAGTTTTCGATAAGGCCCCTAGAAAAGATATTCCACACTTTGGGATGTAATGTGAGTGTTAAGTTTGTCTTTTTTGTTTATCATCTATTGGGAGATTTGGATCCGTAGTGGTATTTAATACAAAAAACAAAGGTGGGGGAGAAATATAAGAGATAGAATATAGGAATTTTATGGAATTGTCTCTATGAATATAATTCCCTCGTGAATAGAGAGCAGATATGAAAATGAATTTTCTCAATCAGAAGAAAAAAGAGGATGAGAATGTTACAAAGTATGAAGCTAATATCACGATGTTATCAAGGCATAATGTAGACAACATATGTAATCCGAGGAGAAAAATTGAAATATACTTTGATGGTTAAAAATATTACTCTGTAGGGCGCTAGTCTCCCTGAGTTTTTCATCATATGAGGATATAGATTCATGTTCTCTCAAGAAAAAAATAATTATCTCGGTCTTATGACTTTAATGGAATTTAAGAGAAAAATAGGGCTGCTAAATGCTATGGGAATGTCAATCAAGAATTGGTGAAGAAGGGAAGAGTTGGCTATCCACATTACAATAATTGTTGTAAGAAACACCGTGTCATAATTTTGAAGAAAATATGAGTCTGTTACAGGTGTAGAGAAAATGGCCACTATTATGTTGGTTGAAAGGGGACGAAAGAAATATCAAATGTTAAATTATATAGTTGTAATGAGATAAGAAATTATTCACATAAATTTCCAATGTTTCTGGGATAAATTCCCCATATAAGGCCCATGGAGAAAGGCCAAACAAACATGTAAATTTTTTAAGTTATGATGTAAAAAAGAATGCGAGGATGGTTTAAAAAATTGAACAGGGAATTTGTTAATTCTCCGTTCCTAACACTATCATCCGGGAATGTGGGTTTTTTATCTATAGTGATGCCTAAAAGGAATGAATTCGTTGATCCTTTTTTCATAATGATATAGTTATTACCTATTAATAAAGTAAGTTTAAAGTTCTTGAACAAAACTATCCTACTCGTGATTATGAGTTAGCGGTTGTGATATTAGAACTAAAAAATGGAGACACTATCTATATGGTGAATAATTTGAGATATATACATATCAAAAGTATCTATATTATATATCAACACAAAAATAACTCAACATGAGGAAACGTTGTTGTCTCTTACTACTCAATTATTATGATTGTTCCATACACTACCACCAAAGAAAGGTAGATAAGGTAGGTTATGCATTTATCAGGAATGATCATGGAGTTTTAAATTAAATGAGGACTGAAAAAGATCCTTGATTAATTTATCTAAAGAGGATGTGCACGAGAATTATCAAATAAGGTGAACTATAATTATTTTTTAAATTGGTGTCCCAACCATCGTTATTGGAAATGATTAAAATCTCTCTGATTAATTATGAGAACCGTCAAAATAAAATTAATTCTATAAAAGATGGGATGTTGGTTAACTTTATATGTGAGGATGGATTTATGAAATTTTTGAAGTGGATATGTCTTCCCTCTATACCTGAGCAGAAGAGGAGTTATTGGAAGATTCTCATAGCTCAAATTTTTCACACCTTGGTAGCACTAAAATGTCTAGTGATTTGATGGAACATTTCTGGAGGGACAACATAAAGTGTGAAATTGCAGATTATGTGTCTAGATCTGTATTCTATCAACAAGTAATGGTCAAAAGACAACATAATTGAGGAGACAAGAAACCATAACCTATTCCTACATGGAAATGGGATGACATCACCATGGATATTGTAACTGGATTACCCAAAACATCATGGAAGAATGATGAAATATAAGAAATTGTTCATCATATTACGAAATATGCACATTTCACCAGTATAAGGGAGGATTTTCTATTAGAGAGACTAGAAATACACTATATTAAGGATGTTTTGAAACTTAATGGAACACATATCTCAATTGTGTTGGATCTTGATCCACAATTTACATCAAAATTATGGAAAATCACGTAGAATGATTTTCATAACATGTATTGATTGTATACCTCTTGTTACCGTCAAACTGACGGGAAAACTGATATTATGCTCAAAACCGTATACGACATGTTGAGATCATGTTCACATGACTTCCAAGTTATGTGGGATAAAAATTTATCTTTAGTGTAGTTTTCCTAATAATAGTTTGAATTCATATATTCAAATGGAACCATGTGAATAATTGTACAGGAAGATATTTCGAACACCAACATGTTGGGATGATGTTGGTGAATGGAAGCTTGTGGTCCCAAATATTGTGGAGGAAACAATAGTGAAGGTAAAGATGATTCAAGGCCATATTAATTCAAAAAAAATAGACTTAAAAGCTATGTTGATAATAGAATGAAGGATAAGGAATTTCAAGTGGCAGATCATGTTTTCAAGAAAGTATCTCCATGGTACTGTGTTTTGCGATTTGGGAAAAAAGGAAAACAGGGACCCTATGTACATTGGACCTTTTGAATTCATAGAGGGGATTGGATCTATTGCATTTCATTTGGCAGTGTCACCTAGACTTTCTAATGTACAAAATGTGTTCCACGTGCCATTGCTGAGAAATTACATGACATACCCAATGAATTACCTCACATATGAAAGAATATAATTGGAATATAGTTTATCAGAATGTGAAGATACTATCTAGATTTTAACAACCCAACTTTCCATGGTGCACTTCATTTTTAAATAATTAAATAGCATGTGATATACGCAACACCGAGTTCAAGCTCACCACAACCTATCAAACGAACCATTTAAAAAGTGGTTATAAATAGTATTAACAAAATATTAAATTTCATATATCCCATGAAAATTTAGTCTCAATACATTTTTGTTATTTTTCTGATAACTTTCATATTTTCAAGAATAGTGAATAATACAAAATTTTAATTGAAAACAACTTTTTTGATCAAAATAATTTATAGTGTTAAATTATACATCTGAGTGGGTTTAAAGAATAATTATATTATATTTTTATCATTTAATATAATTGAGGTCCTTAGAATTATTTTAGTATTTAAATTTAAGATAAACACATGTCAATTTTTTGATAGTTTTTACTTCTTAAAAACCCACTTTTTTTATATTGACAACGAGAATTATTTTATAATTACTCTTCAACAACTATTTGTTTTGAATTTGGACAAATTTATTCCATATTTATAATCATAAGGTCATAAATTTTTAAATAGGTACCTTTTATTTTTTTATATTATGAACAGTAACCCCAATAATTATTTTATTTACCATTGTTTAATGGTAAATCTTGTTAACAAGGGTAAACAATTATATTATAATAATATTAAACTATGAAACACATGTTCTAATCCTATTGGATGAGATATTTAATTCCATGGGCTTCCTTGTGTAGATTTTGGGACCCCATTGAGCCACTTGGGTGTGAAAATGACATTTTATAACAATTCTTTAAATAATAGAACAAATTACATAAACATGTATCTTTCACTGAAAAATTTTTATATGGGGTTATATAATTTATCCCTTAGAAAATAAATATTCATTTTAATGATAAAACAACTTCCAATATCATTATATTTTATTTATAATTTTTAGACATAATATAAATATTTTTTATTATAACATATTGATGATGCAGTTATTTATTCATTAATAAATGATTCAAATAAATGATATTATAATTGTTAAAATTTATGTAATTTAGTTATTTTTATGTAATCCAATAATTTAATGGAAGATATTGACATAGTTAATTTGAGTAAATACATTTGGTTCGAAGGAATCAGGCAGTTATGAATTTTCTAAAAAGTCAAGTATGAATAGTGTCCAAAATTTATAGAATTCTTAACTTAAAACATAAAATATTTTATTAAATGATATTAAATTCCTATTAAAATAATATTCTATAAATTGTTTAAGAAAAGTCAAAATATTTCCTAATTGACTATTTATGGGTTATTTGACATGATATGTTAATAAACCCATAATGTGTAAATAAAATGATATCATGATAAGATTAAAAATTGTAAAATAAGGGTCAAACAAAAAAGATAAGGCTAAAAAATATTAAAAATTTGTCTAAAAATTATTGGATAATGGATATAAATATAAGCATCATATTAGATTCTAATTAAATGTTATTTGGATCATTTTAGATGAAATGGTATATAAAATAAATTAATAATTTTAGACTATCCTAAAGTGCCCCTCCTCTCTCTTGTAAAAGGGCCCCAACACTACCCCCTTATTCACACATATAAAGCCATTTGGATCGGACAACACCTGCCCATTTATCATTCCAAATTACCACTCATCAACTTAGATGAAAAAAAACTAGCTATAAATCCAACATAATAAGTCCTTTTGTGCAGATCAAAAGGAGAGACACGAAGAAGAGGTAATTGCATTATCCCTTCTTTCAAAGTTCAATTCTTTTCCTAAATCCTATTAATAAGATTCTTCCAAAATAAAACAATAACTCCATCATCTAATATATTATGAGATGTTTTTAATATTATCATAAAACCATATTTCTCTTTATAACCATCCTATGAAAAATAATACCCCTATGTGTGCGTATGTACGACTTACCATCTCCAGGTTGTGGTGTAAATTATTTTTCATGTACACTTTATTTATATGGGTATAATGATGATTCTAACAGATATAAATAATTAATATAACATTATATTATTTTTTTACAATTATAATTTATTCCAAATCCATACCATTGAACCATTAAGGAAATGATATCATCGCATGTGCTTATGTACAGCTTATAGTATCCACGACGCGATGAGACCCATCCTCCATGTTCACCATACATGAATTGATATTGTTATTAATTATGAAATATATTACATAATATTTATACTGGGATGATATATATATATATATACATATATTTCATTCACATCCATCCATATGATTTGAAAATGGAAACAATTTTCATGTATATGTACGACCATCTGTCTCCCTGAACGTTGTATTCCATTTCATATATCTACTTATTATTTTTATTTTCATTCATGATATATAAATCATATTATATATTATGGAAGTAATTAAATCATTATCAAAGTAATATGATCAAGAATAACATGTCCAATCCAGTACAATAAACAAAGTAATTATAACCCGAAATGATGCATTAACTTGGAATTGCTAATAAACTGGTGATATAATGCCAAAAAATATCATATATGATATCATAAATATTATTATGATTCTAATATAAGTTATTAATATGTTTAAACACATTATATATATGATTAAGATATGTATGGAGAGTATCATATCTAAGGTAAGGGTTAATCTCCCAATCTCATTATTATTCAAGGTTGTTGATGTGTAAGTATCAACTGGGACATCTTTATAATTCAAGTCCATTTCTCTAAATATATATTCATAAAAAAATTTAATATAATACTATATATGTTTAAATTCATTTTTACCGATTATTTACATTTTATAAGTCTTTTTTAAAGGAATTTTTCGGTATTTTTCCAAACGAGATACCTTATGACCTTTTCGACAAATTATGGAAAAATGTTTTTTTAAATTATACGGCGTGAGAAGATATTTTCCACCATTATGTTTCCTTACAATTTTTTCACTTCCATTATAAGCATACAAGGTTATTTTGAAAATAATTTTTCTATTTTAAAATTACCCTGCTCTTAATTATTTTAATGCAAAAGGGATATTTTCCTCAAGGTGTTTTAAGGAATTTATGAAATTTTTTTCAACGATGTGAACATCCATTGTTGGATTGTATGCTTGTTTGAAGATGATTTATTATGATTCAGTCTTCTGTATTGTATTAATGGTTTTTTCATAAGTTTAACTATTGATGTACTAATTTTATACCATTCACGGTTTATGTTTAATGTATTAACATTTCATATGAATGTTTTAAAACGAATGTTAAATTTATTTTTAAACCTTTTTATATGAGGAATGTATTTGACATAGTAAGTGACAGGTGGTGCCCAGTATAGCCCCTAGATTCATTGATAAGTCTCATGAGACAAACTAATTTCTTGGCATACGGCCTCGATATATTATTTGTGAATTTTCTTGGCACAAGGCGTTGATTTAAGATTTCTTTTGTTTAGAATAATGTATTCACTCATTATTAAATTTGTTATTACATGTGATTATTTGACTAGTAAAATGACCATGTACATATTTATATATTAATGTTTGATTTATTTTTTCCATATTATGTTGATGTTTTTGTATAAATGATTTATATTTTTATTATACATCATTCCTTAAAAGTTTTCAGCTTTTTCTGAATTATTTAACCTTACGGAGCAACTAAGCTCACCAATTTATTATGTTTTGTTTTCTCAGGATGCCAAGAAGTGTATTATGATTGATATGAATGGTTAATATAGTGGAATAATTGAGTTATAAATGGATTATCTGTGATTTATTTTTTGTTATAAATTGTAATTTTATGTCTTATATGTAATTTATTTTCCAAGACTACATTACTGGTCAGTACGTCAGGACATGATTTCTTGTAATCATGCCAATGTATCAAAATAATGCACCTGCTACGTGATTATGGGGTCAAGGAATTAAAAATATTATAGACACTAAATAATAGGTGTTTAGGAATTTGAAAACCTGAAAAGTAATTATACTTTGTAAAAATCATAAAATTGAAGAGGCGACATGGGACCCTGAGGATCTTATGATGATGATCTACCAAAATCATTTCGTGAGATAACATTATTGTAATTTCGAGGATGAATTTTTTAAGGAGGGAAGAATATAACACACCAAAAAAATATAATTAATTCATTGAACACTGGGACTCAAAATAACAACCCTTTGATATAACCTATCAAGTAAACATAAGTTTTCCACCTCTGGGATTTGAATTTCGAAAATCTGACACACACGATTGTGTTTTTTATGTTACTTGGAGTCTAATAAGACAAAGATAATTTTTTGTTAATAGTATATACCATTATTAATAGTAATATGACTCTTATGAATAGTAATAATAATTTCATTTTATTGTCTTATGGTTATATGATAATGAGATCATGATTAATTTTTCCATGTGATATAAAAGGAATAATAGTTTTTGAATTGTTATTTTTTGAATAAATAATGATTTTATTTAAAAATTAAATTAATATTTTTTAGAAAGTTAATTTTATAAAATTGAGATCATATTTTAATTCTACTCCTCGAAAAATGGTAAGGGGGAATTTTTGGGATTTTTCTGAAATACTCGAATATTATATGAATTGTAAAATACGGTAATTTAACACTTTTTTACATTATCAGTTAAATACACTATTCATAGCTTCAAGGATTATGTGAGCACACTTAGTCATAACTAAAATGCACATATTACAATTATTGGTCACATGAATTAATATTAGTGGTTGTATTGAGGGAAATAATAAAATAATGAATAAGATATTCAAAACTCACCCCTATCCACCACTAAAAAACACCTCACTCAGTCTTCTCTTCAATCCTATCAGCCTTGTTACATCTGTAAAATTTTCAAAAATATCTACCAATGATCCTCTCCCATGTCTAGCATCAACTAGTCTTATAAATTATCAAAAAACTCTCCCCTAAAGAGGCTCTCAAGGAAGCAAACTTCAAGCGGTAAAATTCATCTTTTCATTTCTTTTATTTCAAGTTCCATTATTTTCTTTTTATTTCCTAAAATTCTTTCATCCAAATGTTATGAGTAATCCATTAAAATACATGCACTATAATTTTTTTATGATAATTGAATATTTTTTCATCTTCTCTCCTTTCCAATTCTTTTATACTTGAAATGAAAATACCATCTGATTGGTGTAACATTAACACATTTAAGGATGGCAGGTTTTGAATTTATATTACCGTATATACTAAAGGTCATGAAAAAATTTTGATGGATCATAATGAATATAATATATTTATTATAACTTTTTTAAGGTTATGGAATAATATTGTACACATTATATTAATTTAAAAATAAAAAATGTCTATTGTGATCAAGAACAACCAATTAACCCAAATAGTTGTCAATAATATTTTATATAAGGATTTGTCTTCACTCCTAATAACCCAATGAATTTTATGACCATTTAATCATCTAGTTGTTCAATAATATCATAAAAATGTTATTCTGGAAAACCATTCTCATTGTACAGGTTTATTTGTACAAGAATATAAGTAAACTCATCCTGAAAACCTATGAAAAAAACCTTCCCTAACAATGAAATTGAACCTATTAACCCATAAAAGAAATGAATGAACCTAAAAAGGAAATAATAAATAAATTATATTTAGAGGATGTTTTGAAATCATTAATTTATAAACCATTTTATGATTATTCATGTCATTAATTTCATGTGAGGAACACCTTTGGATATAAGGTAAGGGTTTTCTACCCAAACCTCTATTTTCATTCGTGTTACTTTTATTATTTACTTACATCAATTAAATTTCTATTTATCCATTTTTAATTCACATATATACTTTGATATTGTTCTATATATGTGTACCAACCATAATCCTAAATTCACTTATGGGGAGTTATATGTTTTCAAATGATATTTCATAAATTCTTCCTGAAATAAAAGCCATATTCTTATATAAATCTAAAATGAATACCTTTTTTAAAGGGAACTCGGTAATATATATAATAAAACCATTATCTTTATAAAATCACTCATTGTTTTTATTGAAATAATATCTTACTTCACATCTTGTTTTATAAAAAAAATTCAAAAATAAATCTTATTTTCAAAGTAATGTAGTATTTATCTTAACAATTACTCGATGATTTTATGAGAGTATATTCATCTATTTAAACAAATAAATTTATTATTTTACATTATTGGGATAAATATTTTAGGATATAATCAAAAATATTTAATTGAATATCGTATGATTAGTTTTAATGAGGATGTTCTATCTTAAAACAATTCACCAATTTACTCTGAATGGTAACTGTTTATGCTTAATGTTCAAGGAATGTTATTTACATTTCATATATTAGATTCAATATGAATAAATTTATTTATTATATTTAACCATATTCATACAAAGAATGAATTGAACTTAGTAAGTGTCATGTGGGGCCTATTATAGCACCTTGGTGCATCGATAGGTCTCATGATACAAACTTGGTTACGACACGAGGCCTTGACAAAATTGTTATTTATGGTCTTGGCATGAGGCCTTGACAGTATAGTTATGATAACCTGCATTATCCATTCCCACATTATGAAACTAGTATTTGATAGTTATTGTTATTGATAAACTATTACAATACCCATGGTTATGTTTTATTATGGTATTATTTATTCTCCTCTAATTCCTACCATTTTATGTTCAAGATTATTTTTATTGAATATGTACATGTATTATCTCATCTTGTCTTATTGTTTATGATTACACTATATTTCTTACCCTTAATGATCATTTATGCTCACCCCATTATTATGATTCATTTTATCAGGACATGAAGAGGTTTTCTTATGAATGACCTACATGGATAAACTTATATTTGCTGATGTTTCCAAAAAAATTTAAATATTGAATTTAATTTCATGATGTAATGTTGAACATATTTAAGTATCTTGTTTCCAAAGATAATAAACTATAGGTCCACAAGGATGAATATTTCTTATTTATATGACAGTGTAATAAAATAAGGAACTAGCTCTAGGAAACCGGGGTTTGGTCTTTACAGAGATAGCGCCACATGATTTTGGTGACGTATTACATTGTTGCTGCATGATCTGGGTTAGTTATGAGAATATTATAAGGATTAGTGATTTTTTATGCACATATGTCTCTTATCAATTTATAGTCTTCTATTTCAGATGTTATTTAATATGTTTTTAATGTTTATATGATTCTGGATAATATTAGGTTCCCTGTGACCCAGGTGATATGTAGGATTACTATTTCATAATCCAGCTGACATGCCTGAAGTCCACCACATTATCCATAAGGTGATCATGTGAAGTACATATGAATGCCATGTGATCCATTAGGTTATTCCATGTATTTTAACTAAAGGAATACATTTCTATCACATGGCTAGTCTCCCTGAGAAGTTTGATCCTAAGCTCTCATGTGAGAACAATCATAGATGAATTATATACACATAGGGGGGATTAATAGGGCTCACAACCTAGATTATACACCACCTGGCACATCATGTATCACATATATTTTGGAAGGAGTAGGAAGAGAGTTTTTGTGTCACATAATTTGAAATATCGTCACGTGGGTCATCCATGGTACCACCATATGACCGGGACAATGATAATGTTCCTCCTTTTCCATTTTTGTTGGACCCAGGTTGATCAAAGGTATTTTCCCTAAACTTGTGGGCACATCAAGGAGAATAAATAGTTTCAGGACAACATGTAGATGGGCCCTCATGGGACCTATATTCCTATAATAATTTACTCAAACGATTTACTACAACATGTCTTGGGTTATTGATGATAGTAATGAATCTTTTCAAGAATACTTTTGAGGGATCATGTTGAGATTTCAAGGGGTCTCTTGATATCATAATGACATGTCGAGAGTCCCTTGTGATATCAATAGTGATTTCCAATGGAATATTCCACCTTTTTATGAAAATAAAAATATAAACACATTAAAAGAGTCTTATGACTCCCACTTTTATTTCCATAATTATTTGGAAAGGATCAAGAAACTCATGAACTAGTACTAGTAGTGTCTATGAAAAACACTCTCATTTCCCGAAATGCATCGTGTGACCAATAATGGGATTATTTGTGATGGGAAATCATTTCCCTGGACAACCCTTTTGTATGTCAAAATATTCAAATGGCTATCTTATAATTGAATGGACATGTATGAGACCCTTCAAATAATTAGGGTGAAATAAAACATTATATTTTCACATATGGTGCACATGATAGTAGGTACTGAATTGGTCTTATATACTACATGATGTTTCTAAAATAATATCAATCACCACATAAGGTATTTACCCTTTTCTTATTTTTATCCTTTATTTTTTAAGGGTTTTGAATGATTCTCAAGATCCTACTAGTTGAAATGTAGAATAACTCATGGGAACATGTCTGGAAGTGTATGTAGGATACGTGAGATTCTTGGACATTATCAAAATTGAAAACAAGTTTAAAAAAGTATGTATTTATGATCTCGAGAAGATCATGTGTTGAGAATCACCCATCAACATGACATTTATACGGTTATGAGAATATGTGTACTTTGGGATTTTACATGATTCGCATGTTCTGGACTGCTTTTCCTCCCTTGTTTTATAGACACAATAATACCTAATCTTCGAGTAATTATTCTCTTGTAGATTTTGAAATGAATAGTTTTTGGGCATAACCAATATTCATTATATTTTTATACATAGTGATCAATAAAATTTACATATAGAAAATGAAATACACCATTTGTTGAGATGAAAGGTCTTATGTATGCATGAATGTTGTATTGATTTTCAAGATGGATTGAAAGAAAGAATAATATGCAATATATTATAATTATATAATCTTATTTATTTAATGTATATAAAATATTTTCATTAAACTTATCCTTATTTCCTTCAACATAATGCGTGAATGAATTACACTGCTTTATATGGTGGTGGTCTGATGTACACATCACCGACATTGTTGTATGTACACAAAATAGAACGTATAAAGGTATATGTGAAATAAAAATTTCATAATTATAGTAATATAATCTATACCATATAAAAAAAATTTAATCCCCCATTATATCTAGTCAAGTGAGGTCGGAATGGATAATAAATAACATCGGTTTGCAAGGAGATATTCCATCGTTCCAATGAACGATGATTTCATACCCCATTTGAGAAAAGTGGAGATGGATGGAGTTCAATACCATAACATAAAAATACATCAATATTTTTAGGTTAAAATTTTTATTATATCATTGATGTTTAATAGTACCCTATGGGGTGGTGGAGGAAATAAAATAAAATTATCATTTATGGGTGTTCCTCTTCTTTTGAGAAATTCTTTTTTCCCTAAATGGATACATAGGATGGATTTTTGAAAAAACTAATCCTTCAAGGATGGTAGGAGGGATGAAAGGAATTTATTTTAGTAGTTATTTTAATAACCAATTCATTTTGATTGTGTGAAAAAGACAAGACTGGGGTTATCTTTTATAAGTGAGGAGAGTGTCAAAGTTTTAGTTTCTTAAAGAAAAATGTGTACCCACATTTTCCACATTAAATAGGGCTGAAAATTTGAATATTATCTAACCCATAATACATAAGATAAATATATTCAAATAAAATGTTCATTGGGAAGGTTCAATTAATTTATAACACTTATCAATTATGTTCAAGCCCCAATAAAAATTTTCTAATCATAATAATGGTAAATAACGTTCGTTAATTTATCTATTCATTATGGTTGAAAATTAATTAGAAATAATTAGATAATATAAATTACTCCTTTTAAAAATATCTAGTCAATTTTTCCAATTTTCCTTTAAAAAGTAAAAAATGTTAATTTATAATTAATCACCCAAATACGACAATGAATTTGGGGTTTCAATGAGAAACATTTCTAAACTTTTAAAATTTTCATAGATCAAAATTCAATATTAAATTTATTTATATGACCTAAACGGGATTAACTAATATATAATTTAACTAATTTTACATTTAAACCAATTTTAAAAAAAATTGTCATTATAAATTAATAAAATAATGTGTTACGTTAAAATAAAAACCAACATGTTTCACTATTCATCAAAAAATAAATCATTTTAAAAAAAATCCAAAAACCTAAAACAACGATTGTATTTTCATGATGATTTTAAAAACTAATGATTATTTTTTAAAAAAATCATGAATTTGGAAGAAATAAATTAAAATAATTTCACAAAATGCGACAAAATTACATTTCAAAAGAATATAATTTTTAAGAATAAAATTGGATTTAATCTTAATTCTTTTCTAGAAAACACATTAGTTGAATATTTATTATCTTATTGAATATATTATATAAAAATTACATGAAAACCATTCACTAAATGTTTTTTAATTTATTATGGTCAAACATGTTTTTTTGCAAGAAAACACTTTTTTAGATAAATATTTACATTTATTTTCAAATAAATATTATTTTTATTTCAAATTATTTGGTCACCAGATAAGTATATATATATATAGCATGTATTGTCATAATATATTTGATCCTATTAATCAATTCTATTCAAATGGCTTGGAGATAGCTATTATATTAAATAATATTATTTTAATAGTATGTCATATTTCGATTAATCTTGGTGAGGTTTGTAATGAATGTTAAACTCATTGTTTTGTGTGACATAGAATATCAAGGAGAATAAATTTATTTTTAAAATATATATTTTACAAAATGCTATGGTGTTAAATTCTACCACTGTAGAATGGATTTTCCCTAAAAATCACCACATTGGTTCCCACAATTGAGTATACTTCTGCCTCATTACATCCTCATGTTCCAATATATCTTCCCCAAGCTAGTGGTTCCATCATAAAACATTGACTAGTTTAGTCACCATTTTAAATTAAATTTATATGTTCTATCCATAATCTTTACTAGTTATTCTTCGTAAAAAATATCATTCTCCATTATTTTGATCTATGAATTTAGTACATGTGATTGGTCAGGTGTGTGAATCCTATGGAGAGGTATATATAAAACATCATGAATCTGGGAGAGGTTCAGTGGAGTCACCCATCGTTAGGATACCATCTCGATAAGATAAAAATTCCAAAGGGACTGATATACCTAGCGTTTATCATTACTTTCTAACATAAGAAAAAATCAGTCATCTTGTTTTTCAATGATCAATTTATACTTCATATATTACTACATGAAATAAAGATGAATATTTATATGTATCAAGTACTGATGGATCACAAGGTCCAAAATAGAATGATAGGTCATTCCTTCTATTTCTCTTTATATAAAATGATTATCACTAGTTATACAATATGGATAACTCTTTATATGTTGAAGAAATAAATTAAATTCTAATGCAGCATCCAAATTTTAACATAAAACATTTCATAAAGGGATAACCATATGACCCATCCAAAATACAAAAATCCAAATCTTTAGAAAGAAGGTCACTATATTTTTTATATTATATTATGATTAATCCCCCCAAAAAATGTAGTCACCCTTAATTTTCACATACCAAACATGGGAATAAATGATTCATATATTCTCTTTAAATAATGTACCAACCTGAACAATCATAAAACCTTATTGAAAACATACATTCAACATTTTTACCTAAATTAAACAATGATTATTAGATATCTTCCTTATATCTACAAATGTTATAAAAACCATCAATGTTATCATAAATCACGTTATCATTAAATCATTATTTAGAACAAAGGTAATCAGTATTATCTAATTTACATTATCAATATTAATCATCTCATTATCCCAAAATTATTATATAAATATTACGAACATATTAATGGCTATCTTTATATTAATCAGGTGTTTTTAATGAAATACCACCGAGCCATTAAATAACAATTCTATTTCATCGTCACCATCCAACATATTATATCAAATCCATATAAACAAATTTGTACTCAACAATATATATATTTATTAATTATTTAATTCAATTATAATAACACTTCATCCATTCTAATTAATTATTAAAGCATTATCTTGGATTTATATTATTGTTCCTTGATACCCCTTTCCTTTTATGTTTCATTTTTAATCTCTTTATTTTCATCAAAAACCCATTACTTATACCACCTTGAAGAAGCTCTTTTTTATTTTTACCATGGGGTTATAGATTTTTATAATTCCCAAACATTCTAAATTTATGACACTAAACCATTGATGATTCCTTTCGAAAACTATTATTTTTTTAAATTTCATTAACTTAACATTTCATTTTTTCCATTGAATTCTCTTACCCTCTTTACTTCAAATCCAACCATTAAAATATTATTCTTATATTGAGACACCCACATGAGAGTTTCTTCCCATAATCATGATATATAGGAATCTTAGTCTCCATTTCTCCCTGGTATCCACCTCCAAAACTATCATATAACACAATCCTTTTCTTATATGTTTTGTCTAAGAGATGGTTAAGGTGAATGATGTTAATAATTTATCATGATAACTGATTAGGAATAATCACAATATTCCTTACGCCAATCATTACCCCATTTATTTTCTCATAAAAATATTTTCTATCACATTCAAATTTAATCAACTTATTCATGGTTCATATAGTTTACTAAAACCAAAAAACATACTGCAAGTAACAATAATTATAGTGGGGAACCACAAAATCAAGAAAAATAACTTATAGGATGTCCAAATAATGAATCCTTATTATCAATATATCATATCATAGTCCTATCCTAGGTCATTCATGATAATTATTGAAATCCCTTATTATTGTTTTTAAAGTGTACATTAATTTTCAATCAAAATATTCTTATTTTATCAATCCAGTTGTGCATAAAAGGATCACTATTATGCACCAGGTAACGACCGAGTCCAGCTCAATAAACCATTCTCAATGTTACTACCGTCTATAGCTCTAATCTAAATACACATCAAATTTTAGTATCAAAAAACGGATATAGTTACTTGAATCCACATCTTTATCTTTCTCTAAAAATCTAGGATATTAACATATATATATATAATTATCCTTAGAATTATCCATATAGATATACTTAGACATATCTTTAGTTATCTAACTAATTATTTCATATCATAGTTTCCAAAGGATAAATAATCCCTTACAATGATACAAACTATAGAGACCAAGTATTTTCATACATAAATGTCCCATCTTTTTAGATAAATATTGAAAATAAATTCATAAAAACATTCATAAGGACCCTAATAGGTTAGTGTATTTAGAGGCTATAAACAAAATCTTATTATTTCATGATATATCATCAACATATCCAACTAATACCTCCTCACATATTATCATTTAGAAATACCCTACATACACCATTCCTCATAAACAATATAAGGAAATTAAATTAAGGGTGAGCTCAAGTTCTTTATAACGGTAAATATAGTTGTTATCAATAAAATATCACATGAAAATAGAAGATAATAAAAATTGTATTAGATAATAAAAATATATATGATGATCATACCCAACTGATCCTATATTATAAACAAGAGTCATGGAATAAAACATTATCATTTAAGAAAACATGTTCTATATGAGTGGTAACAAATCATAAATCAATCATGAAATATAATCACATGTTATAAAAGTGTGGAGAAATTATAATTATTGAAAAGAGTTTGATATGGAAAGGTTTACTACCAAGACCATTGAAAATGTCAATAGATACACATCCCCTAGTTCACTTTATAGACCAATATTTTCTTATTTCACATAGTTCATCTAGACTCACATATTTCCCACAGTTTATCAGGAGAAACTTCTTTCACTTAGTGGATTATAACACAAATTTTCAATAGTGGATCTTGGAAATTTAATTTTTTACCGTTATTATATCATGTGGTATAAACCGTTAACTAATGCATTGGAGAGAGAAATAGGTCTCACACTTCTCATAATGAAAAACAATACTTATATTTTCCACATTTTTATAAAACATTCATCAAATTATCGTATCATAACCCGTATAAAAATTGGATTCTATAAACATTTACTCATCCAAAACATTAATAATCTAGAGAAAGAATAAGGACGGTATCATTCATTATTATACCTTGTAAAGAATATGTAACATCAAAGGATTCCATTATATTTTGAATATTGTTCTAAAATATCACATTAAACATTTCTTGAGGAAAATATCCTTTACATTTTGAATAAAAGTTTTCAAACATAAATTATTCTAAAAATCCTTTTCTTTGAAATTCACCGTGGAAAATATAAATATTGTTTTAAAAATAATTTAATAAATTTCCTGGTGAAAATGTATTTTTTAATTTTGGAAAAAATTAAAATGTAACGGATTCTGAAAATAAATTTTATTGAAATATAATTTAAAATTTTTGATGAATGATTCAATTAAAAAAATTCCATGACGGAGGTAAATTACCTTCATGTTGTATACGTTAAAATAAAAATTCCTACCACATTTCAAAAAAAAAAGAAAAAGGTGAATTGTTAGGAAAATGGAAAGAATATTCCTTTAAAATGAATTTTTAAAAAATAAATCCATGAAAAAAAATTTATTAATAAGTTTTCAATGAGAAAATATATACGAAAAAAATTATAAAACATTTATTTTCGAATAAAATGGGTTTCCACTGAGGAGATGAAAATTAATGATATTTCAAAAAAAATTCATGAATACATAAAGAGAAAAAAATTATGGAAAAAATTCTATTATAATGGAATAGAAATAGTGTAATAAAATCCATTTTTTTAATTATATATCTATCATAAAATATTATCCAAAAAACACATAAATTATTAGGATAAACTGTGATATTGTACCATACAACTATTACACTTTTTTAATATTAAATCATAGACCCTGTGATATGGTAACATTAAATTAAGAATTAATAAATCAATAAAAAATCTAATTCATGATATTAATGGTAAAATGGGATTTATATAAACCATATAGAAGAAGATATATGCATAACAGAACTTGTGTCTTCTAGAAGGGAATTTCAGACAAAAAATCCCTTGCCGCTTTGGTTATATTGGAACTATAAAACCCATTATAAAGATATTATAAAATGGATTGGTAAATACCAAAATAAATTAATGAAAATAGTCATAAAATAAATTTTTATGAAGTATATATACCATGTAAAAAACGCATTGTGAATATGACATGTGTCTCACTGAAAATAAACGGGATATGAAAATCCCTTACCATATTTCTTAACATCCTTCAAACAAGTTCAAACATCATATATAATACATATATTTATATATATATATATAAATTAAATGACTATACATATATCGATATTTTAAATAATATGTTATTTTCTTATGACATTTTATTACCAATTTATTAATAATTACATGTTAAAATAGTGTTTTGGATAATAACTACTTTTTTTCTTGTTTGTTTTGATTTTATATTTTTATACATATTACATTGATTAGGGTAACATTAACTCTATAATTTTAACCATGATATTTAAATAATATATATTCAATATATATTAATCTATAATAATACATCAACGTTAGATATAGAAAATGAAATACATTATCCATTGAGATGGTAGGTTGAACCTATTCATTAATTTTGATTCCATTTTCATAATGAAGTAATAGAAAAAATTATATGTAATATTATACCATTACATAAGAATATCAATTTAATATAAACATTAAATGTTCATGAAACGCATCCTTATCACCTTTCATGTAAATCGTGAATGAGTCACATCACTTTACCAAACTGTATAACACCATTCACTTGAGCGATGTTATCTTATTCCCACAATATGAAAATTACAGATTTATATGTGATATTATAATTCTATTGGTATAATAATATCATAAATTTCATATATAATCCTTTCATACATCATTTTATCAATCATTGAGTTGTGGTGATTGAAAATGCATAACATGAGTCCGTGAGGTGGTTGTTCTCCAAACACACAAATGATCATTGTATAGCACATCTGATCGAACATAAGACATTTTTAGGTCTGCTAATAAAAATAAAAAGGTATTATTATATTTAATATAATTATTTTATTATATAATTATATTTTATGAAAAAATTAATGAGTAATAGGAAGAAAATGAAATAAAACTCTACATTAGAGGTGTTTCCTTTTCTTCGGACCACTTATTTTTGTTTCACCAAAAGTACTCATAGGCTAGATTTATAAAAAAGGGATACTAGGATGGAATTATTGATGTAAGGAAGTAATATGGTAATATAGTGGTAATAGATGGTTTGTAGAAGTGTGAAGTGTAGAGGAGAAGAGATTTCCTTTTACAATAATGGTGAGTTTCACAGCTATAATTATTTAAATGAAAATTTTTTACCCATATTGTTCGAATTAAAAAAAAGGAATAAAATGAGATATTATTTAACCTATAAAATATAAGGTCTACATAAGGAAATAAAATTGGGGTTTTATATATTTTTTCCATTTTTTACACTTATCATTTTAGTTTAACCACCTGAAATCATATTTTTACCTTAACCGCAGTATATAATTTTTATTCATTTTAATATCTATTTTGGAAAAAATTAAAATGAAAAATTTAGATAATATAAATTATTATTATTCTAACTATCGAATAAATTTTTCCCAATCAAATTCAAATAATTTGGAAGTTGGGATTTAAAATTAATCACACAAATGTTACTTGATAATGGGTTTCCAATATGGAAAATTGTCAAAAGATTAATAGTTTATACAATAAAAAATAAATATTAAAATTATTTAAATGAACTAAATTTAGTTAATTGATATATAATTTATTTATTGATAATTTTAAACCATTTTTATAAAAAATATCCTTATAAATTTATTAATTGGAAGGAGAGTTTTCAATTAAAACCAGAATTTTCACTATTCTTCAAAATATTAATCATTATAGAAAATTCAAAAAATAACCCTAAGATTATTTTAAAATTATGATTTAAAAATGTAGATTAATGTTACAAATAAAATTTCCAAATGTGGAAAAATTAATTTGAAAATAACTACTCAAAAGGTGACAAAATTGTTTTTCAATGAATAATGTTTTAAGTTTAAAATTAGATTCATTCATTAAATGAATTCACTAAAAGTGATTTTTTTAATTTATTGAGTTTAATCCTATTTCTGTGCATAAAAATAATTTTTTAGAAAACAATATCTTTTTGTTTTGAAATTGTTTTTATATTCATTTATAATTAATTGTTCACTAATGAACTAATTTAATATAAATGTGTAAATAATATATTTTCATAATTTATTTCATCATATTTATACCCACAATTCCATTGTATAGTCAATAAATTTCATACTAAATTATATTATTTAAAAAGTATGTCACATTTAATTTTAACTTAGCCCTATATGTAAATGAAACCAAATAATGGGATTCTGGTAATGAAAAAAATAAAATAGATTAAATTTATTTGAAAAATATATATATTTGAAAAAATATCATTGTGTTACACCATATATATCTATAAGTATTAAAAAATATCCCCATGATAGATTATACTTAACCACACTATTCAAATGTTTTGTTAGTCTTATGATATTATGTCAAAATGTGTTAGAGGGCGGTAATGTTTGTAATAAAGTATGTATTTCTAAATAACATTCTGGTGGTATATGTATTTTATGTCTACGGATAAGACTTTATGTGCCTATTTCCATCCCCATGGGGGATTGAGTACATACATGGGGTTGTTTTCTTTGTGTCCATGTGGATTGAGGCCATTGATCTCCCAAACAACCTTCCTTTTAATGTAGTTATCATCTTAAAAAAATATCTTTTCAAGATTCATGTTTTCCAAGGAAATTATTGTAGAATATTACACTCATTTCAGTAATTATATGTTCAAGACTCTAATGTATAATAATGATTTCTCTCCCTAAACTGGAACCACCTATCACCAAAAGCCACGTGGGTTGGCTGAAATATTAAACTGGTTTTTTTAAAAATAATCATGAGAAGATAGTCTCAAACACATGGAAGGGATGTTCAATAAAATTGGATGAATTTTTATGAAATTATTAGATTTCCTATAACACCCATATATGGATTTAACTCTATTTTTATCCTTGTAAAAACATGTATTCTCCCCATAGAATTGTAGAAAACATCATTCTGAGAAGTGAAGGACCTGAACTACGATTATTAGTTTGTTGAAGAGAGGTGGATGTTGTAGATGAGTTAGTAAAAAGAAATTAGTGGGGGATAGTATGATAATTAATAAAATTAAAAATTTAATACTCTAAATTTGTGAGACTATTTCTAGTAGATAATAGAATTTACAATGGTCAAAATGATTTATTTTTTCCTCTCTAGGATATAAATATTTCATTTTAAATTGAGAAAATAGTGTTCTGGTCCATTAATCATTCGCAGAGTTCTTATAAATGGGGTGGTTGAGATGGTTGGCCAAGATAACATACCATTTCTAGTTATTTGGAAATTAATCAATATTTATATTGAGGGTAAACTTAAGGTGTAGGTATATTTCTTATTCTTTGAAATATAATAATATTTTGAAGTCTAAGAGAGGAAAATAAACTCAATATTTTCATGGAATCTAACTGAAGGATCCTAATTTATTATTTTTTTATTCTATTATTTAATAAATTTAACTGTTTCTGACAAGATTAACAAGTTAAAATTCCTTGAATTTTTTTATCCATGGAGCCATTATTTCTATATTATGTTTCTCTGGTCTTCTATCTTGAAATATAATTATCACATACCACTTCATGATATTTAATACTAATATAAATTCTGGAAAAAAACAAGTGAGATGAACACTGGAAATAACATGATTAAATATCACCTAACATCAGGTTCTAGATATATTTTTGATGTGATTTATACTTTTTATTATTGTTTTCCATATTATATGTTTTGAGGACATTAATGAAGGAACTATTGGGATATTATAAATGACCAAAGGTAGGTTTATATGAATGAAATAATTGAATAATATTTTATTCTAGGGGAGTGTTAAACGTAATTTTTTCATATCATGTGGGATATAATTGTGAAATTAGTTCAGGGACTATGATAATTTCTATTTTCTTGAATGGGTGTAAGGTAAATTGACCTAAATTTTTTTTATCAAATTTTATCCAAATTTTGAACCTATATAACACCCATACAATGATTTAAATTTAAAAAAATAACGATACTAATTAATTAATGTCCATGCTTCTGTTTGATCAATTATTTGGAATGTTATGTTTGTGTTTAAAACATTAAACCTAATGTCTACAAGAGAAAATATTTTGGAGAATGGATTTTCCCTTTTTATAATGTTATCTTTACCTATTATTATAACACAATCCAAATTCATTCGACTATTGAATTATATATTCTTTTTAAGTTTAAATATCGTCCAATCATAGTATTTACCATTGGAAAAAATATTGAGATTTATGTGTAAGAAAATGGTATTTTATCTATTTTAAGCTGTTATTAAATGACTATACACATCAAACTCACTAAAAAATATGCTAAAAATAATCAATTTTATTTATATTTTATTCTAAATTGATGGTCTTTTATATTTATCTTCTAATTTAATTCGTTCATACCCAGCAGATATGCTAGTTCTGATGTTTTCATTAATTTTCAACATATTTAATTTGAATGATTGTTGAGTGTGGTTTTCATATATTTTTAAGGAAATTCTATTTAGCACATAGAAATAAAGTGAGAAGACATAAATAACTATGAAATTAGAATTAAAAATCGTGGAAATTGAATCATTAAACATAAACATGGGGGATACATCCTTTTTGAAAAAAACAAATCCAGGATCCAATTGAAATTATATTTATATAATACCATTTATAATTGAGTAAATAGATCAATTGGGATCCCGTAATGAATCTATGAGAGACAGTGAAGTTGGTGTTTCATGTAATTAATAAAATCCCAATTCAATAAGTTCCCTAAAAAGTGTTATACAATCCTGTAGATTAAAAAAAATTCAAAAAGTTTTTTTACAAAAA
Source organism: Viscum album (assembly GCA_963277665.1). Taxonomy (NCBI): domain Eukaryota; kingdom Viridiplantae; phylum Streptophyta; class Magnoliopsida; order Santalales; family Viscaceae; genus Viscum; species Viscum album. Next base: position 1,923,830,504 of record OY728133.1, on the reverse strand, counting down.
TGAGTTCATTATAGTGGTTGTAGTATTGAACCCAAATGAAGGAGAAAAATTACATAAAAGGAAATAATTTTAAATTCATCAACAATTTATTAATTTCATTACTTTGAAATACGTCTTTTATTCAATCATATAACTGGAACATGAATTAGAAATTAATTATGAAAGAGAGTTATTCCAAAAATAAGGAATGAATTTTATTAAAATGTATAATTATTTGTTTTCTAGATATCTATTGTGAATTTTTTAATTTAGGAAGGACTTGTATTGATTATTCATTGAAAATTCTCTCCCATCTCAAAATTGTTTTCCTCTATAAATAAATGTCTTCACGTGCTCTATTTTCACATGATTATTAAAAAATTTATCTGTGTTCTCAAAGGTTGAAAAAAATTAGTGCCGGGGAGTTTGATGTGGCCTGTGATTTAAATGATTTGACACATATATATTAGTGAAAAAAATTTATTTCAATGATAAAATTAAGATTATAATATATTAAATTTCACTACTGGTTTATTTCATGATAAAAATACAATTCATCCCAAAAATCATCTTGAAATAGTTGTCTATTGTTAACAATTAGAGTAATTTCCAACTATTTAACTTATATATGTATATATATTTATCATGTGAAAAATAATTTTTTTAATAATCTCAAGTAAATTTAATGTAACATAATTTATTTTTACAAGGTCTTGTATTAAGATGAAATTTTTTTCAATTATATATTTTCATACATAAAATATTGGATGGATGGAATTAAATATTTTTTAAAAATATAATTTTTAATGTGAACTACAAATTTATTTTCTAATTTCATAAAATTGTGTCTATGAAAAGGTATAATTGCATCTATTTATTCCCATTTTATTTAATTTTTTATGAACCATGTATTCATTTTCTAAAATTACATGATTTTTTTATTTTTGAAATTGCGTGTTTTATTTTAAAAATTCATTTATCAATTTTATTAGATTAATTATTCTTAAAGATATTCACTAATTCTATAAAAATAGTATGTTTTTAGGTTCTTCTACTAATTTTTTATTCGTTCCTATAATTATAGTATTACTGGGTGTTATGAATCCATCGCACAATAATAAATCTACTTCCTGTATCACCACAGGGTAGCCCTTGCTACCATTGAGATTTTGTTTCTACTCAGCTCATCTTGATATTGTTTTCATATGCGATAGCCAATTTTTAGAGACTATCATAACTAATTCCCTAGTAATGTTAATTTTTTTTTCAAACACAAATATTTTATTACTAATTCCCATTGTAAAAACTTACATATATTACAATACATTACTTCTTGACACCCTTTTGTTAACTCTACTCCTGCTACAATCCTCATATTGAGACCACTACACCCATTCTACTATTACAACATTCTAGCTACGACGACTGCTACTTCTTCCAACATCTTACTATGTAAATTTATCTTCTATTAATTCCATAAATAACCACTAGTTCCCATCCTACTGTATCTGAGCCTCTCTAGATGAATATATTGACTATATTGAATTAGAATATTCATTAAGAATTACATTCCCCAACATCACCCACCTTACACAAACCTCAATATGAAATAATGTCTATAAAGAATTTTCCAAATGCAGCTGAAGAATGTTTTGATGATCCCAAAAATATTTTATGAGTAGTAACAGTGATCCAAAAGTGGTAGTTCAAAATGGGTTTGGTTCTTAGAAAAACAATAATGTAACCATGATGAGTTTTTTAAAGCATATTGAGGAAGAACTCATAAAAGCATAATTGTTACCAGGAAGAGGCTGGGAATTTAAAACATTATGTTACTAATAACCTAAATAAATATGATTGTATATAATTCGCCAACCCCAATTACCCAAAGATGGTGTATTATTACATAACATTGGCATCATACAAGGAAATCATGTCCTGAAAGATGGATCAGTTTATTAGCCTTTGAAATACTAGATACATGCATAAGTTTTACATTACATTATAAAATGACAAACTAAAACAGTATTGTTTCCATAGACCACACTCATGTCTCCTCATACTAACCCTACAGGTTAGTCATAAAATACTTCTTCACATCTTGGAAAAAATAAAACATAGAAAGGGGTGATCGTAGATGATCATTACGGATATCAATATAGCATAAACATTCATAAATAAGCATAAAATTTATGGAAATGTATAAGACTAAAATAAAAGACTTTTAAACATGAACTTCAGCATAATATGCCAAGATAAAATCAAATAATTCCATTTACAAATTCACATGGATATTCTACTAATCAAATAATCACATGCAATATCAATAGTAACTTTCATAATGATGGAATGCATAATTCCATACTTAATAACCACATAGTCAAGGCCTTGTTCCATGTCTACAAATAAGATTTTGTCAAGGCCTTATGCCAAGACACTAGTATGTCTCATTATACCTACTGATGCGTCGAGAAGCTATAGCGAGCTCGAACCGTCAAATACTATGTCCAATTAATTCCTCATATGAAAAGGTGTAAACATAACATAAACATTTGTATTAAAACTAGAATATGAAATGTCAATAACTTATCCATAAACCATGAATGGGGTAAAAATAACACATCCATAGTCAAACATATCACAAAACCTTCAATACAATATGGATGTTTTGTATCATAATAAATCAACTACAAATAAGTTTCAAATCCATCCAATGATTTTGACATAAATAAAATCAAAACTATTTTTAAAGAAATATCTCTTTCTATTTTTAAATCATGTAAAATTCATATAATTATAAAAGAGAACATTTTTTTTGGAAATATTCTTATAAACTTGTAAGGTAAGCTTTGATGATAGTATAACAGCATAAAATAGCCGCACCCGCTGTATAACTTTAAAAAACATTCTTACCATAATTTTGTCGAAAAGTTCATAAAGTAACTTGTTTGAAAAATGAATAAAATATTCTCATTTTCTATTAAATAGTCAAAATGTTTTAAAATAAATTTTTAAGAAGCCTATATGTGGATGATAAAGAGGTCCCAGTAGATAATTGTGTATAAATAACCTCAGATAATTAAGAGATTTTCAAATTAACCCTTACCATGTTCCTTTCCATGGTCGGGGGTAGGTTAACCTCCAATATAATGGTGAAATCAATGTTATTAACTTATAAAATAACCATATACATTAATATTATATCATATATTATCTTCTAATATTGCTTTGTTAATGATATTCCAGTAGTATCATCATTTCGGGTGGTAACTGATTCATTTTCCTTTATATTAATTGTTATGTAAGTAATGTTTGTTGTGAATATGATGTATTTTATTCATTTTCATAATGATAATAATTCTTTAAACATTATTTTTAATCATAAAAGGAAAATTAGTCTTCAATGGATACGATGGGGAATGAATCTCATCGCATTTGTAGAGACTGTAATTCGTACGTATGCACGAGTGACAATATCATGATTTTGATATTAAAATAATATATAATTTTACAGAATATCATATATACAAAATCATTATCATGTTATATTTTTTATTTACATCAACTATTAATCATTATTATACCCATAAAAATAATAACGTGTTGAATGAAAACTACACCACAACATGGAGACGTTAAGTCGTACGTATGCACGTATAGTGACATGTCATTCGAAGGATGGATAGAATAATGAATATGGTTGTACCATATTTATAATAACATAAAATTATTTAGAACATACTTGTGTTTTTATTTTAGACTAGAGAAAAAAAAGAACGAGGAAGTGGAAGAAGAAAAGAACTTAAAAGAGGTGATTAAATATTTACCACTTCTTTGGGTTCTTCCTTTTGATTTGATCAAAAGGTCTCCCTAGGATGGATTTATGACTAAAAAGGCCACTATAATGAAGGGAGGAAAGTATAAAGGATATTTGGGCAGGGTTTGGCTGAGCCAAATGGCTTTGAATGTGTGAATTTGTGAGAAGTGAAAGTTCCCTTTTATAAGAGAGGTGAGGGGAACCTTAGGAAAGGATTGAAATTTTATTTTATAATAAAATCATTTTCGGTTTATAATGGCTCCAAACTGATTTTTTTCGAGGATATGTTTGGGATGGGTCTTAAACCACTCAACAAAAAGTTTTTAGACTGGTTTTTGTCACTATAGTAACCTTATCTTCTAGATTTAACTATTAGTTAATTAGTTTGAAATTTACCATGTCCCTTTGAATCTGTAAATTATATGGTTAATAAACATTCTATAAACATCCAAGAAAACCTCAATTGGTTCATTAATGACATATATAATATTATTTATGTAATTTGGATTATACTTAGATTTTTAAGAATAGGATATCAATTAATAATATAATATTTTTTTAAAAACACTTTTTTGTCAATTTTGACAGTATTTGCTATTTTGTTTTTCATAAATTCCTAATATAATTATTACATCGAAAACAATTCATTTCATCAATAATGAAATGTAAAATTAAACTATAAAATCTGTGTATGGCATCAAAACTTTCAAATTATATTTATTTTAACATCTATAATACCATTTAATTGATTATTTCATTAATAAGGAAAATATTTCATCATAATTATGTCATAAATAAATTTAATTATATATTGCCTAAAAATTATAAATAAAATACCATTATGTAGGAAATATTTTTATATTTCTAAAAAATATTTATAGTCGAAGAGATAACATATATAAACCTATGTAAAAATTTTTTTACTAAAAGATATATACTTAGTTAATTTTTGTATTTACTTTTAGTTAATTAATATAAAGTGTCATTATCACTTACAAGTGGCTACATAGGATCCCCAATTTGACCTAAGGATTCACATGGTCGGACATTTATCATATAATAGGGTTAGATTACCTGTTATGTTATCATAATATTATTATAATATTATTCTTTTACACTTATTTACTGGATTTACCCTTTAACCACGTTAACTAAAATATTTACCGAAGTAATTATTCAAAATGACTAAAATTAAATGTTACCTATTAAAAAATTCGGACATCCAGATTCTAAATATGGAATCCATTTTTCTTAATTCAAAACACAGAAGTGGCGGAAATTAATTTTAAATTAATTCCTATTGTCAAAACAAAAAGCACGTTTTTAAGAAATAATATCTATCAAAAGATTGATACGTGCTTATGTCGAGTTTAAATTTGAAATTACGTCCAATTACCAAAATTGGATTAAATGGTAAAAATATAGTATAATAATTCTTAAATCTACTCAATAGTATAATTTATCACTATAAATTATTTCGATTAAAAACGATGTTTTTAATTAAAATTTAGTATTTTCACTATTCATCAAAAAGCTGAATGTTTTCATAAAATTACCAAAAATTCACCCTAAGCTAATTTCGATATTCCGAACCAAAAAATAAAGTCCATATTTAAATATAAAATTGATAAAATTTAAAAATGTGGGTATTTCTATTCAAAACATCTCATTTGATTGGTCGCGATATGTCTGAATCTCAAAGTTGCATACAACCCAATCTATCACATTATTCGAATTGAAAATTACCATGGAAGCTTGGGGTATTAAATTCTCCCCTCCTTAAAATAATTTCATCATCAAAATTTCTAGAATATTACTACATAATAAGATTCATGTGGTTCTTCATCATATGTTCCTCGGGTTCCCATGTTGCCTCTTCCATTTTAAGGTTTCTCCATATAACTTTTACAAGATGAGTCACCGGGTTTCTCAACACATGTTCTCAAGAATCAAGACCCTTAATAAGATATTCTTAATAAGAATGATTGGGTTCCTGTTCTAATTCCTCAAAGGTAAGTACATGAATTGGGTTAGGCATGTATTTTCTCAATAGTGATTCGTGGAACAGATCATGAACATTGGAGAGACTTTGGGGCATTTCCAAACGGTAAGCTACAGCCCCAATTCATTATAAAATTTTGAAATGTCTGACATGCGTGGGAATTAATTTTTTTTTCATTCCAAATCTTTTAATTCCCTTCCATGGAGATGCCTTCATTAAAACATGATCTCATACCTGAAATTCGAAATCCTTCTTTCAGTTATCAGCATAGCTCTTCTGCCTACTCTGAGCATATTTGATGTGGCTTCGGATTACCTCCACCTTTTCCAACGTTTCCTCAACATGTTCTGCGACTACAAGTTTTCATTCACCAACATCATCCCAACAAGTTGGTGTAAGACATCTTTTTCTATGTAACGCTTCATATGGTTCCATATGAATAATTGAATGGAAGATATTTTTATAGGATAATTCTACTATAGGTAAATATGGATCCCAAATACCATGAAAGTCAAGTGAGAAAGATATAAACATGTATTATATGGTTTTAATAGTCCATTCTAATTGTTCATCTGTTTGGGCATGGTATGAAATGCTCAAAAAAAGTTTAGTATCTAGGTATTTCTGACGACTTTTCCAGAATCATGATGTAAAATGGGGATCACGATCAGGAACAATTGATAGGGGTACTCAATGAAGTCTTACAACCTCATTAATATACCATCTTGCTAAAGTTAAAGTGGTAAATCTTCTTTTATAAAATTAAAATGTGCTGACTTGGTAAAACGTTCAACAATGACCCATATTGCATCGTTCCTTATAGGAGTCTTTGGTAGTCCCATGAAGAATCCCATCATAATATTTTCCCATTTACACTTATGTATAAGAAGTGGATGCATAACTCTTCCAGTCTTTTGCCTTCCTGCTTTCACTTGTTGAAAAACCATACATCTTGACACAAAATCAGAAATCTCCCTCTTCATGTTGTCCCACCGAAAAAGTTCTTTCAAATCTCTATACATTTTCGTGCTCCTAGGTTGTACAGAAAAATTGGATCTATGAGAATAATCCAACAATTCTCTTTTTAGATCAGGTATATCAGGAATAAAAATTCTCTTCCCAAATTTCAAAATTCCATCATCATATATGAAGTCACTCAATATCCCATTATTCACATCTTTATTCTTATTTTGAATATACTCATCATCAGCCTGAGAACTTTTTATCCTTTGTAGTAAATATGGTTTCGAAACCATTTGAAAAATCATTGATGTTCAACCTTCCATGGTTATTCCCATATCCATCTTTACTAGATCTATGTATATAGGATCCATTTCAACTCTGATCTTGTTCAAAACTCCATGATCCTTTCTACTCAAAGCATCTTCTACATTATTTTCCTTCCTCGGGTGGTTGTGTATAGTGCAATCATAATCCATGAGTAGTTCAAGCCATCACCTTTGCCGCATGTTGAGTTCTTTTTTGAGAGAAAATATACTTCAATCTCTTGTGATCTGTATAAAACTCACATTTTTGACCATATAGATAGTTTCTCAATATCTTCAAACCAAAGATTACAACGGAAAACTCAATATCATGAGTAGGATAGTTTTGTTCTTGAATTTTTAGATGTCGTCCTGCATAGGAAATAACCCCATCATTCTGCATAAGGACACAACCAAGTCCTTCCATTGAACCATCACTATAAATAACAAACCTGTCATTCCCTGATGGTAGAGTCAATATATGAGCATCGACTAATATCCTATCCAAATATTCAAAACATTCTTCACACTCTTTTGTCTAATAAAATTTAACCCCTTTGCGTTTGATCTTGGTTAATGGCTTTTCCAGTCGGGAAAAATTCAGGAAAAAACGCCAATAATAACCTTCTAAACTAATAAAACTTCATACCTCAGTTATACTCGTTGGTGCTGGCAATTCATGGATTTCCTTGGTATTCGAAGGATCAGCATATATTACATCCTTAGAGACAATATTTCATAGAAAATAAATCTTTTAAAGCCAGAATTCACACTTGCTAAACTTCCCATATAATTCATTTCTTCTAAGAGTCTTCAAGATAATGTGCAAGTGATTTTCATGATCTCTGTAGCTTTCGGAGTATACCAAGATATCACAGATAAATACCACTAAAAAGTCATCAAGATATTCCCTAAAAACCCTATTCATTAGATCCATGTATACAGAGGGTGCATTAGTCCATCTAAAAGGCATTACTGTAAACTCATAATACTCGTACCTGGTTCGAAATGCTGTCATCGGAATATATTCCTTCTTGACACACAACTTATGGTATCTAGATTGAAGGTCAATCTTTTAAAAGTATTTATCTCCTTGATTTTGGTCAAATAAATCATTACTGTCAGGTAGGGGATACTTTTCCATGGTTGTTATAGAATTGATCTCCGTGTAGTCAATGCACCACCTCAAATATCCATAATTATTCTTAACAAAAGGATAGGGGATCCCCATGGAGAAACACTAGGGTGAATAAATACATTATTACTCAATTCCTCTAGTTCTTTCTTCAATTCCACTAATTCTCCAGTGGAAATTCTATAAGGGGTCTTCGATGTGGGAATTGAACCTGGAATTAAATCAATGGAAAACTCAATTTCCCATTCTGGAGGATGTCTAGGTAAATCTTCTTGAAACACTTCAACATTTTATTTCACAATAGGTAAATCTTCTATTTGAACATTCTTTTCCTCACCCACAATTATTTAATTATCTTACTCCCTAATATTTGAATTTAGGTGAGCTACTAGAGGTGGATCTAGATAAGAATTAGGTGGTAACATTTCTGCTCTAAAGATAAGGTGTTCCTTATCATCGTCATCAAAAATAGTAACCTCCTTCTTCTTACAATAATTTTTTGCATCATGGTCAAAAAGGCAATCTATACTAAGGATTATATCAAATTGAATCATGGGTATGATGATGAGATCAGTAGATAATAAACATTTATATTCCCTAATGGGGACCAATTCCCAAATCTTCGTTGCAATGATAATTCCTTTATGAGTTTTTACTGACAACTCCCCTGTTAAATTAAATTGGAAATATCAAATTTTATTAACAAAACGAGAAGATATGAAACATTTAGTTGATCTAGAATCAAATAAATCATTTTATAAACTTCACGAAACCGTTAAATTACCTGCCATTACGACTTTTGGAGCTTCAAACTCAGTAGTAGTGATATCATAAACTTGGCCTTGATCCCTTTTCCTTTTCTGAGGTATGTTTCTTTGGCACTTAGGACATTCATTTTCATAATTCCCCTTTTCTCTACAATTGTAGAATTTAAAATTTACTGCCTCTTTCTTCCCCTTACAATCACGAGCTTGGTGTCCTTTTTCACCACACTTGTAAAAGACTCACATTCCCTTCAGACAAGTACTAGGGTGTTTCTTCCCACATTTACTATAGGATGGAATTAAACATTTCTCGTCTTTGCTGTATTTCCATTTCCATAGTGTTCTATAGATCTCTTCTTCTCTCTGTTTTCTTTAATGTTGTAGGACATAGAGAATTCCTTTTCTGTTTTGATAGCATAAGAGACAATATATTCATACAACAAGAAGGATTATGAGACTAATTCTCGATAGAGATATGGTTTTAACCCATCAAAGAAACAATAAATAATACTTCTTGGGTTATTTATATAATATCCTGCATGACTTGATAACCTTGTAAGGTTAGCTTCATACTTTGCGACATTCTCATCCTCTTTTTGCCTCAATCTCAGAAATTGCCTTTCCGTATCTACTCAATGGTCAACGGGAAATTATTTTTCTAAGAAAATATCTTTAAACTACCTCTATTCCATATTTTATACTCTATCATATTCCTTTGTGGTCTGAATCAATGACCACCATTTATCAGCATCTCCAGTGACGTGGTAAACTATCGTGCCAACTTTTTCCCTTTCACTACTCCCCAATGCATGAAATATTTCCTCTAAAGAAATTATCCATTTCTCTGTTACTAATGTATTTTGTCTCCCATTATATTTTGGTGTTTGTTTCTTCATGAAAATATATAACATTGATCTTCCACATTTTGGATCTGGGTGCTCCATAAGGGTAAGGTAATTATATATAACCTGAGTGAGTTTTCCCAGCATGGTGATAAGATGATCAGCACCAGTTTCTTCACCATATCCACTATAATTATCTTAAGCAAGAGGGAAGACCCAACATGGATTACATGAATTGATACGGTTTCCATTACTTCCACTAGGTTCCATTTCTAAACAATTTAATAAACTATATTAGTTTATCAATCAAAATATATAATTCCAAACTTGTAAAATACATAACATAAACTAAACAGTTTATGGATATAATCTATTATCATAAAAATGTTTTTTTGAGGAAGTATATAATCCTAAACTCTTTATAATGATTTTTAAAGAAAATTGGAATTTTTCTAGCATATCCACTAGGAGTGTCATAACCAAGAGTATATCAAAGCCCACTATCTTACACAAATTCCTGTTCGACTCTAGCTCAAAGCGATGTTTTCAGGTTTTACACCTAGGTACATCTATTCCATATCCTCCTCTACATGTTCATTTCCATATGGGGATATATTTCTTGGAAAACTCAATAAATATCTAGAATACCAAAAAACTAGGAGTTTCTTTTATACTAATCCTGAAATTCTATCTTAGGGTAATGTGTTGTAATCACATGAAATATCAATAGCCAATTTCATAATGATGGAATGTATAATGTGAGACATAATAACCACATAGTCAAGGCCTTGTGAAAAGACTACAAATAAGATTTTTTCAAGGCCTTGTTCCAAGACACTAGTTTGTCTCATGATACCTAACGATGCATCGAGGAGCTATAATGGGCTCCACCCGTCACATACAAAGTCCAATGCATTCCTCATATGAAATGTATTAAACATAACATAAATATTCATATTAAAACTAGCATATGAAATGTCCATACATTGTTCATATTACATGAATGGTGTAGAAATAACACATCCAGAATCAAACATATCACAAAACCTTCAATACAATATGTAAGTTTTGTATCATAGTAAATCAAATTCAAAGAAGCTAAAAATCCATCATAGGATATTGACATAGATGAAATCAAAACCTTTTTTAGATAAATATCACATTCTATTTTTAAATCATTTAAAATTCATAAAATTATAAACGAAATAATTTATTTTGGAAATATTTTTATAATCTTTTAAGGGAAGCTTTAATGATGTTATAATGGCAGAAAATATTTGCACCCAATATATAAGTTAAAAATACATTGTTACCTTGATTTTGTCGAAAATGTCATAAAGTAACTTGTTTGGAAAACATCGTAAATATTCACATTATCTAGTAAATAGTAAAAAAATTTGAAATACATTTTTAAGAAGCATGGATGTGGATGAAAAAGAGGTCCTAGTAGATAATTACTTGTAAACAACCTCTAATAATTAAGAGATTGTGAAATAAACTCTTACCTTGTTCTTTTCCTTCGTCAAGGGTAGGTTAAACACTTGTATCATGGTTAAATAATTGTTATTAAATTATAAAAGGAAGATATACATTAATATGATATCATATAAGAATTTATATTATTTTCTGGTATTGATATTTCAGTAGTATCGTTGTTTCGGGTGTTAACTGATTCATTTTCCTTTATATGTTTTGTTATGTAAGTAATGCTTTTTTGTGGATATGATGTATATTATTCATATTCATAATGATATTAAGTCTTTAAACATTATTTTTAATCATCAAATGCAAATTAGTCTTGAATGGATACAATGGGGATTGAATCTTATCACGTTCTTGGAGACGATAATCCATACGTATGCACGAGAGGGAGTATAATTCTTTTGATATTATAATAATATATAATTGGATGGTATATCATATATAGAGAATCATTATAATGTTATATTTATTATTTAAATAAATAATACATCATTATTATACCCATCCAAATTATAATGTATTGAATAACAACTAAACCACGGCTTGGAGACGGTAAGCCATACGTACGCACGTATGGTGACATGTCATTCAAAGGATGGATAGAATAATGAATACAGTTGTACCATATTTATAATAAAATTATAGTATATAGAAGATACTAGAGTTATTATTTTATAATGGAATCAACAAAGAAAGAGGAAGTGGAAGAAGAAAGGAACTTCAAAGTGGGGATAAAATATTTACCTCATCTTCGGGTTTTCCTTTTGATTTGATCAAAAGGTCTCCTTAGATTGTCTTTATAACTAAAGTAATTCCTCTAGGATTAAGGTAGGACAGTTTAGAGGGTATTTGGGCTGGGTTTGGCCGATCCAAATATCTTTGATGGTGTGAATTTGAGATAATGGAAAGTGTCCTTTTATACGAGGGGTGAGGGGAACCTTTGGAAAAGAATGAAATATTATTTTATAACAAAATAATTTTTGGTTTCAAATGGCTCCAAAATGTTTTTTTTCTAGTATAAGGTTGGGAGTGGTCGTAAAACACTCAACCAATAGGTTTTATATAGTATTGGGTCACTATATTAACCATATCTTATAGATTTAACCCTTAGTTAATTAGTTTGACATTTATCATATCTTTTTGTATTTTTATATTATTTGGTTAATAAATTTACTATAAACATCCAAAAGAACCTCAAGTGGTTCATTAATGACATATATAAATTATTTAAGGCCTTTGGATAAATCATAGATTTTTTGGAATAGAATATCAATTAATAATTAAATATTTTTTTTAAATACTTTTATGTCAATTTTGACACTATTTTCTATTTTGTTTTTCTTAAATTTCAAACAGCATTATTACATCGAAAAAAATTCATTTAATCAATTCTATAATGTCAAATTAACCAGTAAAATTCATGTATGGCATCAAAACCTTCGAAGTATATTTATTTTAACATCCATAATACCATTTATTTGATTCATTCATCACTAAGGAAAATACTTCCTCATCATTGTGTCATAAATAAATTAAATTATTCAACGTCTAAAAATTATAAATAAAAATAAATTATTTAGTAAATCATTTTATCTTTATAATGAGTATTTATTGTCGAATAGATAACATATATAACCCAATGTTAAAATTGTTTTACTAAAAGATATATGCTTATATAATTTTTGTATTTACTTTAACTTAATTAATATAAAATGTCATTAGGACATACAAGTGGAACCTTGAGGTCCCAAAATAGACACAAGGATTCCCATGGTCGGAAATTTATTAGATAATATGGTTATAACACTTGTTAGGGTAATTTAATATTATTATTTTTACTCTTATTTTCTGGATTTACTCTTTAAACATGCAAAATAAAATATTTAATGAAGTAATAATTCAAAATGTCTAAAAATAAAAGATACCTTTTGAAGAAATTTCTACCTCCTGATTCTAAATATGGAATCTATTTTTCTAAATTCAAAAAATATAAGTGGAAGAAGTTATTTTAAAATTAATTCTCGTTGTCAAAAAAATGAGTGTTTTTAAAAAATAATGACTATCAAATGATTGACACTTACTTATGTCCAGTTTAAATGTGAAATTACATACAATGAAAAAAATTGGATTAAATAGTAAAAATTTAATCTATTTATACTTAAAAACCACTCAATATTATAATTTAGTACTATAAATTATTGTTATTAAAAAGTTGTTTTTAATTAAAATTTAGTATTTTTCACTATTCATAAAAACTGAATGTTTTTAGAAAAATACAAAAAATTCAACCTAAGATAATTTCAATATTCTTGACCAAAAAATAAATACAAATTTGAATGTTAACATTTAGACAATTTGAAAAAGTGGGTATTACTATTCATAACGTCTTTGTTTGATTGGTCGCGATGTGTTAGAATCTCGAAGTTGCGTACAACCCACACTATTGCATTATTCAAAGGGAAACGTTCCCTGGAAACCTGGGGGGTTACATTCTCCTTTCCTTCAAATAATTTCATCCTTCAAACTTTTAGAATATTACTGCATAAAAAGATTCAGGTGGTTCTTCATCATATGTAACTCGGGATCCCATGTTTCCTATTCCATCTTATGGTTTCTCCATAGAACTTTTACTAGACGAGTCAACAGGTTTATCTACAATTGTTCTCTTGTATCAAGAACCATGACAGGATCTTCACAATAAGACAGATTGGGTTCCAGTTCTAATTCATCGTAGTTAAGTACATGTGTTGGGTCAAGCATTTATTTTCTCAATAGTGATATGTGGAACACATCATGAACATTGGAGAGACTTGGCGGCAATGCCAAACGGTAAGCAAGAGCCCCAATTCGTTCTAGAATTTCGAAAGGTTTGATGTACCTGGGACATAATTTACCCTTCTTACCGAATCGTATAATTTTTATCCATAAAGATACCTTCAAGAAAACATGATCTCGTACTTAAAATTCTAAATCTTTCCCTCAGTTATCAGCATTGCTCTTCTACCTAACTTTAGAATCTTTGATGTGGGTTAGGATTACCTTCACCTTTTACATCATTTCCTCAACAATTTTTGGGGCTACGAGTTTTCTTTCACAAACATCATCCCAACAAATTGGTGTATGTCATCTCTTTCTGTATAATGCTTCATATGGTACCATCTGAATACTTGAATTGAAGATATAGTTATAGTAAAATTCTACTGGAGGTAAAAATTGATCCCACATACCATGAACGTCATGTGAGAAAGATCTCAACATGTCTTCTATGGTTTGAATAGTCTGTTCTGATTGTACATCATTTTCAGGGTGGTAGGCAGTGCTCTAACGAAGTTCAGCATCCATGTCTTTCGAAATACATTTCCTGAATCTTGATGTAAAACGAGTATCACAATCAGAAACAATCGATAGGGGTACTCTATAAAGTCTTATGAATTCATTAATATACATTATTGCTAAAAGTTCTATTGCCAAATCACTCGTATAGCAAGAAAATGTGTTAAATTGGTAAGATGATCAACAATGACCCATATTTCATCGTTCCTTCTAGGAGTCTTTGGTAGTCCCATGAAAAATTCCATCATAATATTATCCAATTTCCCCTCAGGTATGGGAAGAGGTTTCATGAATCCACCAGGCTATTGCCTTCCATCTTTCACTAGTTGAAAAATCAATCATCTTGACACAAAATCATAAATCTCCTACTTCATTTTGTCCCACTAAAAATGTTTCTTCAAATCACTATACATTTTGGTGTGCTTAGGGTCTATAGAGAAATTGGAGATATGACCATCATCCATAAATTCTCTTTTTAGATCAGGTATATCATGAACAGAAAGTCTCTTCCCAAATTTCAAAATTCCATCTTCTTATACGATGTCACTAAATCTCATATTATTCACAACATTAATCTTATTTTGAAACTCCTCACCATCATCCTATGATCTTTTTATCCTTTCTAGTAAAGATGGTTGGCAAACATTTGAAAAATAATTGATGTTTCCCATTCCATGGTTATTCCCATATCCATCTTTACTAGATCCATGTATATAGGAACCTTTTCAACTCTTATCTTGTTCAAAACTCCATGATACTTTCTACTCAAAGCATCTTCCACCTTATTTTCCTTCCCCATGAGGATGTGTATAGTGCAATCATAGTCCTTGAGTAGTTCAATCCATCGCCTTTTCCTCATGTTGGGTTTATTTTGTAAGAAAATATACATCGAACTCTTGTGATCAGTATATATCTCACATTTATTACCATATAGATAGTGTCTCTATATCATCAATGAAAATAATATACCTGCTAACTCAAGATCATGTTTAGGATAGTTTTTCTCATTAATTGTTAGATGTCATGAGGCGTAGGCAACAACCTTATCATTTTATATAAGGACACAACCAAGTCGTTTCTTTGAATCATCAATATAAATAACCAACCCATAATTACCCGATGGTAGAGTCAATACAGGAGAATTGACTAATCTCCAGATTAATTCTTTGAAACATTCTTCCAACACTTTTTTCAAACCTAATTTTACCCCTTTACGTGTGAGCTGGGTTAATGGGTTTGCCAATCGGGAAAAATTCTGGACAAAATTCTGTTAATAACCTTCTAAACCAATAAAACTGCATACCTCATTTATACTCATTGGTGCTAGACTTTCTTAGATTTCCTTGGTCTTCTAAGTATCAACAGATATTCTATCCTTAGAGAAAATATGTCCACGAAAAGAAATCTCATGATTCCATAATTCACATTAGCTAAACTTCCCATATGATTGATTTCCTCTAAGAGTATTCTGGATAAAGTGCAAGTGATTTTCATGATCTTCGTAGCTTTTGGAGTATACCAAGATGTCATCATTAAATACCACTACAACGTCATCCAGATATTCCTTGAAAACCCTATTCAGTGGATCCATGAAGATAGAGGGAGCATTAGTCTATCCAAATGGTGTTATAATAATCTCGTAATGCCCATACCTGGTTCGAAATGCTATCTTCGGAATGAATTCCTTCTTCACGGACAACTTATGGTATCTAGATCAAAGGTAAATCTTTGAAAAACTTTGATCTCGATGAATTTGGTCAAATAAATCATCAATGTGAGGTAAGGGATACTTGTTCATTATTATTATAGCATTGATCTCCCTGTAGTCAATGCACAACCTTATAGATCCATCGTTCTTCTTAACAAAAAGGACTAGGGTTCCCCATAGAGTAACACTATTGAGAATAAATCTCTTATTACTCAATTCATCTAGTTCTTTCATTAGATACACTAATTCCACTATTCCCATTCTATAAGGGGTCTTTGATAAGGCCTTGAACTAGAATTTAAATAAATAGAAAACTTAATTTCTCATTCTAGAGGATATCCAGGTAAATCTTCTGGAAACACATCAACATATTCTTGCATAATAGGTACATATTCTATTTGAACAATCCTATCCTCACCCATAGTTATTTCATTATCTTCATCCCTAGTAATTGAATTTAGTTGAGCTACTAGGGGTGGATCTTGATAAGAATCAGGTGGTGACATTTCTTCTCTAAAGATAAGGTGTTCTTTATCATAATCATCAAAAATAGTAACCTCCTTTTTCTTATAATAAATTTTTGCATCATGGTCTGAATGCCAATCCATATCGAGGATTATATCAAATTCAATCATGGGAATGATGATAAGATCAGTAGATAAAGAACATTTATATGCCTTAATGGGGATTGATTCACAAAACATTATTACAATGATAATTCCCTTAAGAGTTTTGACTGAAAAATACCTTTTAAAATAAAATTGGAAATATCTAATTTTCATAGAAAACTGGGTAGATATGAAATAATGTGATGATCCAGAATCAAATAAAGAATTTTATATGCTTGAGGAAACTGTTAAATTACCTACCACCATGTCTTTCAAAGCCTCAAACTCAATAGTAGTGATAGCATAAGCTTGGCATTGATCCCTTGTCCTTTTCTAAGGTAAGTTTCCTTGTAGCATAGGACATTCATTTTCATAATTCCCCTTTTCTCTAAAATTGTAGAATTCAACAGTGATATCCCCTTTCTTCCCCTTACAATCCTGAGCTAGGTGGCCTTTTTCACCACACTTGCAACAGACTCTCATTCCCTTCAGACAAGTATCAGGGTGTTTCTTCCCCCATTTACTATGGGATGGATATTAAACATTTCAATTCATCCCCTTATTTCCATTTCCAGAGTATTCCGTAGATCTCTTCTTCTCTTTCTTTTCTTTAAATTCATAAGACTTTGAGAATACATTTTTTGTCTTGATAGCACATGAGACAATATCTTCGTACGACGAGAAGGATTGTGAGGCTAAAGCTCGATGGAGAAATGATTTAACCTCGTCAATGAAATGATAAATCTTACTTCTTGGGTTACATATATAAACTACTTCATGCATTTCTAACCTTGTAAAGTTATCTACATACTTTATGACTTTCTTTTCATCCTTTTTCCTAAGACTCTGAAATTGCATTTTCATATCTGCTCAATGGTCACAAGGAAAGTATTTTTCTAAAAAAATCTATCTAAACACCCTCCATTCCATATTTAATACTACACCATCTTCCATTATGTTTTGAATCAATGAACGCCATTGATCATCATCTCCAGTGAGGTGGTAAACTGCCATGACAACTATTTCTCATTCACTACTCTCAAGGCATGTAATATTTTCTCTAAAGAATTTATCAATTGCTCAGCTACTAATGGATTTGTACTCCCTTTTAATATTGGTTATTATTTCCTCAGGAAGTGATCTAACATTGATCCTCCAGGATGTGGATCAGGGTACTCCATACGGGTAAGGTTATTATTCCTAACCTGAGTGACTTGTCCTAGTATGGTGATAAGTTGATCAGCACCTGTTGCTTCACCGGCTCCACTATAATTATATTTAGTAAGAGGGAAATCCCTACATGGATTACGTGCGTTTATATAGTGTCCATTCTTTCCACAAGGCATCATTTCTAAACAATGGCATAATGTATATTAGATGGTGAATCGAAATACATAATTCCAAACTTATAAAACACTTAACATAAACTCAATAGTTTATTGATATAATCCATAATCATAAAAATGTTTTCTATAAGGATGTATATACCCATAAACCCTTCATAATGATTTGTAAAGAAAATGATATTTTTCCTTAGAATATCCTCTGGGAGTGTCGTAGCCAAGAGTGCAACAAGGCATGTTGTTGGGCACTAGTTCTCGTTCGAGTCTATCTCAAAGTAGTGTTTTCAGGTTTTACCCCTAGGTACATTTATACTAGAGCACCCGCTACCTGCCCGTATCCAGACAAGGATGTATTTCTTGAAAAACTCACAAAATATCTACAATAAAAAAATCTAGGATGTTCTTCTATACTAATCATCAATGCCTATATTAGGGTAATGTTCTCTAATCAGGGTTTATGTAAATCTAGATTCCAAGGTTTGTAATATATTTACCCTGATACCAACTATAATGCCCTGACCCCAGTTACCCAGAGTCGGTGCATTATTATATAACATTTTCATGATACAAGGATATCATGTCCCGATATACCAATCAGTTTAGTAGTCTTGGAAATACTAGATACATTCATCAGTTTTACATTACATTATAAAATGAAAAGCTACAACAACATTGTTTACATAGACAACAATCATATCCCCTCAGATTATCCCTGCATATTTGTCATAAAATAATTCTTCACATCTTGGGAAAAATAACAACATAGAAAGGGGTGCGCTCAGATGCTCAGAAAGGAAAAAAATATAGAGGAAACATTCATAAATAAGAATAAACATTTAAGGAAATGTATAAGACTAAATAAAAAGCCTTTTAAACATGATGTTTAGAATAATATGGAAAACTTCATAACCACATAGTCATGGCCTTGTACCAAGACTACAAATAAGATTTTTTCAATGCCTTGTGCCAAGACACTAGTTTTTCTCATTAGACCTACTAATGAATCGAGAACCTATAGCGGGCTCCACCTATCACATACTAAGTCCAATGAATTCCTAATATGAAAAGGCTTAAACATAACATAAACATTATTATTAAAACTAGCATACGAAATGTCAATACATTATAAATAAACCATAAATGGAGCAAAAAATAACACATCCACAGTCAAACATATCATAAAACCGTCAATACAATATGGAAGTTTTTTATCATAATAAATCAACTTCAAATAATCTTAAAATCCATCAATAGATGTTGACATAGAAGAAATGAAAACTTTTTTTAGAGAAATATCTCTTACAATTTTGAAATAATTTAAAATTTATATAATTATAAAATAAAACATCTATTTTTGAAATACTCTTATAATCTTGTAAGGGACGCTATGATGATGTTATAACGGTAGAAAATAGTTTCACCCTCCATATAAGATAGAAAACATTCTTACATTAATTTTTTCAAAATGGACATAAAGTAACTTGTTTGGAAAACGATAGAAATATTCTCATTGTCTAGTAAATAGTAAAAAACTTTGAAATACATTTTTAAAAAGCCTATATGTTGATGATAAAGAGGTCCCAATAGATAATGATGTATAAACAACCTCGGATAATAAAGAGATTGTAAAATTAACCCTTACCATGTTCGTTTCCTTGGTCAAGGGTAGGTTAACCTCCTATATAATTGTGAAATAATTTTTATTAAATTATAAAAGAACTACATATATTAATATGATTCATGTATGATCTTATAATATTTCTTTGTTAATGATATTTCTATAGTATAATCGTTTTCGGTGTTAACTAATTCATTTTTCTTTATATGATTTGTTGTGTAAGTAATGTCTATTGTGGATATAATCTATCTTATTCATATTCATAACGAAATTATATCTTTCAACATTATTTTTAATCATAAAATTAAAATTATTCTAGAATTGATACGATGGGTAATGAATCTCATCACGTTCGTGGAGACTTTAATCCGTATGCACACCCAAACGAAAATATAATTCTTTTAATATTAAAATAATATATAATTGGATGGTATATCATATATACAGAATCATTATCATGTTATATTTATTATTTATATCAATTATACGTCATTATTAAAACCATCCAAATAATAATGTATTAAATAACAACTACACCACGACGTGGAGACGGTAAGTTGTACGCATGCACGTATAGTGACATGTCATTCAAAGGATGGATAGAATAAGGAATATGGTTATACCATATTTATAATAACATCAAAATATATATAATATACTGGATTTATTATTTTATAATGTAAACAAGAAAGAACAAGTAAGTTAATGATGAAAATAACTTGAAATAAGTGATGAAATATTTATCTTTTCTTCAGGTTCTACATTTTGATTTGATTAAAAAGGATACTTAGGATGGATTAATGACTAATGTAAGGCCTCTATGATTAAGGGAGGATAGTTGAATAATATTTGGTTAGGGGTTGTCTAATCCAAATGGCTTTGATGGTGTAAATTTGGGAGAAGGGAAGGATCTTTTTTATAAGAGGTGTGAGAGGCACCTTAGGAAAACATTGAAATGTTATTTTATAATAAAATCATTTTCAGTTTATAATTGCTCCAAAATGATTTATTTAGAGGATAAGGTGGGGATGGGTTGTAAACCACTCAAACAATAGGATTTATATAGGTTTCGGTTAGAATATTATCATTATCTTCTAGATTTAACTCTTATTTAATAAGTTAGACATTTTCCATTCTCTTTGTATTTTTATATTATATGGTTGATAAACATACTATAAACTTCTAAGTGAAATTCAAGTGGTTGATTAATGACATATATAATATTATATAAGACCTCTTTTCAAACCATATATTTTTTAGAATATAATATCAATTCATAATAGAATATTTGTTTTAAAAACGCTTTTATGTCAATTTTGACACTATTTTCTATTTGGGTTTTGTAAAATTTCTTACAGCATTATTAAAAAAAAAAATTTAATTTAATCAAACCTAAAATGTAACATTAACATATGAAATTTGTAGACCACCTCAAAAATTTAAATTATATTTATTTTAACATCTATAATACCATTTATTTTATTTATTCATTAATAAAGAAAATACAGCATCATCATTTCGTCAAAAATAAATTTAATTATTAAATATCTAAAAATTATAAATAAAATATGATTATGTATGAAATATTTTTAGATTTCTAATGAATATTATAGTCTAACACATAACATATATAACCCTATATAATAATTGTTTTACTAAAAGATATATGCTTATGTCATTTTTGTATTTACTTTAACTTAATTAAACCAAATTGTCATCATCACTTACATGTGGCTCCATGGGGTCCCAAAATCAAACTGAGGATGCTCATGGTCAGGAAGGTATCATCCAATAGGGTTATAACACATGTCAGGGAAATTTGATACTATTATATTATTTTTCTTTACCATTATTTACCGGATTTACCCTTTAACCATGGTAAATATAATATTTACCAAAGTAATTATTCAAAATGTCTAAAAATAAAAGTTATCAATTTACACAATTTTAACATCCTAAATCTTAATATGGAATCTATTTTTCTAAATTAAAAACACACAAGTGGCATAAATTTATTTAAAATTAATTCTTGTTGTCAAAACAACAACCCTGTTTTCAAGAAATAATAACTATTAAAAGATTGACACTTTCTTATGTCCAGTTTAAATGTGAAATTATGTCCAATGACCAACATTGGATTAAATGTTAAAAAGAAAATCTAATTATACTTAAAAACCACTCAATATTATAATTTATTATTGTAAATTATTTTGATTAAAAAAATTGTTTTTAATTAAAATTTAGTATTTTCCACTATTCATCAAAAACATAATGTTTTCATAAAAATACCTAAAATTTACCCTAAGATAATTTCGATATTAAAAACCCAAAAATAAAGTCCATTTTGAAATATAAAATTGATAAAATTTCAAAAGGTGGTTATTAATATGCATAACAGCTAGTTTGATTGGTTACGATGTGTTAGAATCTTGAAGTTGCGTACAACGCAAGCTATTACATTTTTGTACGGTGGAAGCTTGGGGTGTTAAATTGTATCTATTGTTGGTTATAAAAGAAAATTATGAATACATAAAATAAAACCATAAAGGAATAAAATTTTCAAACAGATCATGAATGATTTAAGAATAAGTGGAGTACACGTCTATTACACTATGATGTAGCCACAACACCAAAATTGATCCCACGGTAAGATACCTATTCAATTCCAAATCAAAAACCACAACCAGTGTCAGTGGTTTTCATGAATGAGTTTCTTTCCATATAATAGTTACAGAATAATTATGTTATACCAAATTACTTCAAGGCATAGGGAATGATTAAATATTCTTGTTTGATAATCAAATTTTAATAAAATTGTTCAAGATAATTGTTGTAAATGTATCCATGATGGTTCGGATGAAATATGGATCACATGTGTTAAAGATAGAAGCTTGATTAATGATATTATGGAAAGGGAGAGATGAAAAAGTATTATTTGGGGAATTTTAAGCATTGTTTTTCAAATTTAAATACTGTATGCACTTAAAGAACTAGAAAATTTGTTTAGGAATCCAGTGGATACATTGAATCCAAGAGAATTTAAAAAAAAATTGTTGGATCTTAGAACATAGAGAAAGGTAAATTTATAAAACTATAAAAACTCCACTTAAGTAAACATATATTTTTTTATTAGTATGTTTCAATCAAGTAAGGATGATTTGAGTATTTTCTCATATGTTTTTCACAACCCTTGAAGATTTTCATGTGAATTGCATCTATTATTTTGATCATGATCACTGAAAGGCATAGAATTTTGAGGATTTGAGATTTTTTGTATGGGAATGCACTCATGTCACCAATTGGAGAGTAAAATAAAATGTAAAACTACCTCATAGAGTATAATAAGAAAATTGGGCCATATGACTCTAAGATGAGAAGGGATAATTGGAATGGGATCTATTTATAGAAAATTGTTAAGACAAATGTAAAAAATTAATGTAGTAATAGGAGAGGTATGGGATATGTGATAGGACTTGGGATGGATAAAATGAGATAGTATCTTGGATCTATTGGAGATACAATAGAGATAAAATGTTTAATAGATCACTAATAATTCCCCTAATCATATTATTTCCTCATGTCACATGTTTTCATGTATATTTTTAATTTAATGATTATTATTAAAATATGAGAATTATCATTTTCTAAACATGTATTGGAGAAGTAAATTCTATGGGATGGTAATATAAGTTCATTCAATTATAATCTGTGTTTTTCAACTACTCATATTCCAATTGTTCATGTATTAAATACACTATAATTACTAGTACCCAGTTACAGTTATTTTCAGTTCCATTTTTTATCTAGTTTCAATATAGAAGTCCATCTAAAAGTGGAATATTCATCTGATGTGAGGACTTGAACCAAGAATGCCCGAAGTCAGGACACTAAATCATGATGTGTAGTTTTTATTTACAGATACATGAACTAATAAATTACACATCATGTCCCATATAGAGGATTGAATTCGAATCTGGTTCTGGGAAACTAGGCACTTTTGTCAAGCTTCTTCTGCTACAAACTGATACCTGAAATATTTTCATTTAAAAAAATAGGGTGAGCATATGAATGCCCAGTAAGGGGTTTTTAGGTAACATAATAAACCATTATAACTTTTGAAAACATTCTTTTAAATACCAATAAAAAATTTTCTTAATAAAAATATTGTAACACATGAAACATACTATAACAATCTTATAAAAAATATAAGTTCCCAATTGAAAGAATACCTACATAATTACAAGGATCCATGATTCAGTTATAATAATGATCATTTGGGGTAATAAGTAAATGTCATTCCATGTGAAAATTCAAGTAAAAAATAAATTACTAAGAGTATTACCTAATCAGAGTTGTTCTTAAATAAAAACATCAAATTCAATCTCTACTACTGATAAAATTACACTGGATAAAATGTCTGTGTATTGCATTAATATAATGCCATAACTTATAATTCCTTTAATTCTCATGTACAAGCCCATTAACTAATAATATTCTTGTTATCGAATATTCATTTGGATAATTAAGTTTCATAGCAATAATGAGGAGTGTGCATATGCCAGATATCATGACCATATTGTCCAAGCCTTGTGCCATGACCATAAATAATCATTTTTTCATGGGCTTGTTCCAAGACCGTAGTTTGTCTCCTAAGATAACCTGATGCATTAAGTGGATATAGTGGGCCCCACCGGCCACATTCTAAGTCCAATTCATTCCACATCACTCAAATTCAAAGTGAAATACCACTCTCATTCAATATATTACTTATTACTTATCATTTCAAGTGTCACATATTTATTGTTTCCTTATTTCACATTATTCAAAGTGTCCCATACCACCTTAAATAATTTAATTTAACATTTAATATTATTCAAAGTGCCCCATACCACTTTGAAAAATTTAGGGTTTAATCCACATTTGGTCATAGTAGTTAAATTTCTTCCTTTAACTTTTACATGTATAGGAATTGAATCATTGGATTAGAAGTTAATAAAAAACTATTATCAACATGACTATTTCATTCAGTGGTAAATATGATAATTATATTATGGAATATGTGATGACCACCAAATTACTAAAGGAAATAAAAGTTTTATCACATGCAATGATAACGTTAAAATTCAAAAATCATATTGATAAAATACATATTCTAATTGGATGCATAACTAATTTTAATGTGAACAAAACATTTCATGAACTAACTACATCAATGATATAGAAATTGGAATATCCATATTTAGGATTTAATGTTGACTAAATTTTTCATACAACAGGGTGTATATAAAGAAATGTGTATAAAAAAGTAAATATATTTTGGAAACACTTGTTTTATACCTTCTTTGCGGACCATGGAAAATTCTAATAAAATTAAAGAAAAAATTTTATGTATACATACATTTTTTTCACATAACTGAAATTGTATCATATATACAAAGGTAATACCAAAAAACCATTAACACCCATAACATTAATATTTTTGTCAAAATAATTAACTAGATTCCCGATAACTTTTAAATCACAATATAAATTTTAAAGGGTTAATTTATTAAACAAACTTAAATGAATGTTTATGTAATGACATGAAACATACATATTTACCAAAAACATAGAATTAAACATAGACGTTTAATGATAAGAGACTTAAAACATGGTCTAGAAGATGAGTTATACAAACTATATACTTATATACAATCGTGTGTTCAAATATATATATATATGTGTGTGTGTGTGTGTGTGTGTTTTGTAAAACACATAATTCCCTATTATTTAAAATTCTACTTAAACATGACACCCAATGTTTAAAAATTCTCAATCTGGATTTAATAAAGATTTATATGAAATCATAAAAATATGTGTACAAATATAATCAGATATATACCTTCCATGTGGAAAGAAAATATTATTTTATGATTAAAAAGATTGCATAACCCAATATCTGTAAGACCTAGGGTTGGGTGATTGAGGGTTTTCCACTAAAAACTATATGATTATACATGCATTTATATATTCATAACCCGTTTATACAAAAAATTGCATATATATATATATATAAAGTACCTAATTATTTTATGGATGTATAAAACACAATTTTAAGTTCATAAATCCTCCGGGACTCCAAAATAGATAACATAGGGTCAGGTATTTGCGGGTTTGAAAAAAACTGAAAGGATGCCTATATATATGTATAAGGGTATACACATTCATATAAGTATATAAACTTGCAAAAATAAATGTAGTGGAAAATAATTTCTCTTACATCCATAACACTACTAGAACCTAAAAACCAATGGCGCTAGGATCGTCATACAAGAAAAAATATTATTTTAAACTGTATGGGTTATAAATATACATTTTGAGAATACATATGACTATAATCTCAAAAACACAACACAAGACAATTTAACAATCACCTTGGTTTGAGGAGGAGTAAAACATGAGGAAGACAAGCTAACGATTAATAGAGGTTCGAGTGGGAGAAGAAGGGACAATAGGGGAATTGTGGAACCGGGTGGTTCCGGAACTATACTATGTAAAAAATAAATAGAAAATTTAATTACACCATTAGAATTTGGAGTATTAATTGGTCAGGAAAGACTTTGTGGAAAAATGGAGGGCATGGAGGGTCCACCGGTTATCATGGGTGAAGAAAAATGGTTTAAATAAGTAGAAGGGGTTACTTGTGTAGCTCATGCGAAGTAGAGGAAGAAGACGTCGTGGGATGAGAAACCAAGAAATAAATGGATGGCCAGGATATGATCTGGCCTTTATCCCATGGTCAGGGAGAATCTGTGGATTTTAGATGTGATGGATAGCTCGGATTGATCCGTGTCATGATCGGATTGCCCTGGTTCGACATGACGTTTTAAAAATATTGGATGACCGAGATTAGATCTGCATCGGTTCGACCGATGTATGAAAATGTGGAGGTATTCCGAAACAGTTGAGGGTTGATCTTTGGATCGAAGTCTACCGACCTGATCCCGCACAATGTAATCTGACTGTTTGGATTTGATCTCAGCTGAAATATGTCATCCCACATCGAAACAGTGAGAATTTCTGGGGATCCTTATAAGCCAGAGACTCCAAACATCAGCTCAGAAAAAACACAACACACACACAAGGGGGCATTGTACATGGGTACCCGCCCCTGCAGTCCTTTTCCTACACCTAACTCGTCATGGCCACATGCCCAAGATGGTGCACTCTAATCCCGCATGTGTTCATGTGCAGCCTTTTAGGAAACTATGCCCATGCTCGGGCTGGCCTGAGCTGAGGCTAAGTGCTAGGCTCAGCCACATAGCATGAGCTGCCTCCCTCGTCCTGGCTTGAAGGATGGCCCTAAGGTGCTTAATTTTATTTTAAATATCCAATGTTCTAAAATAAAGTCATAAAAAATTAATTCATTCATTTTAACTATAGATAAAGAATAACTTAAATTTTATAAAACATAACTTTTCATTTAAACATTGAAAGCTTAAAGTATACATATTAAATTATATGTTGTCTTATCTAAGAGTATTGCTAAATTATTTATACACACTAACATTTTAAAATACCATGTTATAACTTTAATATATCCAAAATAAAGCTTTTATAATAGTTTTATTGAAAACAAAACATATTTTAGCTAAAACATTGTCTATGCGTTAAGAATGAAAACTTTTACAAGGTATTTGAAATATTTGAAATATTTTTGAAATTATATATCTCATTTTAAAAATCACTAAAGTTTAACTCAAATTATTAAATAATTTTCCATAAAATGATCATTATAAGAGGTTGTGTTGTATTTACATAACTTAAATTCTTTGAAAAACTATATTATATATATTTGATTAAACCCCCAAAAGACCAATGGCTATAATTACAACCGTTAAAACTCAACGGTCACAAACATCTCTAATGGTCACCGAAGGGGTAACTATTGGGTAGATAACATATAAAACCAAACATTAGGGTGCTACAAAACTCAATACAAAAAGAGAAGATGGTTCGCATCATTCCATTGGTGCTTAGTGTGGCCATAGTGGGTTTGGACATACTAATATTCGTTATTATGGGTCCTAAGGAACCATATTATTTTTTTAGGGTTCTCAATGTTTTGGGTGGTCTCCCTATTATTTTGATAGGGATTTTAATAGGTGTATTTGGATTGTATGGCTTCTTGTGATCTTGGTGTATTGTAAACACTTTGGTGTTTTATTTAAATAAAAATCCTTGTCTCTATTTTGTATGATTCATTCCGATTTCAATTGAAATTAAATAAAATAAAACCATGTTATTTTCATTACATGAGAAGAAGTTTTGGGGCATTAAATTATCCCGCCCTTAACAGTAATTTCTCTCTCAAAATCCATTTCATTCAACCACACTAAAGTATAATCCCTGATGTTATTTACCAAATCCACCGTCGTGGAGGATCCTCAGCTAACTCTAGATGAATACCTAAGTTGGTGTTGAAATTTTCTGTTTCCCTGACCCAAACGCACCTCAAACAGTACGGTTTAAACTCATGTCATGTAATCTCGGGCTTCTAGAGGGAGGCTTAGAAGGTAGAGAGCTCAAATATGTATGAAAGGAAAAACTCTCTAAGGATTCTCTGAACCATCTCTCATATGAGAATGTCAATGACATTGACATGGTCATACAAACTGATACTCAGGATCTGGTACATGTAGGATACATATAAGTTCCCTTCCATGGAGGCCACTTGAAACCTTATCCTGGATGTAAAGTTTGGGGATTTTTTGAATCAAAATAAGTGACCTTCTTGGTACTTTCCCCTTTGTCTATACTCCACATGTTGAGCATTTGTTATATAGTGGTAAATGTAGGAATTCTCTTCATAGAAATAGATATTTTCCATACAGTTTGATATCCAGTAAATATTTTTGCATGTCCTCTGTAGGTTTTCCAATGGAAGGTACAATTCTACCCAGGTTTCGACCATGAAAGTCTCTAGAATATCAATAGGGAGATATAATATTTGAGTTTGTTCTTCCATCTGAAAAAATTTATGAAAGTCCAATCAATGGAACAAAAACACCAAAATGATAGGAGGAATATATACAAAATTATATTTTCATAAAAAAACAGGAACATATCGTCCAGGAGTAATGGTTTTCTCAGTTCCCAAATACACAAATCCTCAAAACAAGATCAAAAAACTCAATCTCCCTAAATCATATGCAACCCGAGCTATCTGGTTTAAAATCATTTTTGTACAGAACACGAGGCTTTAAATTCAAGAATTTAAAAGTCCATTACATGACCAAAATGGCTATATGAAAAGACTTGATACATATATGTTGCATGGATTTCTCCTGATGCTGTAGATTCTTGGAAGGCCGTGAGATATGAGATGCCTTCAGCCCCAGTGAATCATCTAAAGAGACCCTTGAAGTATTTTCCACGACGTTGGAAGGATGTAAATTGGGTTTGTATCATAAAGAGGTAGTCCACACCTGCTCCTCGGTGGAGTTGAAGTACACGAGGACAGTTGGACACGTCATATATGTGTTTTCATGTAATTTGGATATGGGAATAGTTTATGATGTTATCACGGCTGGATATGGAAATTATCATTTATAGGGCTTCTATAGGAAGAGACTAAATACTAGTAACTTTATTTTCCATCAGAAAATATAGAGAAACCTCATATATAGAAATGATTATGTTAATTTTTCTTTGTTTTAGTTCCAGTTTTCCTGATTTATCTAAAATGAATCCTATAATACCAACTGTGAGGACCCAACACAAGAATGCCCAGAGCAGGTGACCTGAATCAGGTTGGGTATATTATTATTACAAAATCATTCACTAATAAATTACACATAATGTTCCATATAGAGGATCTAATTCGGTTCAGGTTTTGGGAAACCAGGAACTTCTTTCAAGCTTCTTCTACTACAATTTGATACCAAAATAATTTTCATTTAGAAATGTAGGGTGACCATATGAATGCCTAGTAAGGTGTTCTAAAATAACATAATAAACCATTATAACTTTTGAAAACCTTCATTAAAATCTCCATAAAACATTTTATTAATAAAAATGTTGTAACACATGAAACATAACATAACAATTGTCTAAGAACTATAAGTGAAAAAATGAAATCATATGAATGGAATTACAAGGATACATGATCCTATTAAAGGAATGCTCATACGTGGTAAGAAGTAAAAGACATTCCATGTGAAAATGATAGAACAAAATAAATTACTAAGAGTATTACCGGATCAGAGTTGCGATAATATAAAAACATCAAATTCTATTACTACTACTGAGAAACATACGCAGGCTAAAATCTCTGGGTACAACCTAAATACTATACCATGATTTTTACATCTTCTAATTCTCATGTACAAGCTTTTAAATAAGAATATGCTACTAGTTGAATATTATTTTGGTTAGTTAAATTTTATTTCCATAATGAGTAATGTGCATATGCCGGACATCATAACCATAATGTCCATACCCCGTGCTAGGACCCTAAATAATCTTTTTTTCAAGGACTTTTACCAAGATAGTAGTTTGTCTCATGAGGCATACCAATGCATTGAGGGTCTATAGCGAGCCCCACCCACCACATACTATGTCTAATGAATTCCCCATCACTCTAAATCAAAGTGCACATACCACTCAGATTTATTAAGTTACTTATTACTAATCATTTCAAGTGTCACATATGTTTTGTTTCCTTATTTCACATTATTCAATGTCTCATATACCACCTTGAATAACTTAATTTAACATTAAATATTATTCAATGAGTCCAATACCAATTTGAACAATTTGGGTTTTAATCCATATTTGGTCGTAGTGGTTAAATTTCATCGTTTAACTTTTACATCTATATGAAGTCAATCATGCGTTTAGGTGATAATAATGAAACTATTAACAATACGACTATGTCATTGAATGGTAAATATAATATTAAGATTATGACATATGTGATGACAAACAAAGTACTAAAGGAAATACATGTTTTATCACAAGAAATGATAAACTTGAAATTATAAAATCTTATTGATCAAATACATATTGGAATTAGATGCATAACTAATTAAAAGTTGAACAATACATTTTATGAACTAAACACATCTATTTTATAGATATTGGAATGTAAAAATTTAGTTTTTTGTATTGTGTAAATTGTTCATACAACATGGTGTATATAAAGAGTAGTGTTTAAACATAACTAAATATATTTTGGAGACACTTTCTTTAAACCTTCTTAGAATACCTTGGAAAATTCTAATAAAATTAAGGAATAATGTTTATGTATACACACATATTTTCACATAACCGAAACTACATTATATAAACAAGGGTTATACCACAAATCCATTGGCACCCATTACATTAATATTTTGGTCACATTAATTAACTAGAGTCCCTAAAACTTTTATAGCGTCATATAAATTTTTTATGTGTTAATTTATTAAAAAAAATTACATGAATATTTATGTAATGATTTGAAACATACATATTTACCAAAAACATATAATTAATCATAGAAGATTAATTTTAAGAGACATAACTGGGTCCCAAATATGATTTATACAAACTATATACTTATATAAAACTGTGTATATAATTATATATATATATATATATAAGTTTTGTAAAACACAAAATTCTCTATGTTTTATAATTCTACATAAACTTGACACCAAATTTTTAAAAAGTCTCAAAATTTATTTAATAAGGATTCATATAAAATAGTAAAATTATGTGTACAAATGTAATTAGATATTTACCCAGTATTTAGAAAGAAAATATTCATTCATGACTAAAATATTTGTATAACCCAATATCTGTAAGACCTAGGGTCGGGTGTTTGAGGGTTTTCCACAAAAAACGTATGATCATACATGAATTTATTTATTAATAACCCATTTATACAAACAATCGCATATATATATATATTTATATTAAGTAGCTAATTATGTTTTACATGTATAAAATAAACTTTTATGTTCAGAAAACCACTTGGACTCAAAAACTGAAAACATAGGGTCGGGTATTTTTCGGTTTCAACTAAACCGAAAGGATTCCTATATAGATTTATAAGAGTATACACATTCATATAAGAATAAAAGACATCCAACACTAAATTCAGGGAAAAATAATTTCGGGTACATTCAAAACACTACTTGAACCTGAATACCAAAGGGGCTATGATCGGCATAGAAGAATACTTTTTTAAAAAAAACACATGGGTTATAAATATAGATTATGAGCATAAATATGTATATACTCTCAAAAACACAATGCACGAAAATTTAAACCTCACTTTGGTTAGATGATGAGGAGAACTCGAGGAAGACTAGCTGAAGCTTGGTGGAGGATCGGGTGGGAGAATAAGGGACAACTATTGAATAGTGAAACCGGGTGGTTCATGAACAATATTATGTATAAAATAACCAGAACATTTAATGCCACTATTGGAATTAAGTCAATTATTTATACGACAAAGCCTTTTTGGAAAAGGGGAGGGAAAAGAGGGTCCCCTGGTTGCTATGGGTGAAGAAAATCGGTTCATATAGGTAGTAGTGGTTACTGCTGTAGCGCATGCGAACAAGAAGAAAAGAAATTGCAGGAAGGAAACAAGGAAACAAATGGATGGCCAGGATCTGATCTGGCCTTTATTTGATGGTCGTGGAGCATCTGTGGATTTTAAAAGTGATGGACAACTTGTATTGATCAGCGGCTGGATCGGATGGCCCGGGTTTGACGTGACGTTTTAAAAATATCAGATGGCCGAGATTAGAACTGCGTCAGATCATACAGCGTATGAAAATGTGGAGGTATTCCGCAGCTATTGACGGTCGAGCTATGGATCAAAATCAATAGCCCATATAGCGAGCAACATAATCTAATGGTCTGATTTTGATCCCAACTGAAATATGCCGTCCCACATCGAAACAGTTATAATTTCTACATCTCCTTATAAGTCTGAGACTCTGAACATTAGCTCAGAAAAAACACAACACACACAAGGGGGGTTTATACATAGTCCCCCACCCCCCACAGGCATCAGCCTACCCCTACCTCTCCACGGCCTCATGCCCATGGTGGTGTACTCTGATCCCACATGTGCTCATGTGCACCCTTCTGAGAAACTATGCCCATGATCGAGCTGGCCTGAGATGATGATGAGGGATAGGCTCAGCCACCTAGCATAAATGGTCTCCCTCGGCCAGAATTAATGGATGTCCCTAAAAGGCTTAATTTTTTTAAATAGACATATTTCGAAAAAAAATTCATAAGAAAATTAATTCTTTCATTTTAACTATATATAGAGAATAACATAAATTTTATAAAACAATGATTTTCATTTAAACATTGAATGATTAAAGTATAAAAATTAAATTGTACGTTGTCTTATCTTAGATTATTACTAAATTATTTATACACACTAAAATTTTAAAATACCATGTTATAAAATTAATATATCCATATGAAAACTTTTATACTAGTTTTATTGAAATCAACCAATTATTTAGTTGGAACTATGTTTAAGCATTATGAATGAAAAAAAATTCAAGGAATTTAAAATATTTAAATTATTTTTGAAATTCTCATCTCATTTTAAAAATCACTTCTGTGTGACTCATAATATTAAATAACTACCATTTATAAGCTCATAATAAAATGGTGTGTTACATTTCCATAACTTAAATGCTTTATAATACTACATTAGATATTTTTTATTAAACCCTGAAAAGAGTAATGACTCTAATTATAGTCGTTAGAACACAACAGTCATAAAAATTCTCCAATGGTCTCTGAATGTCTAACGGTCAGGTAGAGAACTTATAAAAAAAATATTAGGGTGTTTCTAAATAGAAGAAAAAAGATGAAGATGGTTAATGTCATTCCATTGGTGACTACTTTGGCCACAGGGGCTTTGTCCATACTATTGTTCGTTATGACAGATCTTAAGGACCCATATTATCTTTTTGGGGTTCTTGTTGTTTTGGATGGTATACCTATAATTTTGATAGAGATTTTAAAAGGTATTTTTTCGGTAGTATGGCTTCCTATGGTCATGGTGTATTGTAAACACATTGGTGTCATATTTAAATAAAAATCATTTTTCCCATTTTTTTATTTACTTCGGATTTAAATAGAAATAAAATAAAATAAAACCATATTTTTATCATTACATGAGAAAATGTTTTAGGGAATTACATATGAGGGTAGCACGTTAAGATCAATTGGTAGTCATTTATTGCAATAAAATAGTATCATGAATTTTTTATAGTATATTGTAGTAGTGAGACCTTATGATCCAATCACATACGGTTTTGATATTTGATAGAATTCGGAATCATATTTTTACTAGATAAAACAATATTTATTCTGGAATGATGATATACAATAAAATAAAACAAATAACAACCAAAGAACAACCATTCAATTGAATTCCCATACTTCATTTCAAGATCAATTTTTTTGTCTGATCTGGTACTCTTTCCTCAGTTGTATCATTCTCATCCTTCATGGTTGGTTATTGCATTAAACCACTATTAATTACGAGCATCACTACCCTAATTGTTTATCATTGTAAACCTTTTCTTTGGATTTTTCCTTGTTTACTTGGTCCAACACATATTTGAATGTATTTTATTATGGATCGACCCCAATTCAACTATTTAATAGTTTTTAACTGGAATTATAAATTCCATCATGGAATTTCTATGTGGTAGTTACACTTGTGGGATTAGCGAGTTATCAATTTTGATCCACAAAATTTATTATATACATTTTTATGTTATTTTCTTTCTTTGTTACATAGAAACAATCCCCAGCTCTGTGTAAATAAAATTTCTTATAAATAATTAATATTCCAAAAACCAAGCTAATGTATTTTAGACCTGTTCATATTTATATGAGACTAGCTGTGTAATTTAAAAAATGAAAGCAATGTCTTGTATAGTTGGCATCGTTTAAATATGTTGCAAATGAGCCTCTAAAAATATATAAAATCCAAAATCCATCTAATTTCATCAAAATAAATCATTTTCCCAAGATTTATATGAGTGTATACATATCATTACCCTTACATTATGAACGTGTTTAATAACTCATAATAACACTTCTATGACCATTGTATGTTAAAACATGATATTTTTATTACTTTTAAAACAAAATAGAATGTTATTTTCTCGATCAAATAGATCTTAATGTGTTTCCTTTTTTGGATAAAAAAATTCAGTCAAGTTTATTCATTGTTTCTATTAAAAAAACATCAACTAATCATCCAAAATGAGTTAATTGATAATATATCTCTTTATATAGAAATTTATATCCATCATTCCTTTGATGAAATTAACGATTGTTATGTTTTTATATTATTGAATATCATGCTAATAGAACACTCAAAATACTATAAAGGGACATATTTTTTCTAAAAACTTAGTAACCATAACCATGAATAATTAAAACCATTTATATATTCAATATATCCCTATACATCAATTTCTTCTTTTAAAAATTTTGACTTTATTTCCATTTTGAATACTTTCAAAAATTATTTGAGCACATATTATAAGAATGATTTGAACTTTTTTATACCTCATATATTTTCCAAATCTGTAATTGAATTATATCCCTTCAATTTATGAGTGTCCATTACACTCAATAAGAGTTTTTTTCATGATATTTTCCTCCCTCGTTATTCTTATTTCTATATAACCATATATTCCGTATCACATTTTATGCCTTGGGATGTGCTCATAATCCAAATGTATATTTATTATCAATCTAACATATATCTTTTTAACCTCATTTTAAAATCCTCATAATTAAATTCCTCTTCCACAATCAACATTTCAAATTGAAAAAAAAAATCAAGTGTGATTAGTGTTTTTCATAATTATACATTTTGGAATAGTTTTTTTATTTTTTAAAATAATTTTTTCAGGATGAATATATTTTATATGTATTTTGAAATTAGATTATTCTTAATTCAAATTTTACCTTTCACTAGAAATTTATAAAACAATATAATACAATTAAAAATTTAATACACAATTAAAATATATCCCATGTTTCCAAAAAAATTATCATTAATCTTCTTCAATCCCATATTTAATAAGCCATGATTTTTATAAAGTATTATAATATTCAAAATAATAACATCATGAGTATAATTTGTATACATATACGTTTATATTATCAGGGAAAAATTCTTTCATTGGGCATGTATCCAAGTAATATATATAGATTTTTCTCACACTGAACTTTGTAAAATAACATCCTCTAGTATTAATGTAACATAGGTTGTCAATTACCATCAAAAATATCAAGTTCATCATCATTACAAGTATCAACTAAAAGGGGATGTTAACTGAATGTATTCTATGCAATCACCATATTAAAAATATATATCCATTGTGGTGGACCATCTCTATAATTACATTGAGCTTTAATACCCCAATAACAAGGTTCTTCCCATTTTTAAAAATTTTGATCTCTTAAACAGAGGTACATCATTTTTTGGTTGTATTTATGGAGGCCTCAATTCATGCCACATTCTATGTATTTAGTATATTCTTCAAACTATAACACACCGATATATTATATCTATGTCCTTTCAAATTAACTATAATAATTTGATGGCTTTATTTATATAAAAATACTATGTTTAAATGAACTATGATATACAATTTAATTAAGATTATTTAAATGTAAAGTTATTACAAAGTAGTTAAATTAGTGATAGGAAAAAATAGTCATGTTGTGAAAAATATATACAATGTTTTTTATTGAATGAAATTTTATTGATTGATGTATAATGAATAATTACTCAATTTTAAATTAATCCATTTTATGCCTCAAAAACATTTTTTCATAAAATAATTATTTTATTTAATTTTTTGGGTAGATATTATATCTAACTTTTGAAACATTTACAATTTTTATTTTATAAAATAGATAGCATTTTGGAAATCAATATATCAAAATTATATTAATATAATATTTTAATATTTCTATGAAAATGTTAATTTTTCAGAGAATAGGTAAGATGAAAATTTTATATAAAATAGACTTTTTTATTAAATAATTTACAAAGATACATTTCTATAAATTGAAGGTAAAATTTGGTTACATCATTATAATAAAGAAAAAAAATAAATTTCATTAGAATCAATATTAGGTTTAATTTTTTTCTCAAATCATTAGTATATATAAAAACTCATTTTCATGTAAAACAAGTTATTGTTACATTTCAAATGTTCATTTTAAAAATAATTTACACCAAATTAGAAATTTAATCAAGTAAAATTTCTTTCAAAATTTTAATCAAAATAATAAAAAATAATTAATATTTTGATCTTAATTTTTTCATAAGGAATTATATGAATAGTAAATACATATAACAATAGTAAAACGGAATATCAGGTAAACCTTGGATAAAACCATATGGTAAGGCTGAAATATTTCTCATTTATTATTATTGGATGAATTAATTTAGACCCTTATAAGCTTTGATCAGAAATTTAATTGATTATGGGACACTTTTCATTGAGAATAGAATAAAAATATTTTAGTCCATTAAAATATTTACGGTGTGCCACTCTTCACAATTATAAAATGATGTCTACAATGCACTTTTCATTACACCTTCTTAATTCATATATATTAAAAACACCTTAAACATTTAACTTCTGAACAAACTTGTACAAGAATTAGAGGATATATAATTTGTAAAAGGTCATTCCAATGGTCCAAAGGAAGGGATATAATGGAGGTCTACTAAATAATATGTAATCATTTTAATAGAACACATTCACTTTACATCTTCATGTACCTCCTTCAAAAATATTTTGCCCACTAAAAATTTCAAAAATTATGTATAATAAAAAATATGATGCTTTATAATTATTAACTACCACTCATTACCCACCCACATATATATAAAAGGGGAAATAAAATTATGTCTCTTGTGTACGCGTGGACTACAGCCTCCAAGTAGAAATATAATTTATTTACAACAAAAATAGGTGATGGTTAGTTATTATGATGTTTTTAATTTTCATATATGAAATTTATGATATAATTATTGTTTATTTTTTATATAATATATAAATTTTTATTTATTTTGTTTCATTAGAAAATGAAAGTAACATTCATGCGTACATACAGACTATCATCTCCGAGAACGGGCTATTTCATTTTTCCATATCTTTTTTATGAATATCTAATGATATATAAATATTTAAAATTTATATCCAAATTAAATTAAGGATTTGATAGGTCTATGATCAATGTATAAGAACTAAAACTACTAAACTAAAACATTCAAGAAAAAACTATTCAAACCATGAAATGATGGATTTAATATAAAAATATTAATAAATTGGGTATGAAATTTTAGAAGTGGATAATATATGATTTTATAATTATGTACATGGATTTGTAATATATAAATAAGAAATAATTTTTTTTACACAAGTGTTTAGATAAAACACACATCAAATCAAACCTGATGTAAGGGTTATATGGATGGAAATTGTTTGTGTAAGATTTTTTCATTATTCACTACACATTTTTCCGTGTAGTGTATATAAGATAAATTAGATATTTTCTATCAGGAATTTTTTTTATTCATGTTATTTATTGTTTCATTATGATTTATTTCTACAGTGATAGTTATGATTCAAAATTCACCAAAATGGTATATGTGCTATGTTAAAATTTCATTTTTATTGGGATTATTTATGCTTATATTTATTATGATGAAATTATATGATATTCCCACACAAATTTTATATATTTTAATCTGTACTATTTACTTTAAGAAGTTTCATTTTTTTCATACATTTTCCTCCCTTTATGTACTTAAACTAAAGAAAGAATGATTTTAATGATAACCATATTTTTTTACTATTTTGTCGAGAATATTTTTCTTCCATATCTATATTTTCATTAAAGAAATACTATGAATTTATTTTAAATTCCAATAATATTTTTATAGTACTTTTTTCCATGCTTGAAATTATATAAAAAAAATATATAAAATGAGTCTTCTTTAAATTTTATATATAATCTATTTTTGAATTTTTGTCTAAAATGTAAAAGTAATCTTTGTTTAAATGTAAAAATAATGAATTTAATTTTTTATTGTCATAAATGTACAATTAATTGAATATTAGTTTTTATATATCAATTTCTACTTTCAAAGAAAATTTATTATTATTAATATTTTGAAATTTTGAAGATTTTAAATAAGTTATTTAATATGAAAAGTTTTTTTCCCTCTTGAAATTTTATAGTGATATTTTAATGGAATTTTTCATGTATGATACCATGATATCAAATCACTTATACCTTTCAAGGGATATGATTCGATGATAGAATCCTAAATATTTTATTATAGGGTTTATTATTATTATTATTATTATATTTTTATGAAACTAGTTTCCTTTCAAATACTTAAGAAAGGAAGGTATGATGATTGTTTTAGGATTCTTTCGTACACATATGTATGGTTTTCATTATATGATTAGTATGAATAAATTTAAAAACCCCACTAATTCATTTTTTTATGACAGATATCCAATGAGATAATAATGATAGTTGTGTGGAATTAACCAAGATAAGTAATAAAATACATCCAATATTTTAGTATTGGTTATGATCCTAGAAAACTGAAAATGATGGAATAAAGAGTAAACTCGGTCCACTGTGATAGTCTTAGTAGTGATCCTTAGCAAAAAAATTATTTCTATAAATATGCATGTTCTAAAACAATTTATCTTAAATATAATATTTTCTCATATATTAAGATTTATTATTCATTATTTTATATCCTTATGTCATAGGTCTTTTGATTTAGGTAACATAATTTCCTGATTCAGTACTTAAAATATTAACTAATTGGGTATAATCATTGTAAGTTATGATAATATTCTCATACACTTATTCTTATCATATTATTTCATGTGGTCATTGATTGATACCTCTTATTTTTATGATTCAATATCATTTGAGCTCACCATTTATTATGTATCATTTTCTATAGGATATAAAAAATGATTCTAATAATGATATGTCTAATAATTTGTCTAGTTTTGATGAACTTGATGGGAGATTATGTAAATATTTTATGTACCAATTATTTATGAATCTAAGTTCCAAAAACATTAAACCTTAATGGTTATCAAGTATCATGATGTTGTATATTCAATATTTTTCTAATAATATTTATTATTTATGTATACAAAATTTAATTCTCTATAGTTGGTATAATAGAAATGTTTAGTTATTTCTAGAAACTATGATGATGAAGCATCAGTGATTACCCTTAATGTCAACCAAATTATTGGTGAAAATACTCTGTTATATTAAATAATGGTGTGTGGTTTTTCTATAAAATATATCATTTTATAGATATTAGTAAGTGGATGTGGTTGTGGTATTTATGTGCCTTGGGTTAATATCATTTAAAGGTAAATATTTGGTGTTAACTATATTTTCCCCAGTGCTTGAAGAGTGAGGATAATATAT
The DNA here is from genome assembly GCA_963277665.1 of Viscum album. NCBI lineage: Eukaryota > Viridiplantae > Streptophyta > Magnoliopsida > Santalales > Viscaceae > Viscum > Viscum album. The sequence continues at coordinate 1,923,790,082 of OY728133.1, read as the reverse complement.
CATTCTTTTCAAGAAACACTTCGAGGGTATTCATGGTTTTATTCATATTTTAATTTTAATCCACTATAATTGATTTTAATAATGGATGATCTTGTATGGACTATGTTACACCTAAGGTTTCAATTATTGAAAATAATGTATTGTTATTAAGAAATTATATAAATTCTTTTAATGATTGATCACTTAGATTAACGGTGCTTCATATTCATTCTATCCATTTAGGTTTTAATAAGGGATAGAATATATATTGATATTTTTTTCTTACTCATATAATCAAATGTTGTATAACACAATTGTATCATTGTTTTATTAATTCATGCATATAGGTAAATGTCTCAATTAAAATTTACTTATATCCACAATGATTTGATATCATATTATTACTGTCATTTTTTAATGGCCTTACGATCGCATATAATGTATATGATTCTTCTCTGATTGAAATTTATGGGAATGTGCTTCCTAAGAATCATGTAGTTGTCCCTCTAGTTCAATTTGATGTTATTTGGTCATAGATTGATATTATTTATATAAATCCCATATTAATTGATGAATAATCATAGTTATATTTTATATTTTTACCTAATAAATGAACATCTACAAGTTATATTATAAATATAACCATATAATGGATATTTAAACTATTTTATGGGACATAATTATTATTCAAAAGGGTTTTTTCCTAAAATGGTTGGTCTAATCTGAATAAAACATATATAGCTAATTTGATATATTTTTTTACTAATTCACCGAATACATTCCCAGTCTTTAGATGAATCTAGAATTTGAGTTTTCAATAAAAAACATACCTCCTGATACACCTATTTCAAAGTATTTATATAAAATCCTTTTGTTTCAATAACAAGAATTGATGAATCAGCCCCTGAAGAATCATGATAAGGGATCCATTCATCATTTTTAAAAATAAATCTATGTGACATGAAATTAATAAATATGAATTTAAATCAATCGAAATCAATAACATTTATCCTAATCCCAATATTGGTGATTTTTTTGTTCTATTATAGGGACCTTAATATTTTTACAAGAGTGATATTCGATTTGGATAGTATTAAGTCAGGGTCAAAGGTGAAGACATACCAAGATGGAATTTTGTATAATATATAAACACACATAAATCATATTGATTCCATTTGTTCTTTTATATATTTCCATATTCATTATGGATTTAATGATTAGAGTATTTAGATATTTCCTAGATAATTTTTTGGTAATATATAAAGATGATGTTTTTATATAATCATAGAAAAATAAAAAAATTAAGATTACTCAGGGAATATTATACATTCCATAATAAAGGAGAAACTATATAAAAAACTTATGAAGTGTGAATTTGGGGTATATAAATTTTCATTTTTAGTCATATAATATAAATTGAGGGTATATCATTGGATACATCACAGATGGAAGTTATTTTAAATTGGCCTAGACCTGCCACTTAGACTCAGATACATAGTATTCATCATTTTGTGTAGTATTGTAAGGGATTACTGGTGACTCTTTCATGACTAACTAACATAAAAAACATGTTATCATGGAATAGAGTGAAGTAACATTGGATAGAAAAATGTGGTGAAAATTTCATGAAGATGAAAAAAATGATGATTAATACTCTTATTCATACACTCCCCTAATGTGGATAAAGGATTTTGATATATATATTTATTCATTAATGATGTAGATTGGGTTTCTCCTCTTAAAAAATGATACGCTGATATAATATTACAAAGAGTCAAATATCTTCTAGAGAATATGGTTGGATTTGATTAAATATTACGACATCGCAATACATTACCATCCAAGGTGTGAAAATAAGTTGGTTTCTGTTCTTATTCAATGTGATCATGTAAGGTTATCTATTATAAAGAACAAAAAAACCAATATTTTTACATTTATAAAGGACGGATCTAAAAATATTTAAGTAATGGGATAAACCTTTTCATTCTCATATGTGTGTTTTATAATATGTTCATGTGACTATTTACATGGGATATAAAGAATATGTACAGCTTTAAATGAAGGTGAGAAATATTCCTGAGAAAAACCATGATTGTGATAGAATGATAAGGTTCATGGATGGAGTATGTGTCTCATCTGTAACATACATTAATGTGAATCTTTTATATAAGCACATAAAATATCATTCCATGTTCATTCAAGAATAATAATGATATATATATATATATATATATGAAAAAGTATTTATGGTGGTATAACAAGAAAATATTTCCTTAAACGTATGTTTGTTGATGCTTGGTATGGAGTCATGTTAAGGATGAGAAAAATAAATATATGGTGACAATTAAAAAATTACCCATACAAAAATGAAAATGGGAAAAATCATTATATATTTCTTCATAAGACTCCCCAAAATGTCTAAATACCATATTTCTATTTTGGTTATAGTTGATAAACATATTAATTCAACACACTTTATTCCAAATCAATATTATTTCTATCTTTAATATCTTAGAATATATAATATTAAAGTGATAAAATTTCATAAATTACAACATTATATTATATCTGGTCGACATACATGGTTTACTTAAAAATTCTATTTATGTCTTTAGAAAGACTCAAATACAGAGTTGTGTATTAGTAAAACAAATATTATTTAGGTACATAGTCTATCTAAGAGTAGCATTAAAACCCAAGATGATATTTTGAGATCATTTCCTCTTTATTTAAAATGTGTTTTGGATCAACACCTTCCTCATTTTGAATTCACATATGATTATATATTTCCCTCAAGCATATATATGTATCCTTATGAAGCCCTCTATTAAAGTAAGTGCATTAATCAAATGGTAATATATGAAATTGGATAGATAAATATATTGGTACATGATTTATTATAGGAAATTAATGTTAATGTTATATTGATTCTACATCACATCATGGTAGCTTTGAGTCGATAGAAAAGTTATGTTAAAAATTCTTAGTGAAACCAAGTTTTCATAAGTTTATGGGAAGGTATTACTATTTATAGATTCCTGGAAGTAGTTTAGGAGATTTAAAAAGTAGTTATAGTTGATCCCTTGGAATAATTTCCCCAAAAATATTCTTAATAGAGTATGTATTGTATCTTTTTGCATTCTACTTCCACTGAAACATGCTTATGTTCACAATGAGTTCCATATATCTCTATTGAGAATGTATGTGCCTTATCCTTAACAAGTACTAAAATCTGATTTTCTACCACTGGATCATGATATTATCTTCTAATATTTAAACACTAAAAATTTATCACAATGGTAAAAGTGTAAATCGGGTTAACCGTGGTTAAAACCTTATGATAGGGCCACAATTTTTAATAATAGTTATTATAGGATGAATTTCGGACTACCATTATAACATTAGTGTTTAAATTGTATTATTTATTAGATTATTTTTATGGAAAATTACATAATAATATTTTAATCCTTTAAAATATTCAACATGTCTCTCTCCCCTACTTATAAAAGGGAACATGTTCTCCTATTTTCTTTACACGATCGATACCTAGATCAATCAAAAACATTGTAATTATATTCTAATCATCTATTTCCATAAATTATTTCTATTTTTATAATTAAAATTCCATTTTAATGGTCCTTAGGAAGGGATCTAATAGGGTTCTATCTAATAAATGTATTTGTCTCACCCAACCTCTTTTAATTTATTTCTACTTCTACAACATTTAAATATATATTATTAATCATGAAATACTGCCATTATTATACTCAACATATGTAAATGTTATTATAAAAATTTTACAACCATTATCCACCCTCTTAATAATAAATTAAAAATGAATATATCACTCATGTGTATATACAGACTATCGCCTCCATAGAGCTATATGCCTTATATTCAACAACAATAATTGATTGTTCATTTTTATAATGAATTTCTTTTTTATATATGATATTTAGGATATAATAATTGTACTAAAATAATATACAATTATATTTATTTATTTATTTATTTATATTCATCAGAAAATGGAAAAAGATTTTATGTGTACGCACTGATTACCATCACCATGAATAGTGAAAATCATTTATCTATTTCAAATATCTATTGGCGACTATAAAGAAATATATAATGAATATATAAGATATTTTTATAATTATTAAAAAAATTGACATTATTTGACCATTATTACTGTACATGTAATGGAACATCCAAACTGAAACATTCATGGAAAAAATAGTTTACACCTAAAAAGTTCAATTTTAATAAATAATTATTAATAAATGGGTGTTAAAATGTTATATGTCAAACATATATAATATTATAAAAATTAAATGGTTATATTAATTAATTATAATAAATTTAAATTTATTATATATAATTTTAGTGTTCTTTTGATAATTTCGAACTTGTGGTAAAATTTTCTCAACTCACTTTTGTTTCTGTGAGACATATGTCATATTCACCCCTTATTTAATTCATGTGTTCTATATACTTCCCATATGATATATTATGTAATGAATATATTTATATTCTTTTTATTTTATATTTCATTTCAGGTTATTTTTTCATGTTTATATGACTAAAAATGTTACCAAAGTTGTATGGGTTTTATGTTACAATGTCATTTTAACTATGATTATTTTTATATCAATTTCTAATAATTAAATTATAAGACATTTATCTCTAGAATATTTTTTCCTTACCCTCTAGTAATTTATGAATATTTTATGTTTTCCTTTCACTTTCCTCTTTTATGTACTCAATAGACTGAAATTTTATTGTAAGGATAACTAACTTTGTTTTATTATTCTTTCAAGAATATTTTTAATCAATACCCATATATTATTTTAAAAAGTCAGTAATTTTTTTGAAATTATCCTAAAAAAATTTATGTCATTTGTTCCTATGTTTAAATTACAATAAAAATTAGATTGAAATTGTTTTTGAATGAGGTACATTTTATTTTTTACTAAAAATGTTAAAGAAATGTTTCTCTTCACAAACATGAAATGAATGAAATTTATTTCCATCATGACCACTCAATTCTTTGATTCTTTATTTTTATGTTTCCATTATAATTTTGAATGAAAATAATTTCATTAAAGTTTGGAAAATTTTAATATTTTAAATTATATATTTATAGATCAATTTGTTATTTTCCTCAAGAAATGTTTCAATGATACATTAAAGGCATTTTTTATATCTAATGACATCATTTGATGTTACATATTATTTACTTGGGATATTATCCAATCATACCAACCTTTTTATTTATCTATATGTATTATGGCTATGATTATGAGATCTCTGTAAAAAAATTCTTTCTAAAGGTTATGAAATGAGCATACAATGAATATTTATTGATATTGTGTCACATGTATATGGTATTCATCATGATAAAGGTGGACCAAAAATTATATATCCCTCTAATGAATTGGGTAACGATATACATATCATGATGTAATATGGGATTAAATGGGTAAGTGAACCCATTTCACTAAGTGTCCCTCTATAATGTAACTGTCTTGGGGGTGAAACTTGACTAAGTAAATAATTGAATGGATAGTTAACCCATTCCGTTATGATAACCTTAATAGTTATACTTGAATATGAAAATGATTTTTATTTCAATTTCTATTTTAAAAACATATGAATTATTATTATGATGTTTTCTCATGGATCAGGATTGATTATCTATGACTATACACTCTTATTCAACATGTAATTTTATTAATTGACCCTCTTTCCATGATTTCAAATTTAGGATATTTGAAAAATTGGGTATAATTATTAGAAGTTATGGTCATCTTCTTCTTCCATTATGCATATGTTTTAATACATATGATCATTTTGTGATATATTCTATATTTAACTATATTTAACATTAATATAAAATATTATTATGATCCCTTTTTCAAAAATATAAAGAATTTGTTTAAGCATGATGTGTTTAATAAAGGTTTATCTTCTGAAAAACTTTGTGGGAAGTGATATAAATATTTTATGTACTAGTTGTATATGTATCCATGTTCTAACAAACACAAATAATTTATGGTTGTAGAATTTAGTGTAGTATTATATAGTGAATATTAATATATAGATATGTAATAAATTTTAAATAAATTTTTAGTCATATAGACACATTGTATTCTGATGCTAGGATCCATTATCAGTTAATTGTTTTTATCAAACACCACCATTTTACTTTTGTAACAGCACTAATTGGGAATAAAAAAAGCAATAGTATGTGATTTTATCAGTATAAAATTTATCTATGTTGTAGAAGCAATGTAATTAATAAATTTAATTACATAAATATATTCCTTAGTAATCATTAGGCTCCTTGGATGGCACACATCTGAGCATATCCATGTGAGAGGTTTCATCTTTTTATTTCTAAAACCTTCTGTCACTTCCCTAAAACGTTTAATTTGTAACATATGGGAAATGTATAATTTTTTCTTGATTTAGTTATGATATATTCCTCACAAACATAAATTTTACAAGCTTATCCATATTATTCTAACTCCAATGGTCTGTTATTCTATACCAAAGCTCATTCACCTCCATTACAGTAATTTCATAACAGTTTTGATCATTAAAAATTTCGAATATCATTATAGTTACTAGATATCCTAGATGATGATAATTTCATTCCTAAAAAACCTTATTAAACATTAATGGTATAAAATATCATGTCATTCAAATTGTGTTGTAGTTGATAAAGGCTTAATATATTAAGTGTCATCCCATTATTAAATACAATGTCATTGGATTCAAGTTTATTCTCACAAATTATTGAAACTCTTACACCTTATACATTTGGTGATCCATTTTTTAAAATTTTGTATCTTATACATCCTACCATTAAATATATTTCCCAATTTGTTCTATTAATGGTCATGTTTGATGAAAACCCGTTATCAAGTTTCTATGGTTTTTCACATATAACTACATTAAATTCCACCTCAACCACCAATGAAATATCTAATTAATCCTACTCATGTTATATTTGGATTTCACATTCTTCATAAACTGTTCTATCCGAAAAATGAAACACTTTTAGGTTTTGAATCATGGTTTATCATACCTCAGACAGAATTCTTCATGAGAAATAAAAAACTTATCCTATTGTGACTTCCTTTTTTTTTGTTTTGTTATCATACTTCCTAGAATTATTATTTGAATCCTACTTGATTTATAGCCTCAATTAAATTTAAGTAGTGAAGTATTATACTTGAAAATATTTTATATTTATCCATGAACAATAAAGAATCACAATAATTTTTTTCATGAATTTCCTTAGTTGGAAATAAATTTAATCATATTATTCTCATTAATAATAATTTTTATATAAATTCCATTATATATATATATATATAATTTCATCATAAATAATAGAATTGAAATTATCTTTGGGTTATCCTTTAGGCATATACTCAACATTATTCTTCTTATTCGGGTCATTTCATGTAGGGTTTTCAAAACAACCACTTGCGGTAATAATGGGTGTCTTCATCTTTTTAGATGATATAATCACCTTCTTTCATTTCATGTCACTTCTGGAACTATTTATATTAAACTATGGACTTCAAAAAAAATATTATTTTAATGTTCCATAATTAAGTATCCATGTTTCATGCTATATTCAGTTACTAAATCAACTTAATTACACTATTCACTAATTTCATTGACAAAATTTGTCACTCCACTCTCTAAAATTACGTGAAAAATTTTTTATATTGAAAAAAAAATAACTTGAAGATACCTCAACTCATAATGCTTAGAAATCATATTATCTAGAGTGATATAAAGAGTCATATCTCCTTCTTTACTGTTTACATTGTGAAATCCCATTTTTTGTATGATCATTATTTCTATGTCAACAATGTGCTTGAAAATTGATTCATTAAGAACCTTCTTAATTAAATAATTATTAATTATATATTATTTAATTTCCATATCAATATTTATATTTTAATATAATTTAACAAAGATTTCCACATTCAATTGAAACTTTTTGTATTTCCCATTCACAATTTTATTTATCACCACTACAACCTTTTTCACTATATAGACAATTAGATGAATTTTATGAAGCCATGAAATTTTTTTGACCTTCATCCTTTGATCCCACATATTTCATTTTTCTTCCCACATAATAATATGTGGCATCTTGTTTTTAGATAATGGCATTCTTCCTTTATGTATTGTCCTTCCCTTTTCCATTAAATAACATTAATCCATTACAACCACTTGTAACCTTACTTCTCCTATATAATATTTTTGGATGATTATATGCTCTAATTTATTTTTATTTTTGTTAAAATAGATGAATAGTGTCCAATAATTATATAATTGAAACAAATGAATAGATTTTTACCCTTGTATTTACCTCTACCTCACTAAATTCCATTTTAAATGATTGAAATAAAATCATCGAAGTTCATGGAATAATATGTGACATAAATTTCCTTCTAATGAGTCTTTTTAGATAAAATATATTTATAACCTCTTGAATCATATAGTGTAGTATCCACTCATCCATGTTCTAATCTTATAGGGAATAAATATTTTTATTGAACAGATTTATGAGAATATATATCAATTTCATTACAATTATGGAATCTTCAATTATATCTCATTAACATTCAATCAAGATTACAATTTCACTCACTTTAATGAAGAACTAATCCCCAAAATTTTAATCTCACATTTGAATATATGAATATTATGAAATATATGTATAATATCATGAATACGTTACTTTCATATCTCACTTATGTATATCATCATGTTTCCTCCAAATTATAATCATTTTAAGGTACCCATCACGCATGTCATCTCCATATCTATGAGGGATTAGAGTAATGAACTGTGAGCTCCCTTATCATCTTCCATATTCTAATTTTTTAAAAAATTGTATGTTCTAAAAATGTTAATTAAATGTATATCATTCTTTTATTTAAAAATGACATTTATGTAATGATATATGATATAATAAACAATCATATCCTTCGATAAATGTAATTTCATAAAATCTAACAATGGAACTCAATCTTTGTTATTGATATTTATGATTTATAAAGATATATTCAATAAAAACGAATTCATAAATAAGGAATGAACAATAATACTTGATAAAATAAAAATACTCATTGAGATAATGTCATAACTCATTATGAGAAACAAGTTGTGGGTCCCCTTATGTTTTTTATTTCTGTTTTTTTGGGTCTCTCATTGGTCGGGATACAAAATTTTGATAGCTAAATATAACATTGTGGATTAGTCTATACATTGTTGGTTTACAAAAATTGTGAAGGTTTAGAGGTACCACCATCCAGCTTGTGGATTCCTTTAGTTATAGGCTATCTAACTGTATCCACCAATTAGCCAGTTGGATTGTTGGGGATACGAATTACGAAGGGCTTAATTTACTTTTTTGAATGAAAATTTTTCTTAATCCCCATTAATCAAAATCTTTGGCCATAATTTTATTTATCTCAATTTTATAGGCTCCACGGTGATGTTCTAACACTCTATCCAATGATTTTAAAAAATTGTGGTGAATATTAAATGATTGGATCTCCATTATTCAATATCATGTATGGGGGTTCTTTATAATCCTGTTTCTTTTCATTGTATCCATTATATTGATGTATAATGAGGATAGATCATCGGATCTAGCATAGAAATGTGTAATTAATATCATAACACCCCTATCTAGATAAAACTAAAGGGGTTCCCCAAGTTGGTTCCCCACCAGACCTAAAGTTCCCCTGCTCGTACGCCTAAGGTTGCTGACTAATAGTGGGGGTCAATGGTAGATAAATTCAGAGACTATACACCCATATCAGAGTATACCAACAGAAGTAAATAACTAAACATTATACACATCAGATTATATATAAGGAATAAATAAACTGAAAGAAAAGCATATTGTAATAAAAAAAAGTAGTAAAGTCCAAAAATATCATACCATACAAACAACATTTTTCACCAAATTATATGATAACAAATAAAAAATAAAACACGAAAAATAATATATAAATATGCTTTTTCTTCCTACTCCAATACATGTCACTTATATATTTATAAATTCATCATCAAGCTACTCTATCCCTTTCATTAGAATCAACATGAAAAACCTATCCAATCATTAAATCCTAGGAAATCACCACAACTATCCTGATTTTTTTTCAACATGAAAGAAAAACAATGTTCAACAAACACACACTAAGGAGGGAATATACGGGATAAAAAATAAAATTCAACATGCCGCCAAAACTTTTTAAAATATATCCTTCTTAAAAAATTTCATGTTCTTTACATATACACATAAATTAAGAAAAAAACTGAAATAAATATAAAAAATACCCATTAGTCCATATATCTGAGAACTCACCTGACCATAGATACTTTATAAAATTCATGGGTGTCTCTATAAACATCTCGATGATCATTAATCTCATGTAACCTATGGGAAACCCCACTATGGTCACACTAACCAGCTTTCTCAACCACATAAACTCGTTCCATAAAAATCCTATCATTTGGGTTGCAATTATAGGGAATCCTCTATCATTTATTCATTACATCATTCACTATCTCATATTTGTTACCAAGAAATTCAATCCCTGAAACTCAAAAAATATAAGAGTTAAACGGATCCCCAGATCATAAGTCTGACACCTATACCATTCATCAAAATAAAATTTATAGAGCATCAACCCAATATATAGCTATACATCGAAATTATTGGTTCGTAGAGCATCATTATAACACCATACCTAAGACAATAAGCTTTATTATAGTATCCTATTAAATATTTTATTACATCACATCCTGAAAAATCACTCTAGAATATAAACCATTGAGTATACTATTAGTGTCCAAATCCTATATCTGACACATAATCCCAATAGTATAATATAATTTCCTAAAACATCATTCTAGAATATCAACCATCTATTTGGAACATCTCATATAATGTAATTTAAAATACCAATCAACGTTCCTAGATACTCTCCCCAACCATTCAAACTATAATCAAACAATATTTACTGATATGGAGTGTCCGGTACAACCTCACATCCAATGGGTACTATGTGTCACTCCATCCTACCCAACCTCATATGTTGACTATCATGACTGGCATGTAGATATATACATGGAGAACATCATGCCTAACTCTCTAAACCTTGGATGTGTACTATCATATTAAACATCTGAAACCATATCTGTGGTTCATTAGGTCTAATGATATAAATGATGGTAAACTATTAAATATTTCATTATAACTAATGCTTAAAATAATTCTCAAAATGGAAAAAAGATAAAAGATATCAACGTTTAGCTAGAATCCTTTCTCATAATCAACATCTATGTATCAAATTCCTCCTATATCAGTTTTGGGTAAATGAGAACACATGTAACCATTACAACCCAAAAAATGGTCCCACTCATGGTTATCATATCATTTAGGCACCAACATGGCCCTCTTGACCAACATATAAATAGAGGCATCCCGATTTGGATCCTAATAATTGGAAATCAAGTGGTGGAATCACTCTTCCAAACCCTGATAAAAACCAAACTCTAGGTCTAATGTCAATCCCTTATTGATCACACATACTGAATCCTAATATTTAACTTATCATGGCCTCATAGAACACAAACTTAGTAAATAATCATAATAGATATGGCCTCAACCCCCAACCCTTTCCCAAGCTACTCTAAGGTGGTCCATACACCCACTAATCAACTACATAAAATCATAACTAAGTCCTATTAACCAAATAAAATCCATTTCCAGCACCAATAGAGGTATATTATGAACAAATTATATGTTCCCCAATCCTTACCAAGACCATTTTTTAGGTCTCATCCCATGTCCCGCTCTTAGGATATAGATGAGCTCGCATTATATAAGAGAATATATCTATCATCAATTAAATAGCCCTAAAACCCCTCTTAGAAGTCCTCGAAATTCAAAAGGTCTCCACTATCACACTATACTTGTAAAACACTACAGTTGACTAATCTGGTGTCCAATTATGACTACAGGGTGAAAATTTACCCAAAACACAATTATGGGTAACAATGGGGAAGACTGCATCGAATACCATGAGTACACAGTGTGCACTCCCAAATATTATATTATCTATGTACATCTACATGGTATTGGTACACCCAGTTTTTGGTTGTATGCTATTACATGTCCACTACATAAATGGGGTGTGTCTATAAATACGCTATAGTCACATTAAGACCGGGTTATATCTATGTACATCCACATGTCCATACCCCTAGTACATGGGGTGTCTCGTTATGTCCCACTACATGTCATGTGTCAGAATACATAGTGTGTATTCCAAAAATTCCATTTGGCCAACTAGAAGACCACCGGGACAACAACCAATATATGGTGTGTACCTCAACTATAATATATATAGTTCTGAAAATCCATCTTCTTCAAATAGGAAGAACAAAAAGTAGGTGTTCCTAAACTAGAAGTCACGTGACCAACATTTTCGAGTAGGAAACCCCTTTCAACCATCAAAAACCCTCATTCTTTCCATTTAGGCACAAATCATCCCCATATGGTACATTACTAGTCATGAAAAAAAATTAAACCATAAAACAACACATCTATGAGGATGAGGGAAAAATAAAAAATAATCATACCTCATGGAGAAACACATAAGATTCTATCCCAAATCTGCTTTCGGAAGCTAGTGAACCATGATCAGGTCTCATCTCCCATCATTAACTATGTTTTGAGGAATCTCTACCACCTTATCCTCTTGATCAGGAAAGCTTATGAGGAATTATCTCACCTATATCCTTTCATTCACGGAAAACCCCAAAATGATGGGTAATCTGTTTAATTATTTAAATAATTACTTTTTAATACTCATCTGAGTTTCTAATATCGATTAGGGTTCATTCATCACCTATGAAATAACCAACATTCCAAGCTCAACTAGAGAATTATAATCTAAATCTCATTCTCCTTTAAAAAGATATCTCACCCCAAACATGTTTAGATAATTTAACATTTAATTAATTAAATTTTGAACAATACAAGAAAAATAAAATGGATGGTATTCAATCAAATGAATATCATGGTGTAGAATACCTAATATGGGAAAAATATAGTAGGCCAAAAAATATGAGTTCATATTCAATGGAAAAGTGACCATCATTCCCATCAAATTCACCTAAAAATATAAAATTATATTTTTTTATCAAATTTTGATTTCGGTGAAACATAGGTCTTTAGAACCTCCCACCATAAATCAATTAAACCTCAAAAACCCTAAATGTTCTTCCAAATACACATTTGTACCCACCTTTTCTATCCACTCATCATCAAATCATTTCATTATACTTTTGAAAAAAAACTGTGTTCATCTATATAACTCAAAAATAAGGCTTACAACCCATCAGAGATCATGTCATTGATTTACACAAATATCCATTACCAAGATAATGCTTGACCACATTCTTATATCTTGAGATTTCTTAGTATCAACCAAATTCACCATTAGGATCATGGTGATACCGATAATAGAAATCAACCTATAAGGGCTTATTTTGATCAATGAAACTTAACACAATATGGGATGCTTACAAAACAGATCTAGAGCATTCCACTAACCCACTCGATGTGATTTTCAATACCTCCTCAACCCTACTCACACAATATTCACTTCTCCATGATTGATATAACACTCTCCATAATATTAGTATCCTTACAATCACCTCATTTCTGAACACAATATCAAAAACACATATTCTAGAAACATTAGAACCTCGTAATTTGACATGGTTATCTCTCTCCCACTAGTTCAATGAAATGAAATTTCAATTATTGTTAATTCATGTCCACATGAAATAGAAACTATAGATTTTGACGAAATGTGAACCATCATGATATCCACACTAATTGATAGAAGATGATACACTTCCTGACATAATACTTCAAAAACATTGCTCCATGGGTGTGAACTCTAAATATGCCATTTTTAAAATAGGAAACTACATTCAAATAACAGTTCATAATGTTCAAGCACTCTCATATTTCATAGGATAATGTCATTATATTGGTTGTGATCATCTATAGATGATGGGTACAATAATATGTCATAAATTAATACCACAATAAATCTATCCATTTTCGATTTCACCTCTAGGATCAAGGAAATGTGAAACAAATTCAATGGGAATGGGCCTCCGTACCCATAACCACTTCTATGAAATCAATTCATTTATATTTTTACCTAAAACTGTCATATTAATGATATAACATTAGGTGTATACTCCCATAACATCAGATGAATAATACAAACTAAGCATCCCATCATTAGTGCTCATGCCTAAAAGATTCCTTTAACAAAAAATCGTTACATGCCCCTTTCTAACCAATCCAAAGAAACATTTTATGACTTTACCAAGTCCCATATCATGAAAAATAATCTTATAACACCTAACAACTAGACATTCATGACCCATATTACAATATCACCCAACAAAGAGCACCCTATGTGTTTCCAATACAAGTAAAAACTCACCAAACCTTAACAAATTTCACAACCACATAATTGTCAATATTATTTCAAAAGTTTCACCACGATTATATAAAATCTATCCAAATTATAGAAGAAACATCCAGATAAAACAAGGATAGGTTCCCAACATTCTCTTCCCTTAGAAAATTTTATGCTCCACCATTCTAATTCCCAAGAACACGAGTTATCTTCTTGAAAAGGCATCCAACGTGACTAAAAGCAATACCACATTTCGCCTTTCATACACCATTTTCCAAAGTCTCAGAACAACCACCCATGCCACATGAACCTAAAAGCACGCAAAACTCATATGAATCCACTCACAGGTCACCCTCAAAATCCACAGGGAACCAACTCTATAAACTATAGTCACATAATAAGCGGTCATTGGTCACTCCCACCGACCCCTACCTGCCATGTCCAATGATAAGCCATGATGTCAACCCTCCTAGGTCAATGGGAATCAAAAAAGCCAAAAACTCAAGGTTCATCTTGTATTTTCTATTCCCAATGTCAAATGATATCAACATGTCCAAACACCCAACTCTAGCGTATCATATTTCAAATATATCACGTGACCAACCAACAACCCACAAAAATAGAATCTTTCAACTTCGTGAATCCAAACATCAAAATAGTCTAAGGAGGACAAGAACACACAACCAATATCAAACAATAACCACCCATAACTGTTACAATGGTCATACATTTATATCAATCTATCCCACTATGGTCACTCCTCCAATTGTTTATGAGGAAAAAACCAACATCCTCACCATCAAGAATCTTACTATAAATCCACATTAGCTTCCACAAAATAGAGATCCAAATACAAGTTAACTCTTTTAACATAAATAACACAATTTACACATATGAAAAAATGTGGTATGATCAGTTTTTGAAACCATAAACAACTCAGTCTCTATTAGAATTAAAATCACTCGTGTTTATGCATATAACATTTGGGTCTTATGAGATTACTAGGATACATGATATGCCTCTTACCTCTATATAGGACATGAGTCAAAACAAATCCTAATAATAATTCCAACAATAAAACATCAAAATAAATCATATGAAATCTAATAAAACCTACATGTGTATCATCAAATGAAAAAATCATAAACTAATGTATCATCTAATATAAATAACATCATTCTTATAGCATTTTATCCTAGACATTCAAACAGAAAAGGTGTTCACAAAAAACCAAATAATAACCATCATAGGCTCAAACACATTCCATTATCTCTAGTCAACTAAATCCAAAATAATAATATAAAATTGGATGATACACCTCTAATAAGAAATTATAACATCCTAGATCTAATTCCAATAAAATAGTAACCTGAGCTTGTTCACCGCATAACTTCAATTTTCCCTCCTCATATTTCAGAGGTTATTGACTAGTAACAGGTGTCTAAGGATGATTCTTGAGGAGCCTATATACCAAAATTTAAATGCAAACACCTATGTATAAAATCAAAATTCAAAAAATATATATATATAGGGAATGAATAAATAAACTAAAATTGAATAATGTCATAATAAAATTAATTGAATTATAGGCCAAAATATCCATTCCATATATAACACATCAATCACCCACTCAGCCAATCTCAATAAAAATAAACAAAAAAATAAATATATCATGATCTAGAGAAATCTGTGATCCATGTCACATACCTATTCTTTAGTACCATATTGAGCTGCTCTATCCCAATCATCATATGCTATATGAGAATCTCACGCAATCATGAAATCTAAGAATAACAACAAATGCATTGTGCATCTATTATCAACTTCAATTAAAACATAATGTCAAAATAAAATAACATGGTTCGTGTAAAATGGTTGAAAAATAAATATCAGTAGGGTTCCCCCAATGGGGAACCTATTACTTAATATTATATGTTTATTCTCATTCCATGTGTACCGCCTCACTAAAAAGAACTTAAATAAAGATTAAAAAACACCATCAATACATTGATCATATTATAAGATCAACCAGACCATATATGTTAAATGGTGTGGTGTCTCAATTCAAAAATTTATAATGATGCATCCCATGTAACCCAAATCCACCACCTCCATGGATTACATAACCATTTATCTCAATTTGAGGAAATAATTTCATGTCAATCCTATCATATGAACTCCTATTCTATAGAATCCACAATCTTATCCCCATGGATACATTCTATATATCATCTGTTGTAACTAGATTCGGCATTACTTGGTTCTCATAAAATGATATAGTAAGACAATTATCCAGAGGACAAGTACAAAATCTAATCGATTATCAAATCAAATGTTTCAAAGCATCAATATTTTGTATATGTATTCTATAAAACCAGTGATTCCCAAAGTTTCAGTATAGAACTAGCATAATGAAATTTATCCTCAATCCTAGATACCATTCCATATGGTATTCTATCTATATTGAGAAAAAACTTTGGATCATAAACCATTAATTATACAATCCATTTCTAGAGCCTTAGTTTGACCCATAATACATATCATAAACTACACATTCCAAAACCATCATTCCAGCATCACAACCACATATAAGGAACATCACTACCACTATACTCAATAATATCACACTTCAATCATGGAACCTTGGCCTAGTAATGAAACCTTAGAAAACCAATAGATCCAATTGGAAGCATCATATATGTCCTCAATTCCCACAAGCTTGAAGTGTTGAATCAAACCTACCCCTCCACGTATGGTCATAATCATGTCAATTAAAAAGAACACATGGAAATTCATCCAATACTACATGTTTTGTGATCTTGAATTTTGAAAGGGAAATTCCTACAAACCTCCAAAAAACCCTATTTCTCCCTATTTTGTCAATGATTGGACCCTATTGGTCATTAATAGTTAGAAAATGAATTTAAAACATAAAACACGTATAAGGGGATCATGTCATAAAACCCAAAATAAAACCTTCATCATTGTGAAATATCGAACCTTCAGGTCCAGGTCAGCTTAGGGAAGATCATGCACCATGATCTAGTCCCATACACTTCCATAGATGAACTCTGACATTATATCATCCACCTTATCCTCTTAGTATGACCATCATGTGAGGGAGAAACTATCACCCACATGTCGTTCATATGATTCAACAATCTAAGGGGGTATCTAACTAATTAACTATTTAATTACCCTTTTTGTACTTTTCTCAAGTCCCAAAACCCAAAGAGGGTTTACACATATCCTAGGAAAAACCTGTTGCTATGGACTCAAATATGGTGTCAAAATCAAACTAAAATACTCCTTTTAAATGACATCTCCACACAATATCCTGGGAATAATTTAATATTTAATTAATGAAAATTAAACATTCCACATAACACATTTTTCGTAGAATACCATGAAGCATCGATCCAAAGGTAAACACCACTTATCAAGACCAACGTAGTGGTAGAAAAAAGAAAATTGATACAAAAATATAGCAAAATTACTATTTTACCCCTCAAAACAAATAAAATAAAAATTTAATTTTTTATCAAATTCAGAATCTAGGGAAACACTGTTCCTTCTATGCATTATTTTCAATGGATCTAGATTTTTGAAGATATAATTTAATTATTTTCAATCATCCATGTTGAAGAGGTAATGATTTTCATTATTCTTTTGGCAGTTCTCTTTATCATATAGTATATTCATTGGAATTCATTATGATTATTGATTATTTCCATTTGGTTTAATTATGAAATTTATTTTCAATGGTGGAATTATTCTCATAGGATGATGATAAGTTTTATGGAATGGAGTTTTTAATAGAGACTATTAGAGAATTATTTTTGAGTTTGATATATTTCCACAATAATATTTTAAAGTGTAAAATTGTTTTTCATGTAAGAAAAGTCATTTGGATCACCATAAAAAGTATTTTTACAAAAAAAATCGCTTTTATTGGAAATGACTTATGCCTTGGAAAATTAAAATGAATAATCATTATATGTTATTAATTATAAATTCTTATGAATCATTTTTTTGGTATCCTTTATTTCAATGATGATATAATATAACAGTTGCATGGACTCGGGTATGGAGAAAAATAAAAAATATTATCCCCAATGAAGTTAGTTATCAGTAGTGGAGGTTCTCATGAGGTCATGGAAACTTAGAGGTAGCATTTATGAAGGACCAAGTTTCTCAAAATAGATTTGTCATGTATACTGGTTAATATTCTATTTATATTCTAATAGGTTTATTTAATTACAACCTAATGTAATTTATTGTTCGCATAGTTAATTTGAGATTACATTGTACTCCTAAAGTTATGATATTTATAATTTACCTCTAGTTCATGCTATGTGAAGTAATGGTTGAAAACTATTTATTTATATGTTTTCGATTTAAATGTTATATTTAATATTTATTTGTTTTATTTAATACTGTTGGAATTATAAATGAAAAACAAAAAAATATTTCTCTTTGGAATGTGATTCCCTATGATCTATTTTAAGAATATTTATTGAAGGTGATCTTATGGATGCATGTGGTTAGTGATTTCATAGTTTCATTAGTTGTATCATACTTGGAATTTTGTATCATATCATACTATTTTTTTGGTATTTCTAGCCTTGGGTTTATAGGATATGTGAAATGAAAATTGTTTTATACAGAGGAATAATTTCCTTTACTATGTTTACTACTGTTCGTTTGGGATGGTGGTGCCTTATGTCCACATGGAGAAGTTTTAATTTTTTATTTTAGGTTAAATGTAATGGATGGCATTACATTTATGTTGTTACAACTAATTTCACAATTTTTTATTTTACTTTTGTAACACCAAGATATTTTAGAAGAACAATATTTTTTGATAACATCAGTTTCACAAAACACCGAGCGGAAACAAACTCCAAAATATTTATATTTTAACATGACAATTATAAACAAGAGATCAAATTAGTGGGTATAAATAAGATTTACTATATTAGGAAACACATATAAATTTCATGATCAATATAGTTTTATTTATTCATATGATATAAATAGATTATTTTTATAAAAATCATTTTATTCTTTAAATTCACTTTCTATTCAAAAATAGTTTTTTATTCTATCCAATGATACAAAAAACAAAAGAATTTTGGAATTTTTTAGCTCATATCCATGAAAAAATAATCTTCATTATTGGAATCATCACTTAAACATTATCTTAGGGTCATTTTTTTTGGATTTTCCAAAAACAATTTGGGTTAAAATTTGAAAATATATTATTTACCAAATACTGTTACTCTTATGTAACAATTATTATATGATCAAAATTTATAATAAATTAACACATAATATTTATAAAAATTAAATTAATAAATAACATAATACCTAAGCTGTGACATTTATAAACTCATTCTTACCAATTATGAAATCCATTATTTTGTCCTTATAAACAATTTTTATGAGTTATAGACATAACATGTTTAGAATTTATTTTTATCACATTTCAAAATTAAATGATTTAAAATTGATTCTATATTTATAATTATGTGATCCAAAATTGATTAAATTTTCATTTTAATTTTTATAAATAAAAAACCATACATTTTAATTTATATTTACCGTAGAATGTGTAAAATTAAATCATGGGTAAATGTGTTAAGATGAAAGAATAAAATACATAAAAACCACAACATTAATTGGGTATATTATGTGTTTTCAGGCCTTAAATATCCTTAAATAAAGTAATTATCAATAACATTCACTGGAATTTACACCACCCAAAATTTGTTGTTTTTTAATATAAGATAATCATTATTTAATCTCTTAAAACCACCCATCCTCAAGACTAAATTCCTCCATCCACCACCCCATTTCTCTTAAAAAGACATTGTGATTTTAAAATATATAAATAACCACTCCTAAAAATCATTTGATGTCAAAATACAAATGTTATAAACCATTTACCAATTACATGTTCTTTAATGTGTCCTTCAAGGAGGTGATATTCAAGTGGTTATTTTCTCAAACAACCTCTATTAATATCAATTTTCGCTCTTACATTATCCTAACCTCATTCATCTATAAAATAAAAATTATTCTATTATAATGAATATAATTTAATCTTAAATTTATAATGAAATATTTTATATCGAGCCCTTTTCATACCTCCTCTTATACAAATAAATTAAACCATTGTCCAATTTAGGGCACTCAATCATCTCTGTAAATAACAATATCATTAATTTTCCATAACAACCTTCTATTTTGACCATAAAAGTATTTTTATGGTCAAATCATATTTTAATAGGGGTATTATAACATATTTCATTTTCTATAACTTAAATATATTGTATAAAAACTAAATAAAATGAAACAAGTTCATGATGGTTGGAAACCCCAAAACAAACCATTTATCAATAATGCATTTCCAATTAAATCATCCTAGTGTATGAAATAAAATATTAGTATGGGACCATTTAAACTTCTTGAAATGTATGAATACCATTTCATTTAACTTCGTATTTTATATTTCCATTTTAAAAGAACATCCATAATTTAACACTAGTAAAACGATATTGAAACTATAAAACAAACACTCTACGAAGAAAGAAATTAATAATTATAAATAATCAAAATGGCTATAAATGAAAATAATAATGTTATAATAAATCATATAAAGATAGAAAGGATTATCAGTTATATAATTAATGAATATTATTTTATTATGAAATATATTAAGTGAATGTGAAGAACTCTTTATGACCTAAGGTAATGTATTTCTTAGCTAAATTTTTATTTAATGGGTTAAAATTATAGTTCATTGATTATTTTTTGATAAGAGTATGTTTTCAGTGAATTTTTTTTATTTATTTTTGTATTACAATTGATTTTTTGTGGATTGATAGTGGATAAACCTTACCAATCAATTGGATTAACATTCTCTTCAATGATCATTATAAAGCACTTTTCCACATTTTCTTTTCATCGAGTCATATTTTGGTCATATAAACCTACGTAATTCTCTAAAGTGTGTATAAAACCCCTATGACATGTTATATCATGAATTTATTTATTTGAATGATATTTATTGTTTTTATAATTTTTATTCTTTTATGGGGTATATGATTCGAATAAATACAAATTATAAGTGTTTATTTTGAAAATATAATGTAGAATGGCTTCTGGTCATGTCTCTATTGGGAATATATCTCTTCCATGGCCATGTATTGTAAAAAAACATTCATAATGATTTTCCAAATTTCTTTGAAGTAATTTTCACATATTTTTAGCTTTTCATAAATGGGATGAAATAAATATTTCATACATTTTCTAAATGAGGTACTTTTTGACATTTCCTACAAAAATGAAAAATGAATGTATTTTTAAATTATATGATGCTAAAGGGATTTCATTGCATCATGCCACATTAAATATTTGATGAATAAGATAAAATTTTAAAATGTTCCTTTTAATGAAATTTTTTCCTCATATAGTTGTGTTGTGTTTTAAATATAAGTGATTTTCATTGCAAAAATGGTATTTTACTCATAAAATATTCAAATAACCTCTTTAATATATTTTCACCCATGTCAAAATTAATTTTAGAATATTATGTTAAATGTAAAATCTAATTACACCATTTATAATATTTATATTCATGTATTATGATCAGTATAGTTGGGGATGTATTGATATTCTATAAGACATGTTCTTCTAATATAGATTGTATTTTGAATTATTTAGAAATGTTGACTCAGTTATATTATTTATTAATTTGAAGAATTAATTGGACTTACTATGTGTTATGTGGGGATCATTATAGCCCCCAGATGCATTAATAGGTATCATGAGAATTACTAGGTTGGGTTTCGGCTGAGGCCTTATGCATTTATTTTGAGTTTTCAGGACACATGGCCTTGGTAGTATTTTCTATGTTTGGGACAAGACCTCAGTAGTAATATTTAGATTTCTGGAATTATTCATGAAATCATTATGAAATTATTTATTAATTTTCATATGATAATATGATTAATATATTATTCATGGGTGTCTTTCTTAGATCACATGACTAGTTGTATAATATTATTAGATCGTTTCTTATTTCTTCCATATTATGCTCATGAGTATTAATTAAATTGAAATTTTTTCAATTATTTAAAATTCTTTAGTTCTTGTTCCTTGTTTGAAAAATATTCCACCATATACATACCCTTACTGAGTATCTGATGTCACCCATTTATAATTTTTTTTACCCTAGATTCCAATATGTTTATTTTTATTGAAAAAGAAGGTTAATCTAGAATAATAACTATGTTCTAAAACTATTTTCTATGTTTAATTTTATATTTTTCAATTGTAATTTAATGATTATGTATGTATCTTGATTTAAAATACTACTAAATCTTTTAGTCTTTTTGGATGTTATTCCTTTCATTTTATGAGAATGTAATATCGTAACCGCCGACACTGGGTTTCTTAGGTTGGGGTATTTTCTGTTAGTATCAATGGATTTTTATAATAAACATGGTAAATGGATTTAGGATGACATAGATTGGAGATATAAAACGAATGAAATATTTTCTAAATACTCCCTATGAATCCAATCTTATGATTTGGATATTAGTTATAACAAAACATTTAATTTAAGTTACTTATATTTTAGATTATGAATTGTTCTTGATAATTATATAATATAAATTATTGTATCCCCATATTTTTAAATAGATATCATTAGATGAATTGAGAATGACATCAATTCTTGTAATCCAAAGGGTAAGGATGATCTTTTCTTCGATGTTTTCATGTTTAATTTTTTAAAAATAATAGTCTCCCTTGTATTCTCATCAAATAAGGAAATAATATCTTTTTCTTGCAAGAAATTGAATGAATTATCAATCTATTATGGATTCAAAGGTAAGTGAGAGAAGAAGTGGATGAAAAATATTGTTACATATATATTGAAGAAGTGAAAATGAATTTTCACACATGTGTTAACTATGTAAGGATACACCATAGTATATTATTAATATAAATGGGATTTCACTTCATGTGTGGACAAAAAAGGGAAACATAATCATTATTCCAATGGAAATAAATAATTTTCCAATTATCAATGCTTCAGCTATAACATTATGGGGAACTAAAAAAATTATTTCTAACATAATCAGAGAAATATACCATAGTAGAAGCTGGTGGACCATAGTCAATATTTTTGTATTAATATATCAAAAATGGAATGATTATTTTTCATTTGTTTTTTGATCCAAGAAAAGTGTAATATGAAATTATAATTATGATAATTATTAAATGCATAAGGATTAAAATACAGTTAATTTTTTTATAGATTTGAAAAAATATATTGAATGATACCAAAGACCAAGAAAACTAATTAAATGGAAATATTATTTTTTAAAACACATTTTCGAAAGAATGGCAACCCTTGATATGTTAATGTTGTTAAGATAATTATATTGGAATGATGTTATGATATACCTTGGAGTAGATTAATGATTTTTTTATAATATGTTTTATGATATCATTGATATAGTTGATAACATTTTTTGATTTCTATGAAATATTATATAACCAATTCATTTTATTAATTCTCACATCATTGATCATTATAAAGGACTTCATTAAATTATACATTCACTGAGGAATATTTTGATGTTAGGGACTTATATAATTTTATATGGATAACATAACACCCATTTAAAAAGTTATATAATCATTTATTTTGTCTCGTGATATATATATATTTTTAATTTTATTATTTCAAATGTAATATGATCCTCCCTATTATAAAGTTGTAAAGAGGTGATTTAAAAATCTCATTCAAATATATTTATCTGTAATTCATTATTGGGGAATATTTAACTTCAATTTCAATGTGTTCTAAAAACTATCCAAAAATTTTCTACAAAAAAAATTAAATTAATTTTCACCCATGTTTTAGATTTAAAAAAAATTGAAATGAATTTTTTATTTTTTATAAATGAGGTATATTATGACTTTTCCAACAAAAATATATAAGGAATTTTATAACTTATAATTATTGAATGGAATGTAACAAAGTATTATTACCTAAATGGTTTGTATTTTAATTTATATGTTTACAATGGTCATTTAAAAGTAAATTTTTAACTACTATAATTGAACAATGTTTTAAAAAAATATGTGATATTAAATTTAAAAAAAAATTATTTCTGATATGAAATATTCCAATAACATATTTAATTTATATTCATCCAGGTCAACATTATTTTTTGAATATTATGTTATGGATATACTATAATGATACCATTCATCATATTTATTTGGATGGTTAATGATCTGATTTACAATGGAATTATTGATATTTTGTATGAAATGTTCCTCTAATATATATAAATGTTGATTTCTAAGGCATGTTGATTCAGTTGGATTGTTTATTCATGTGAAGACTGAATTAGAAATAATATGTATTGTTTGGGGATTTATATATCCATAGATGTAGAAATAGGTATCATGAGGAATACTAGATTGGGTTTAATCCATGATGTTACCCATTTATTTTTAGATGTCATTTCACGAGGGCTTGGCAATGTTTTCATAGGTCTTAGTGATGTGTCAATTGTACGTTTCACATGTTTGGAATTATAAATTCCATCATTCTAAGATTAATTATTTATTTTGTTTTGGTTGTTCTGTTAGTAAAAAATCCATAGTTAAGTTTCATATCTCATGTATTAAGGCCCAGCCTTTACGTACATTAACTTTACATGAATTTTGTAGAATAAAAAAATAATTAAAATAGATACCCAAACACTATACTAGTATAGTTCCTTTGTAAACATAGAAACGTGAACCCTGGTACCTACACAGTCGAGATTATCTCCAATTATGTTCCTAATGACTAGAAACATTCTTACACACATCAAACATAATAAATATCTTCATAACCTAGGGAATTAAACATAAAAAGGACTGAGCTTAGATGCTCAGTAAGGGAAAATAATGGAATCATGTAAGCATATCAATGATGATAGTATTACGATAACATGATCAAAAAATTTGAATATCATAACATAAATATGAAATATCATAAACATATGTTCTATCATAAATCATAAATGTTCATATGGCATTAATCATAAGGAAATAAAGAACATAATAAATGAAAAAATTAAAAGGAATAAAACATTGAATATTGGAAAATTAATAAGCATATTATATTATTTCATAGTAGCTAAGGAATCACGGCCAATACAATCATAGTAGTATGGATTCGCACACCATACTATCTTTGTAGTCACGGTTCACTCCCATGGCCATCGTAGTAGTATGAGTTCACTTCTCATACCATCATGGTAGAAATAGTTCACTACCATGAACATAATAGTAGTGAACGTTCACCCCCAATACCGTATTATTATTTTTCATGAGACATTTATCATTACCAAATTCATTGTAGAGAGATATAGATCCCACCCATATCATAATGAAATCATATATACATGTTACACAAAATCATAAAAAATAATTTTGTAACCCAAGAAATGTAATGGGTATCATAAACATGTGATTATATCATAGCCTTAGGAAAAAGATACAATTTTTATAATCATTTCCTCAAAATCATAATCCATGAATGAAAAAAAGATGTCATAGACATATACCCCATGAGAGAGAAATGGGTTTCATAAAGACCATTACATAAAGTATAAACCATTAAAAGAAAGAATATTTATGAAAACATTAGATCATTTCCATGAAAGGCTTGAGTAACATTATTAGATATCAAATTAAATGGAAAATAATTTTGAAATATCTTTCAAAAACATTTCTAGGGAAAAATATCAATTTATATTAAAAAAGAGTTTTTAAAACGATAAAACATTATTAAAACCATTTGTGCGGGAATATTACAAATTAATAAATCATGAAATCATTTTTTCATTTATTTTACATGAAAACATATAAAATAAGAATGAATATATTTTTTAAAAATATTTTCCTTGAAAACTTATAAAATAACTCAATATTATTTGGATACCTTTTAATTTGAAAACACATTCAAAAAATAAATTTTCGTTACATTAGGAAAAAATTATTTTTCTAGAAGAAAATAACTTTTTAATTTTTTTAATTGAAGATTTAAGAGAATATTAGTCATCACAATAGATAAACCTGAATACATTAATCATTCCTTATACACAATAAAAAGTTTAGAAAGGCTCCTCGACTGGAATACGACAAGAGGATTCATTATTAAAACCCCTTTATGTTTAAAAAGACAAAACATTGTTTACAAGGTCTTTTAAAGAATCATATGAGAATAATAGACTATTTTTTGAAACCATTAGAAGACATGGTTTTGAAGGAATACGAATTTCGGATCGAGGGGATAGGTAAAGTCAAACATTATGAAAATAACATTCTAAACTATATAATATATCAAAGAGTGGGAAATGGTCTCAATACATAAATATATCATTAATAACCAAAGGATAATAGAATTAATGAGCGTTTTTGAGATATGGATCATATTATTTCATCAATGAAAGCATAATCATATACAATCTTGATAAATTGATGATATAATTTCAATAAACTCACATAACACAGAAACATTGATCCATACTCTCCATATATTAAATTGAAAATACACTGAGAATAAACATTCATGAAAGGAAGTAGAGTCATTATTTAAAAAGTTAAAGGCATTATATTAACATTATAATGAAATATAGGTTCATAGCATCGAATGTGTTTGAGAGAAGGAAAATTTGGAAAAAACTACATTAATGATTTGGTAACTTTTCAAACATAAACCCCATTATAGAAAGATCTTGAAATGGTTTTTCAAATACCCATATATTTAAGTATAACAGTCATAAAACATATTAATTTTTATTATATAACCACACCAAATAATTAATTTTTGAATAAGAATGTATCTCACAAGAATAAAGAGGGAGATTTAATTACCCTAACTTGTGTCTTGACACTCATCAAATGTAAGGACCTATGTTTTTTTTAGACTACAGTTTTCTTCAGACGTTTTAATTTTTGATGTTGGATGCTCATTGGGGTCAAAATGTTCTTTATAATGTGTAATTTGATCTCATATAAGTTTTTCTGACCACTTTGTTGGTACCAGAATAAGGTGTTTACCCTAGGATAAGAGTTTGGTGGAAATATTAGCTTTTCAAATTTTAGCAGGAATATTAAATATTTAATTTTATTTTATCAAATAATAAAATTTTCATGCATGTTAATTCAGATATAACTTTTAAACCAAGAATCATATTGAGACTATGTATCCACTTTTGAGTCCCTAATGGGATATTTAGCCTAGGCAGGTCATAAACTCAAGTCGGACACATGAGCTTTCCCGGGCCCCTTTTTCTTTTCTTATCATTTCTTATTTTATTTAACTTGTACATATTTTCACCTACACCATGAAAACACCACCTTTCTTATCCTCCATGGTTCTTTCCTATAGGGTAAATGGGAAGGGAGAAATAGGGAGTGATGGTAGGGAAGAGTGGTACCATTGTGAAGCCCTGAACGCACTGAGTCGGCATACGCCATCCATGGACAGTGAAATCAAACGAAGCTTTGGTGGTTTCGACCCAAATGTAGGCTCATTTATGTTTTCACCACAGATCTCCATTAAATTTCATGTTTTATGTTCTTAATTCTTTATGTTTATTTCATGTGGCCTCTTGTGGCCCGATCAGTTGTTTCAGGGGAGAAAATGGTGGTTTTGGGCAATTTGAGGTTTTACCCATTAGGGAACCCAGGTTACATAATGTTCATTCTAGGTGAACACATCGTGTGTTCCGTCCATTTTAGGAAGTAGTATTTTTATGTAAAATCCATGTACTCTGCGTACAGGCCATATGGTGGTGTGGCGGTATGTTCAAACGTGTGAGAAAAAACACAGATTTTTTGGTTTTTAAATTGTACACAACATTTACATTGAAGTACATGTCGTGTACTTTAACACAGGAAGACTCTATGTGTTAGGACCTTTATATGTACACATCTAGGGGTAGAAAAGATTACACATAGTGTACTCTGAAATACACACCCTTGTACATTTTCCAACATAGTAGTTTGGGGTATTTTGTGCCCCCCAAATCAGAATTTGGAAATTGAGTTGTCCATTATGAGTTTTTGTAAATGTAGATTCAAATGGTGGAATCCTCTTGACATTTCTAGGTCATATATATGGTGTTTTGGGGTTCCAATATAAATATAGAGGTTTTCCCTCTTGTTATTGGGTTCAATTATCACCATATTGTGATACTTCACATAGATGATAGGTAAGGTGCTCAAACCAACCTAGTTGAGACCTTAGATCTAAGATAAGATGTGAGCTATCTCATGTGACTTATTCTTTTTAGGATGTTTCCCTTGTGAGATGCACACTTATTGACTATGAGTCCGTAATACTAGATTATTCAATGGATCCCCAGAGGGATGCCTTTGCTTATATTCTAACCTAGGGAGTCCCTTGTAGGATCACTCTCGTATTTTTCTTTTGAGATGATCCTTATTATAGTACCCCTTTTTTGGACTCTGTTCCATAATCCCGTGTAGGATTCCTACCATGATTTTCTCAAAGGATCCCATGTAAGATACCTTCAATCATGATTACCTGGAGGATCCCGAGTTGGACGCCTCCTCAGTGTTTGAATTGAGGGACCTAGTGGGTTTCTATGGTATAATCAACCCTGAACTATTTTTTCATTTTTGGGTAGAGATGGTGTTAATGTGTCATCTAGAACACGTACCGAAATATTAATCCCATAGGGTTGTGGTTGTAGTGTTGGGATGGGTGTTCGGGCCATCCTCGCTCATTTGTTTATATCTAACTTGGTTTTGCTGATGCAACAGTGGTTAAAAGACGTACATTCTAGTTAGTGGTTGTTGAGCTTGGCACATAGTGTCTTTCTTTCTATTGGGATGGATGGATATTCTTCCTGGGGTCTTTTTTTATTAATGGGATTACAGATGTGCTTTCCTGGTATCTGGGTTCTAAGCCATGAAATATTTGTTATTTTTTGTACACCTAGAGGTACTACCTGGGACTTGGATATTGAACCTAAATGTGTATATGTATATATAGTTATGGATATGTTGTTTCAATTACCATAGGTGATCCCTGGTATCCGTTTGTTGATCCTTGCATGATTATTTCCAAAGGACAATGAGATCTATATACTAGGAGAACATTGGGGTATTATAGAGTATTTACATAGGACTGTGAGGGCCTTGGGGTAGTTGAATGACTAGAGGGGTTCAGACCGTGAGAGCTTCCTAGGTGGTCATATAATATGTTGTACCTAGGGGTATTTCTTGTTCGATAATCCCACAGGTCATTTATAATTTATATGATTCTATGTTAGACACAAGGAGTATTTACTGTGAGAGAAACTTGGAGGTTGTTTGGATTTACATGGTACTATGTTGGACCCCGGAGGTATGGAACACGAGATCTACCTAGAGGTCGTTACTAATTATTCATGTGTTCTATTAGACCCAAGGGGTTTAGACCGAGAGAGTTTCCCTAGTGGTGATGACTGGTGGGGATGATTACAACTTCCTCATCTTATGATTGGGATTATTACTCTCATCCAGATAAATCAGGATTGACCATAGGTACATGATATTATTCATAATAGGATTGACCGTTGGTATACGATATCCATATTTACAGGGTTGACTATCAGAATATGGAAATATTGTTGTTATTGGAGGTGAGTACGGGTGAACCTAGGTTTAGGTTCGGTTTCCCCCTATGGTGACGTAACACTTTTAGAGATATGATTCAGGCACTGTTCGAAGAATGATTTTGTGTCAATCGGGATTAAAACCCAAGGATCGACTGTTGTTGTGGTATTCATATTGATTGAAACAAATACCAATGAATATTCTTATCTATGTATATATGTATAGTTATGGGGCTATACATGTTTATGTATATATATTATAGTCATACATGTTTGAATTTTCCCAATTCATAGGGATTACGGACCCTGGGTTCGACTATGGTTTCATGATGGTTTTTACTACCATTGGGTTGTGTCTCAGCAAGAATTAGCAGATTTCATTTGCATAAACTTCATTAGCATAGTTGTAGGTTGATTATCAGGGTAGCCTATAGAGATTCTTTCTCATCCCTAAACGCGAACCTCAGTGTACATGTAAACTATATTCCTTCTTTTCAGGTTTAGCATGTTCTTCATGTGGATAGTGCTAAAGTCCTTTATTTAATGATCAAGCGGAGCTTCTCAGGTGGTTCTACTGACCATCCCAGTGTAGTTCGACATTGTCTGGAGATCATATACGTGAGTTGGCTCAGAGTTAGTAATAGATCCATGTACATTTACATTATGTTTTTTTGTACTTGTATATGTATGGTTGGCCCAGTAGGTGTCTAGTGTTTTATTGTATTGCATAGTTTTTAAATATGTTGCATCGTTTTACTAGTACAGCTTGTAATTTTTCAGTTGTTTTATGCTTCCACACTCCTTTTTCATTCCACATTGTCTGATACATCTCTATTTCTGCTTTTTTATTTCTATGATATGAGGGAATACTCTCCCCACTCACACCTCCTAGTCCCTAACTGCAGGTCAAAATCCTCTGGAATATGGGGAGGCACGCTTGAGGCCTTGTGTTGAACTGGCTCAGAGCACTAGTTTAGAGGCATTCGGGTCTAGATGTTACAATGTGGTATCAAATGAGTTTCTTTTTCTAGTCTTTGCTGTTTGGGATATGTTAAACATGGGTATTATGAATGTGTCGAAATCCATGATGGATATCATACTTGTGGGTCGAGGACATTTGTTCCAGTAATAAGCCTTGGTTTCTATGGTTTGTGATTGCTATTCTGATTTTCGATATTACAGTAGTTTATTATATCACCTTGATTGATGCCCATGTTGTGTGGATGTTATTATTTACTATAGATATCTAGCTCTTGACCATTGGAACGTGTCTAGGGATGGTTTTTGACTCTTTTCCGGATACATAAGAGGCTTCTCATGCATCATACTAGTAACAAATAATTCACTACATGAAGTATTGCGTGTTTGTGTTTTTATAGACGACAGAGGCCTATTCAGCCGTGTATACATACACATAATTTTGTAATAATGTAAGGTTATGTGGAACTATGTTGATGCATTTTTTGGTTTCAGGATGATAACTCTTTCCTTGTGCACAATTGGTGCAATGACCAAGTAGGTCGATATTTCATGTGAAACCCTTTTAGTTGTGACCCTTTTTGGGTTCTATTTCATAGGTCATTATGGTCTAGTCAGATTTCTAAGTATGATGTTGATGGATACTTGTACTTTTCATTTAAACAGAACCTCCATGTTGTATTTCCGTATAAGGATACTCAATGGGTGTCACTTTTTTTCTCTTCTGTGTTGGTTGTGACCTCTAGGTAGAAGTTCCTTCTAAAGATTCTCAAAGAGGATCGGGGCCATCATAGGTTGTGTTTTCTGTTTGAAATTTTTAGGTTGTTGTGAAATTCCCAACCTTTAAGAGGTTTGTATCATTTGGAATAGGTGGTTCGACCTTGTGACCCAGTTGTGATGTTTTTTTGTAGGGATAGGTGGAAGACCTTGAGACCCTTGTTTTTTACTCAAACCCATGTAGGTCGATGTCTATTATGTTCTAAGGAAACTTATGTGAGAGAGGATGGACCATGTTTTCCAATCCTTTTTGTGGGGATATTTGATTTATTTTCATTTTGGGATCATGTCATGGTGGGTGCTCAAGTTTTCATTAGGGGCATGTTGATGCCATCATATTTTGATCGAGGAATCTCAGGTGCTGGATTTTCAAGACTAGCTTTAACGGGAAGGACTGTTTGGGAGCCCAGCTTCGTCTACTAGTTTTTTTTTGTTTTTTCTAATGTAGTAGAGTGTGGGTAGATTCTCTTGACTGGAATGACACCCTGTGAATGCTTTGGCTGTTAAGGATACACACTGGTTGCGCTTTGTATCATTTTAATATATATCAGTGAGTGGTTGAGTATGAACTATGGACCGATGTTTGAAGACTCTTCTCTGGTTTGGACCCTAAAAGTTGTGGGTAAATGCCCCTCTTTGGTAGAGGTAGCATTAGGGAATAAACTGGAAATTGTAAGAAAGTTGACATGTGGCTGAATCCTGGTCGGGTTTTGATAGGATGGTGAATGTGGCTTAAAGGGAGCTAGAAGCCCCTTGTTGTAGAATCTCTATGTACTCCTATTGGAGGTGATCATGGACTATCTTGATTAATCTTGAGTGTGATGAGAGATATCAGCCCTAATTTGAGGACCATTCTATTTTTTAATGCTCTTTCCTGTTAAGGAGGGAACCTATTGTGGTTGTGCTCTAGGAGTGGTGTAAGTCCACTCGTTTAGAAGGGAGTGAACTATTGATCATTTGAGGGTTGTTCTCCTTCTCTCGGTTAAACATTAGTGTTTTCCGTTAGCTTTTGAGCATAGGGTTTTCATTTAAAATGATTATAGGGGCATTATTATAGTGGGGAGTACCAGATCGGTCTTAGTTAAGTGTCTTCGACGTAGAAGGTAGTTTTTAACACTTGAGACTGGTCATTGGACAGTCGAGGTAGGATGGTTGTAATTCCCTGACCTAATAATCCTGGAGTCGGTGCATTATTTTAATACATTGGCAGGATTACAAGGAATCATATCCCGAAGGATTGATTAGTTTAGTAGTCTTGTAAACAAGATACATACATAAGTTCAACATTACAACTTGAAAAGAAAAACAACACTAATTTATTCCATTAAAAACATCCAAGCATCCATGATTATTCCTAAAAGTCACTCATAACTAACTTCTTCTTATCCGGGGAAAATTAAACATGAGAAAGGGGTGAGCTCTAATGCTCAGTAAGAGTAAACAATATAGTGGAAGATAACATAAACATTTGGAACAGTGAATAATTGAAAACACATGCCTTTAAAAATAATAAACATGAACACTTTATGGAAGGAATATGATCTGATTAAATAATGACACAATAAAACACAGTCATGGGTATTCTAATAGTCGAATAACCACATGAAATATCAATAGTTAATCTCATAATTATGGAATTCATAATGTCGGTCATCATAACCACATAATCAAGGCCTCGTTCCAAGACTACTAATAAGATCTTTTCAAGGCCTTGTGCCAAGACACTAGTTTGTATCCTGAGACCAACCAATTCAACAAGGAGCTATAGTAGGCTCCACTCGTCACATAAAAATCCAATGCATTCCTCATAGGAAAATGTTGAAACATAATCTAAACATTCCTATTAAAACTAGCATACGAAATATCAATATTTTGACCACAAACCATGAATGGTATAAAAATAGCACACCCACAGTATAACATAACTCATTCAATACAATATGGAATATTGTATTATAATATATCAACCTAAATATATAATAATGAAGGATATTGACATAGATGAAAATAATCATCAAAACTATTTGAGATAAATGTCCCAATTTTTCATGAAAACATTTAAAAGTATCACTATTTATCAAGAAGTTGTTTAAAATGGATTTTTGAATCAAAGTGTCCCATTCAAATTTGAAAAATTTAAAAGGAATTTTAATTATAAAAAGTTAGCCTCCATATAAATAAATCCTTAAAACCATTTTTAAAACAAGGACATTAATGATAAAGATTTAGAATAATAAATCTTTAAAACATTTAAAATGATATTTTAGTTAGAGTTCCTAACTAAAAGGGAGATGCATGAATAAAAATAATTTAGGTAATATAAACATTATAATATCATGAGAATAAACGGATTCATGATATATTATTTCAAAGTACATTATAAACACCATATAAATGTGAATTTTTGTATAACAAGAGAGAAGTCTCAATGAAATGTGAATTGAGATGAAATCTCTTATAAAGACTATATCCTTAGGATAAGGATTAATCAACAACATTATTATGTGTTATAAATATAAAACAATAAATATGATTGGATATTCAGTGTAAATAAATCATTGGACATTCACACATATTCTTGTAATAAACAACACCAATAAATTGGATTTATAACTCAACAAATGGAGATTGAGATAAAATTACTCTTCTCAAGTTCATATCAATGACTTGAGAAATAATAAATGGATTGATTCTATGTACCAAAAGAATATCCAAACAAATAAGGAGTGTAAATTACTACATAAATAATAAATAGTGATTCCAAACATAATCTTGGATTAAAATAATCAATGAATTATGCGGAAATCCAAATGAGTGGAAATTGAAATTTGAAATTTCCTTATCGATTTGGTAACTTACAAAACATAGACCCCGTGAAAGAAGGATCACAAAATGATGAGGTAAATACCCATACATTAAAGTATATTATACAATAAATACAATCATGGAATGTTCATACACCACACAAAAGGAACTAGTGGGAAATATATAATGAATCTCACATGAATAAAAAATGAGATGAAAAACCCTAGCTTCGATATGATCAATCGAGTCGTATGAAAAAAATTTAATAACCACCAGATGAATAATAGAATACCATTAATATAAATAAAATCATGATAATATATATCAAATGGCAGAACACAATACACCACCTGTAATAATTAAGTGGCAAACAATGGAAATCTCATATAACTAAAAGTGAGATAAGAAACCCCTTACCTCAAGTCTGACTTGTCTTCTATGTTCCTTGTTCTTCCAGAATAGTAAATTTAACTAAATTTCTACTTGTTTAAAAACATTTTTCGAGTTTATTATTCATTTTATATCACTTATTACCTTTATATAACAATTTTTTAATTATTTGAGTTCATATTGGATATTTTATCGATATTCGGAACATGAGTCAAAAATGAACCTGTTATAATTAGAATTTATCCATGTGGTCAAAATTCCATTATCTCTATAATGATATACATTCTTTAGATATCATATATTTATTATATATCTAGTATATATATCTATTTATAAAAGTACATAACATTTAGAGAAAATAAATGAAATGTACCGTTCATGGAGACGGTAAGCCATACGTACGCCTGAACGCTATTTCATATCAATTTTGTATTTTAATGGAATTAAAACATAATGATACATAGGTATATTATAATTCAGTTATAATATCATATATAATATCATTAATTCCATCCTTTATACGTACCATATATGGCATTAACGAGTCATATCATTTGAAGGGGCGGTAGTCCGCACTTCCTCCATTGAAATTATCACGTTTTACCCGTAAAAGTAACCATAAAATAATGACAAAAATGGAAGATACATAATCATAAAGAAAACATAAACAAAATATATATTTCATATATTAATAAAGTTCCATCTTAATGGCCACCATGATAGGTGGAAGGAGATAATCGAACAATCATCGCTTTGTTAGGCGATTGCTTTCCATCCTCAGAAACAGAATGTTCTTCACCCACTAGATCAAGGTGTGTGTAAGTGTAGTTTGAATACTTATCATAACACCATTATAGTATATTGAGGATACTGTTTTTTATAAAATAATGTAAAAAAATTGTATAGTGTGTTGGAGAAGTAAAATAAAACAAAATAAAACAAAAGAATTTAAGATAAAGTGTTACCTTTAATTTGGGTAACTTCCTTTAGTTTGAACCAAATGGAATTAATTAAGTGAATTCTGCCTAAGATAAGGCTTCTTGGAGAAATAGGGGGAACTTGATAGATTATTTTGGCAGGGGTTGGATGATCCAAGGGGCTTGAGAGGTGTGTGGAATGGGTAAGAAGTTGTGTTCTTTTATAAGGGTGGGGGGGTTCTTTAGGAAAGTGTGAAAATATTATT
Source organism: Viscum album (assembly GCA_963277665.1). Taxonomy (NCBI): domain Eukaryota; kingdom Viridiplantae; phylum Streptophyta; class Magnoliopsida; order Santalales; family Viscaceae; genus Viscum; species Viscum album. The sequence goes on along the minus strand of OY728133.1, from coordinate 1,923,753,708 downwards.
TTATTATATAGTGTTATTCGGTTTCTAAAGGTCTTGGTAACTTTATTAAAAGTACCACATCAGAAAAGAAGTTAATAAAACTTTCACTTTAAAAGAATGAAATAGAAGTACAAAGGTCACCCGAGATAATCCATACTAGGATTCCATGTAGGAAAACCTGGATATGAAAGATAAACTATGTTTTAGGTTCTGATGGAAAGTGATAGAAAACATGATCAAGAGAATGTTAACAACAAGAAAACCATAATCTTGTGATGGGAGAAATAGTCATTAGTTTCTTAGTAGGAAAAGTAAACATACAATATTTTTTGTTTTAAGTTCCATTTCATATGGATGGGGAATTTATTTATGATATTGACTAATAACTTAAAGAGATATACGTACTTTTTAAGTATACTTTTATAATTTTATAAATTCAAACCACTAAATCATCTATTTTTTCAAATGATGAGTATTCAAGATGACTTGTTCACACCTGAAGCGTGAGAATCAACTTCTAAAGAATCACATAATCTCGAAAAGTATAATCCTTTAGAGATAGAAAAACTAATCTTAGTTTCTAAAATTAAACTAACAATACCCAAAGTTTAATAAATACCATTCAATAAACAAATTTCCATAAAATATTTTAATATAATCCAAACTAATATTGAAACTCGAAACTCAGAAGAATTTTCTTACGTAGTCTTCCACGTTAAATTGTATCTCCAAAAAACATAGGCTACTCTTAAAGTCACATACATGGAAGTAATTAACCTAATCACATATTCTCTATGCTAGGTTAATAATTTCCATAAATAACCCAAATTTCTATAAATTCATAATAAAAACATAGATAAAACCCCACCATTAATCCTCAATGTAAATCCCATAGTATTCTATTTTCCTAAGGCATATAGTGTTTCCAATAGAGAGAATATCATCCAAAATAACAGTTATCACATAATCACCAAATCATATTCTTATACTAATGATAAATAATTAGTTTCCAAATTCAAAATATTCTTGATCCATAAAAGCATATAACTAAAAAATAACTAGTCATACTAACTAGGGACTTCACGTAGTACAGTGGTAGGTGATAAATCTTAGTCGCACTTTGTCTGTGGGTTTGATTCCCATATATTTTTCCGACATGACGGGTTTTCAATTGGTCTGCGTGTTGTTCTTTTTCAAAAACAATATTTTATAAAATTCTCTAAATGAGATAGTTTCTTTAAAATAATCATAACATAATTTAACCACCAATGTTATCTCATACCTTGCATTTTCATCCCAAAAATTAATAACCTGTAATTGCCTCAAATTCAACAGTCATATAAACCCAAATGGTAATTCATAACTATATCCACAAAAGAAAAGATAATTATTCCATGAATATAATTTTCAAGTAATAAACTACAGGGATACACCTATAAGATAAATTACTTCCAAAGTAATCTCATCAAAAAATAGAACTAATACCCTTAAACATTTTGTTACCCATTTATTTCCACATAGGTTCTTCCTTGACCAAGAGGATGTCCTATAGAACAGGTCATTGACTTGGGTGATTCCAAGGTCCCTTATATTTACAAAAAATGTCTGTAATTGATTCTTAGGATCATTTTTATTTTCATCCATAGTACTCTTAATTTTTCTTTGGCAATTCATTACTTTATACCCTTCATTCTCACACATAATGAATTTCTTTGTTATGTTAAGACACCATCCTGGGTCTCTCTATCCACATTTCTAGCATGATGGAAATTGAGATTTCTTCTCTCCATGGTCTCCACTACTAGAGCTCTTATCATTCACCACCTTTCTCTTCATTGTTGAGTTTGGGAGTTGGTTAATATATATGTTGTTAATCATCTTTTTGGAAAACTGAATCGGCATGAAGACAATTTCTTTTACACCTATCAACATTCCATTTAGTTTCTCATTTCCACCACTATTCCCACCTTGAACATCATGTTCAATGTTACTATGACTTCCTTTGAATGCAGTGATTAACTAAAACCAGAAAGCATTGTGTGAGTCTGAATAGTCATAAAATTATTTAGAACATTTCATCACACCTTATTTTCAATATAAAACACCCTAGGATTAACCAAGGTTATTTATTCTCATCTTATATTAAAATCCATCAAATTATTTTGTAATGAAAAAGTGAATTATTTTATGTGTATCCTCTGAGAGTTTCGTAACCAATAGTGTAGCAAGGCCCATTGTCATGCAAAATTTTCCGTTCAAGTCTAGCTCAAACCGGTGTTTTCAGGTTTTACACCTAGGTACATATGTGCCATAGCTGCCTCTACCTTCTCGTATCCAGACAGAGATGTATTTTTTGGAAAACCCACAAAATATTTACATTACCAAAAATTTTGGATGTTCTTCAATACTAATCCTTATAGTCTATCTTAGTTTAATGTTCTCTAATCAGAATTTTTCTAAATATAGTTTTCAAGGTGTGTACTAAACTTCCTCTGATACAAACTGTAATGCCTCGACCACAGAATCTAAGAGCCCATGCATTATTTTAATACATTGGCTTTATTACAAGGAATCATGTCCCGAAGGACCAATCAGTTTAGTTATCTTGGAAACAAGATACATACATAAGTTCACCATTACAACTTGAAAAGAAAACAACTATAATTTATTACATTAAAAACATCCAAGCTTCCAAGATTATTCCTACAAGTCACTCATAACTAACTTCTTCATATCCTGGGAAAATGAAACATGAGAAATGGGTGAGCTCAAATTCTCATTAAGAGTAAGTAATATATCGGAAGATAAAATAAACATTACGCCTGGTGAATAATTTAAAACACATGACTTTAAAAATAATAAACATCAACACTTTATCGAAGAAATATGAGATGTGTAAATAATGCCATAATAAAACATAGTCATGGCTATTCTGATAGTGGAATAACCACTCGAAATATTAATAGCTAATCTCATATTGATGGAATGCATAATGTTGGACATCATAACCATATTGTCAAGGCTACATGCCAAGAAAACTAATAATATTTTGTCAAGGCATTGTGCGAAGACACTAGTTTGTCTCATGAGACAAACTAATTCATCGAGGAGCTATTACGAGCTCCACCCATCACTTACTTAGTCCAGTTCATTCCTCATATGAAAATTTTGAAACATAATATGAACTTTCGTATTAAAACTAGTATACGTAATGTCAATATTTTAACCACAACCCATGAATGGTAAAAAAAATAGCACATCCATAGTCAAACATAACTCATTCAATACAATATAAAACATTGTATTTTAATAAATCATCCTGAATATAGAATAATGAAGGATATTGACATAGATGAAAATAATCATCAAAACTATTTGAGGGAAATATCCCCTTTTTTGAAAACATTTAAAAGTATCACTATTTATCAAGAAGTCGTTTAAAATGGATTTTCAAATCAAAGTGTCCCATAACACTTTGAAACATTTAAAAGGAATTTGAATTTTAAAATATTAACGTACATATAAATAAATCCTTAAAACTGTTTTTAAGACATGGACATTTATGAGAATGATTTATAATAATAAATCTTTAAAAATTTAAAATGATATTTTAGTTAGAGTTCATATCCAAAAGAGAGACGCTTGAATACAAATAATTGAGGTAATCAAAACATTATAATATCATGAGAATAAAGGTATTCATGATATACTATATCCAAGTACATTATATACGTTATATAAAAGTGAATTGGAGTATAACTACAAATAAGTCTATGTAGAATGTAAATTGAGAAGAAATCCCTAATAAAGACTGTATCCTTAGGTTAAGGATAAATCAACGAAATAATTGTGTGTGAAAAATATAAATACACTATATTTGATTTAAAATTAAATGTATATAAATCAATGGATATTCACATGAATTATTTTAAGAAAAAACACCAATGAATTCGATATTTAACTAAATAAATGGATATTGAGTTAAAATTACTCTAATCCTGTTCATATAAATGACTTGAGAAATATTCAATGGATTGATTATGTGTATCAAAATTATATCCACACAAATAGGATTGGAAATTACTACATAAATAATAAATATTGATTCCACACTTAATCATGGAGTGAAATAATCAATGAAGAATGCGTAGATCCGAATGAGTTGAATTTTAAATTTTAAATTCCATTACCGATTTGGTAACGTACGAATCATACACCCCATGAAATAAGGATCAAAAAATGATGATGTAAATACCCATACATTGAAGTAAATTATACAGTGAATAAAATCATGGGTAGTAAATATGACACACAAATGGAAATAATGGCCAATATAGCAAGAATCTCACATGAATAAAAAGTGACATGAAAACCCCTTACTTTGTTGTGATCAATCGAGTCGTATGACCAAAAGATAATAACCACCAAATAAATAATAGAATACCATGAATATAAAGAAAATAATGATAATATATATCAAGTGAAAGTAAAAAATACACTTGAAGAAATAAATAAGTGGCGAAAATGGAAATCTCACATAATTAAAAGTGAGATAAGAAACCCCTTACCTCATGTCCAACTTTTCATGTATGTTCCTTGTTCTTCCATAATAATAAACATAAGTCAATTTTTACTTGATTAAGAAATTTTTTCAAGTTTATTATTACTTTTATATAACTTATTACCTTTCTATAACAATTTGTTAATTATCTTAGTTCATATTTGATATTTTATCGATGTTCGTAACTTGAGTCAAAAATGAACTTGTTATAATTACAATTTTTCCATGTGGTCAAAATTCCATTATCTCCCGAATGATACAAATGATTTATATATAATATATATATTATATATCTCATGTATATATATATACTTATAATATTATATAACATTTGAAGATAAGATATGAAATGTACCGTTCAGGGAGATGTTATGTCGTACGTACGCATGAACGCTACTTTCATTTCTATTTTTTATTTTAATGAAATTAAAACATAATGATACATAGGTATATTATAATTCCAGTATAATATCATATACAATATCCTTAAGTCCATCCTTTATACATCCCAAATAAGGCATTAAATAGTCATATCATTTGGAGGGGTGGTAGTCTGCACTTCCTCAAATGAAATTATCACGTTTTACCCATAATGGAATCCATAAAATAATGATATAAATGGAAAATACAGAAGAAAAATAAAACCTAAACATAATATATATATATATATATGTGGTATATAAATATATTTCCATTTTAATATCCACCATGAGCCATGGTAGGGGATAATCAAACAATCATCGCTTCGTGAGGCGTTAGTTTTCCATCCACAGAAACTGTATGTTCTTCACCCATTAGATGGATGTGTGTGTATGAGTAGTTAGAATCCTTCCCATAAAAACATTATACTATATTTAGGATACTGGTGTTGTTATAAAATAAAGTAATAAAAAGTTTTTAGGGGGTTGGAGAATTAAAATAAAACAAAATAATTTAAGAGAAAGTGTTACCTTTAATTTGGGTAACTTCCATTGGTTTGAACCAAATGGACTTCTTGTTTTGCCTTATACCTAAGGTAAGGCTTATATGAGGAATATGGGGTCTTGATAGATTATTTGGGTAGCGGTTGGAGTTGGCAAGGGGCATGAGAGGTGTGTGGAATGGGATAGAAGGGGAATCCTTTTATAAAGAAGAGGAGGGGTTCTTTAGAAAGTGTGAAAATATTATTTTATTATATAGTGATATTCGGTTTCTAATGGTCCAAAACTAATTAAAGTTGAAGATAAGATGACTCATGGTCTAAATAAAATAATACAATAACAATTGGACAGGTTTTGGATATTACTTTAATATTAATAATCATATTTATTTAAATCATTTATTAATGAGGTAAATACTACATCATTATTTTGTCATAAATAATTTAATTTATATGATGTCTAAAAATTAGAAAACAAATACCATAATGTTGGAAATCTCATTATCTTTCCGATTAATATTTATAGTAGAAAATATGACTTATATAACCCCATGTAAAAATTTATTTACGAAAATATATTTTTTTATGTCATTTTGGTCTTTACTTTAAGTTAATTAAAATAAAGTGTCATTATCATTCATAAGTGGCTCCATGGGGTCCCAAAATATACCCAATGATGCACATGGTCGGCCATGAATCATCCAATAAGTTTAGGATATGTTTTAGGATAATTTTTTATTATTATAATATTCTTTTTTACATTGAATTACCATATTTACCTTTAATCGTGGTAAATAAAAGTCAAAAGTTACTATTCGACCAAAATTTTTGTTATCTTATTAAAACACAATTAACATAATAATAAAAACCATGAATCTCATATTTTCAAAATTCAATTCACAGAAGTGGTAAATTTTTATTTAAAAGAAAAGGTCGGATGTTTAACTACTACTTAGTGTTTTCACTATTCATCAAAAATTGATGTTTTTCAGAAAAATACCCCAAATTCATCCTAAGATATATTTGATATTCTGAATTCAAAAATGATGTAGGTTTTACCAAATTTAAAACATAGAACTTTGATTAATTAATTTAAAATTTAATTCCCGTTTTCAAAACAAATATTGTGTTTTTATGAAACAATAATTATCAAAATATTGACATTTGTTTATGTATGATTTCAAAGAAAAATTAATTACAATGAACAAAATTGGTTTAAAGGGTAAAATTATAATATAATTACACTTTAAAACCAATTTTAAATAAAATCTATCCTTATAAATAAATTTGATTAAAAGGAAGTTTTGAATTAAAAAATAGCATTTCTCACTATTCATAAAAAATGAATATGATTTGAGAAATACAAAAATTTCATCCAAAGTAAATTTTTATGTCACTATTAAGAAGAAGATTATTCTATTTTGTTTAATTGAATATATAGAAGGGTCAAATATTGGATTTAAAAAGGGATCGCCATTATAAATTGTTAAAATTGAATTTCTTTTAATATAGATTTTTTATCTGAAAATTTTTAATTTGTTCTCATAAAATGTCTAAGAGACACATAATAAATAAGTTAAAATTATATGTAGTATATAAAATTCAAAATCCAGTTAATACTATTCATAACCGCTTTTGAACGGCTAGTTTGGTATGTTGTGGGGTGCTCGAACTCGGTGTTGCGTGTAGAGTAAGCTATTGAATTTAAACAAAATAAGTTCCTATGAAATCATGGGGTGTTACATTGGTTGGGAAGATTCTATGGTTGGGATCAAGGCTTCTTGTCCTTTCCCCAGACTTCATGGGGATACGAAGGACTGTTGTGGGGAGTTTGAATGGACATGTGTTTTTTTGGATTGTTTTTTTGGGAAAAATTTTGATTTTTGGATTTTAGATGATTGTGAGGGGTAAAATGATATTTTTCCCTTATAGGTGACCTTAGATAATATTTTATGTCAACTCTATTGGTCCCTAAATAGTGTGTTTACCATAAGATAGGAATTTTTTAGAAATTTGAGTAGTATAAATTTTTGCAGAATACTTAATAATTAATATTATTAAATTAAAATATTAAATAATTCAAGATGGTTCGTTTAGAGATAACTATTAAATAGAGCATCGGATTGAGATTTTTTCTCCTCCGTTGAGTCCATAATGGGTGTTTTATCCTTGTAGATGTATAAACTCGAGTCGAGCATAGGGGTTGGCCCATGCCCTTTTTTCTTTTCATTCCTTTTATTCTTTTCTTTTCATTCTTCTTCTTTCTTACTCCCCCTTGTGAATGCCTCTTATTTGCTCCTCCATGGCCATGTCCTATGGGATAAAATGGAAAGTGAGAAAGAGAGAGAGATGGATGGGAAGAGAGGTACCATTTTGAAGCCCTTGATGGACTAAGTCGGCGTACAACATCCATAAATGGTGAAATCAAACAAAGTATCACTGGTTTCCACTCGAAGGTAGGACCATTTACGTTTTCACTATATATCCCCTTCAAAAATGTTTTTTTATGTTCTAAAATCCTTATTTTTCTTGGTTGTGTCCTCTTGAGGCCTGATCTGTAGTTTCAAGCGGGAAATATGGGGTTTTGGGTGATTTGAGTGTATTCTAGTTGGGGATCCCAGGTTACACGGCATGTGTTCTAGGGGAACACACCATGTGATCTTCAAATTCATGGGAAAAATATATTTCTTAAGTACACGTTGTGTGGTGGAATGGTTGTGTCCAATCATGTGAGAATGAACAAAAATTGATTGTTTTTAAATATTACACACCATGTACATTTAATATACACTGTTTCCTTTTACACAAGTAGACCCCTTTTGTTCTTTCCTGTATATGTACAAATCTATAAGGATAGATAATAGTAAATGTTTTGTACACTGAATTACAAACCATTGACTTTTTATATCATAACAGTTTGGTATATTTTGTTCCCTAGAAGTCAAAATTGGTGAGTGAGTAGTCCATTTTGACATTTTTTCCTCATAGATTGGAATATTGGAGTCCTCTAGAAATTTAATGGTTATAAAAAGAGTGTTTTTGGGTTTCTATAGAAATGGAGATGTTCTTCCTCTAGTTATCGAGTTCTTTCCTCACCTGATAGTGAGACTTGATGTGGATGTTAGGTTGGGTGTTTAGACCAACCTAATTAAGACCATCGATCTATGATGAGCTCTGAACTATCTCTCGAGAACTATTCTTTTAAGGATGTTTCCCTTGTGAGGTATTCCCTTATTCCCTATGAAGTTGGGCGACCATATGCTTTCAAGGATCAAATTAGGGATTCCTTTTATTATGTGTTAACATAGGGAGTCCCTTAAATGATCTCTCTTTTATTTTTTCATTGAGATGATTGATGTTATAGGATTCATATATTGTTCATCATTCTATAATAACATGTAGGATTCTTCCATTTATTTTTTCTAAGGATCCCTTATAGGATGCCTTCACTCATATTTACCTGTAGGATTCCAAGTAGGATGCCTCCTCAGTGATTGACTTGAGGGACCCAGAGGGATCCCATGGTTTAATCAACCCTAATATGTTATTTCATGTTTGTGTAGAGATGGTGCTCAGGTGTAACCTTAAACTCGTATTGAACTCGTAATCCCATGGAGTTATGTATGAAGTGTTTGGTTGGGCGTTCAGGGAACCCTCACTTGTTTTTTTATATCTGACTTAGTTTTTCTGATAAGGTAGTTGTTACAAGAGGTGCTTCCTGATTGGTGTTTGTCGAGCCTAATCTGAGGCATCTCTCTTTTTATTGGAAGGCCTAGATTTTTTTCTGGGGATTTTCTTTTCTTATTTGGATTCCATACATAATTTCCTTGTACCTAGCTTCTAAGACATGTTATTTCTGATATTTTTCATATACCCAAAGGTACTACCTGAGACATGGATGTTGATCATGAATGTATACATGTATATATTGTGATGGATATTTTGTTGTGATGACCAGATGTAATCATTGGTATCTTATTGTTAAGCCTTTCTTGATTGCTTACAAAGGATAGGGAGAGCCTTGGACTAGGAATAATGTGGGTGCTTCCAGATTATTTACAACGAAATGCGAGAGCCATTCTGTAGTTAACTGACTAGAGGGGTTCAGACAGTGAGAGCTTCCCAGGTGGTCATATACTATGTTGGACCTCGGGGTTACTTACTGTGAGAGATACCTATATGTTGTTTATTATTTATATGAATCTATGTTTTACCTAGGGGTATTGACTGTGAGAGCTACCTGGATGTCATTAGAATTTACATGGTATTGTGTTTGACCTAGGGGTATTGATCATGAGAGCTACCTAGAGGTCATTAATAATTATTTCTGTGTTATGTTAGACCTGTGGGGTTTAGATCGAGAGAGATACCCTAGTGGTGACCAGTGGTGGGAATGATTACAGTGTCATCGTCTAATTATTGGAATGGTTACGCACTTCTAGATCATTCTGGATTAACTATAGGTATACGACATCCCTCATCACAGGATTGATCATCGGTATACGGTATCCTTATTTATAGAGATGACTGTTGGTATATGGAAATATAGTTGTAATTGGAGGCATGTATGGGTGAACCTATGTGCAGGTTCATTTTCCCCCTATGGTGAAGTAACGTGCTCAGAGATATGATTCTGGCATTCGTCAAAGTTGGTTTTGTGTAAATCGGGATTATGAAACCATGGATCTATTGCAGTTGTGGTTTCATATTTTTTGATACACATACAAATTAATATTCATATCTATGTATATACGAATAGGTATGTCACTATACATGTGTACATATATAGATTTTAGAATTCCATGATTTAAGTCTCCTATTTGATAAGGATTTCGGACCCTAGGTTTGACTGTGGTTACACATTGGTTTTTACTTCCTTTAAGTAGTGTTTCAACTTGGATGATGATGTTTCTTTTACATACACTTTAGTAGAACAGTTATAGGTTTCCTGTCAGGGTAGCCTATAGATATTCTTTATCACTCCTTCAAGTGTGCCTCTATATACATGTAGACCTTATTTCTGGTCTTTATTTTGAGTATAAGTTGCGTGGTTTAGAGTTGTGACGTCCAGTGTTGCATGATCAAGCGAAGCTACCCGAGTAGTTCTACTGATCGGGCTGGTGCAGTTCGATAATGTCGGAAGATAGGATTCATGAGTTGGCTCAAAGTCAGTAGTAGATCCATGTAATTTTACTTTTAGTTAATTTTTTACTTGAATCAAAATGTTCATCCCAGTAGGTGACCAATTTTGTATTGTATTTCATATCTTTTATGGCTTTTACTTCATTTTACTATTACAACTTATTCTATTTCTGTTATTGATTACTTCCGCAATCTGTTTAATTTTTGATGTGTATGATACATAACTACTTACATAGTTTTCTTACTATAATATGAGGGTGTATTCTCTCCTCTGTCACCTTCTAGTCCCTTGCTACAAGTCGGAAGCCTCTGGAAAATGGGAAGGCAAGCTTGAGGCCTTGTGGAGAACTGTCTCGGAGCACCGGTATAGTGGCATCTATTTTGGTATGTCACATCATACTTGTCCAAACATCTGGTATATTAAATATTTAATGTATTATAAATCTCTCAAATAACTATATTATTACTTATAATACAATAAATAGTTTTATTATGCATTTATATTACCCACTTTTTAACAATTCTATGTTGAAGATTCACTTCATCTAATATTCGCTTTCTTTTTCGAATGTGTCTTAATTTGTTTTATCATCGGTTCTTATATTTAATTCATGATTTCTATAATGTATAATATTATTTGAATATAATTTATTTTATGTATATTTTTATTATAATAATCCTTATAATATACAAATTTAAATTTAAATACACCGTTCATGGAGATGGTAAGTCGTATATGCGCATGAACGCTATTTCAGTTTAAATGTCAGGTTGGAATAATGAATGTAAAATAACCAAATATATATAATTATTATTTTATTATTATTATATCATATATATTCACTAAACACATCTTTCATAAAATCCTTGTAATGTGTGAAAAAATCACATCACTTTTAGGGGTGGTATTCTACCCGTTCTCAAATGAAGTTATTGTATTAACACCAAATGTAAAGTATTAAGGTATGTGTTGTAAATGATTTATTGAATCATAATGAACTACTAAATAATTTATATATAAATTATGTTTCCATAATTATTTCCTCCATTTTATGTGGTAATGGGAAAATTAATAATCACTGTTTAGAGAGGCAGTAGTCATCCATACACATAAACAGTATATTTGTTACACGTATGATGGAAGTGTGTGTATGTTTTGGTCAAATTATTAGCATAAAAATTCATATTATATTTCTAATACTGTTTTTTATACAATAATGTAATTATAATATTTTAGGGAGTAGAGAAAGAAAATAAATAATCAAATATAATGGAGATTGTTACCTCTTTATTGGGAAACATCTTTTTTTTCACCAACGGGATTCCTTGGACAGAATTATGCACAAATGGGGATTCAAAGAAAAATTAAGGGATTTGGGGACCTATTTGGGAATTTTATTGTCAAAAAAATGTGGCTTTATGGGTGAGATGAAGTGGGAGGAGATATGGAATTTTATAAATGAGGATGGGTGGAACTCCTGTAATATTTTAAAAGGGAACCCCACCCACATTTTTTTATTTAAAGTGGTTCAATAATTCCCTTATGTTAGGAAAAGGGAAGATATGGTTGATATAGTTGAAACTATAGCATTAGGAAACATATATCGGCCATTGTTTACTTAAGGTTATGGTTTAGACTTTTGTTAAGCATAATTTATTTTTAATTATTGTAATAAATTTTAATTGATTTAATAATATTTAAAAAAACAATTTGACCTTATTAGAAATTATAAATTATGATGAATCTAAATATGTAATCACTTTTTTAAAAATATAAAAAAAATTAGTTGGAAAAAATTAATTTAAATTTAATCTCGCAATCAGGTAGACAAAGTGGGTTTTAATGTAAAAACAGTAAAAAGTTTGCTATATTTTTATTTTCAATTTTAAATTAAAGATTATTATAATGACCTATATTGTATTAATTTATAAAAATATTATATAATTAATACTTTCAACTAATTTTAAATATAACTTATCCTTATAAATAAATTATATAAAAAAGCAGTTTTAAATGGAAATTCAATATTTATAACTATTCATTAAAAAAATTACACATTACACAAAAATACCAAAAAATCATCCTAACCAATTTTTTTTGTTTAACTTCCTAGGATGAAGTTTATTTTAATATATTTAATCCATAAAACATCCAATAATTAGATTTAAAATAGCTTCTTCATTAAAAGGAAGTAAAATTCCATTAATAAAAATGTTGTTTTTTTGTGTTAAACTGGTTTTATTCTTATCCCATACTTATAAAATCAATAAGATGAATATAAAAATATTTAATTTAATATATAATATTAATATTACATCAAAAATACTTATTAAATATAATTATTATAGTTCATAATGATTAAAACATCTTTGTGAGCATAATAATATTTTTCTATAAAAAACATCGTTTAAATTCAATTTTATTATTTTATTCATTTCTATATAATTTGTAACTAATTATTTCAATTTAAAATTTAGGAAAACAATATATATTTGCATAATTTATTTCATAGTATTGGTGACCTCAAATTTAAAATCTATGTTATAACTTGTTATATTAAATAATTCAAATTTAATAATATATTATTCTTCGGTTAACATCGGTCATGCATGTTATGAATGCCATCGAGGGATGTCATAGTTGTGTGTAACAAACTATATTCTCACTTTCCCCTATAGAGTACCATAAATGTTTTATTTCATATAGATTTCATAAACATAATATAGTGATCTAATATATAGTAAAGAATTTTCAATGTTTCATGTAAAATAGAATGCCAAAATATTAATTAATTTGAAAAAAAAATTCACAACATCTTAGGTGTTACATTTTTACCCCCCCTGAAATTGAATTTCTTCATCAAAATTATGTCAGATTATCCAATGTTTAATAATTGAAATTATCATTTATAGAAACCCACATCGAAAAAATGAATTTAAAAACATCCCTTAAAGAGGGGTATTTGGAATCATAATGGTTACCCAAAGTAACATATCACTAGATTTCCACATTAGAGAACATAAGTTAGGAGTGAATATTAGACATTAGGGAAAAGAATAAATATTTATATGGAGGTATTGAGTTCATCATTCACAAAAAATAAAATGATCAATGAAAATTTTAGGGAATGAAAGTTATAAATCAGTGATGAATTCAAAGGCCATCAGTTCAACAAAATTTTAAGTATTATGAATTTTTTTTGATCACTTCCATAATGTTCAGTAATCTGTAAAAAAATTCATTCATTGGTTTTTATTTGATCAATTTCAAATACATCCATTACCTCAAGGAATTAATGTCTAGAAATTAACATTGAGGCCTAAAGCACCCAGATACACTTTAAACAGAATTTAAGGCCCATAAAATAATGATAAGTATAACTTGTTTCTACTAAAAAATAAATAATCCTTATTCAATAAACAGACAATGTAACTCTATTGATTCATCATTAATATTTATTCATATAAAATTATTATACAATAACCAATATATCAAGTAGGACAATGGTGGGCGTGAAACCCTTATCATCCTTTGATCATGGGTTTAAGACATACGTTCTTTCCAAAATTTATTTTTTTCTATCCTATATATGTCATGTCATTTTCTAAAACCACACTAAAATAATTTAAAAAATAAATAATATGGACATCCTTGAAATAAGGTAAATCATTAAATAGCCTTTCAAAAATGATTAATAATAAATCCATAAAACAAAAATAGTTCATCTTATGTTTCACATAAACCATTCAAGAATGGTTTAACATAAAACTCTTATGAGAAATGAAAATCCAAAAAAAATATACTATTGTTCAAGAAATCATCTTAACATATATCCCCCATATATTTTAATGTATCCCTTAGATTTCACATTCCAAACATGTTAATACCCTCATTGTATATTATCTTCAAACATGGTCATTACATGAATTCCCATCAATACATTTAGAAAAAATTGGTGATTCTTTATTCCAAAGGTAACTGTGTATATTCCCTAAATCCAAGAATTAGTAATCCTCATCCATTATAACATATAAATACTTTTCAGTAGATCCTATATCAGATTTGAGGTAATTAGTTCCATCCAGTTTACTTTTTCATAATTAGCATATCATTATCCAAAAAAATTATCGTAATATATGGATAATATTAATGGTTATATTCCCATAGTCAAAATTTCACCTTATCAAAAAAAATATTTCCATTTGATTGGAAACATTCAACATAAACTTATATATCCATAGTGAAAAATAATAACTATAAATTTCACCACTAATATCACATTTTTTTCTGAATTCATACACATTAATCAATTGATTATTCCACTTTTTCTCTATTCCATTAACAAGGATACCTCATTACTTTCACATTTTTTCAGTATTCTCTCAGTCATCAACAATGTTATCATTAATCACACCACCATTCTCATTCACTATAAGATATTTCATCTCGGTACATTGAGTTTCATAATTTCCATTTATTCTACACATGAAACACTTACCCTTCTATGGTGACTTGGGGAGGAAAAAATTCACATCCATTCTATTAACTGAACTCCTTATTTTTCAATTTTATTCGATTGATTTCCATTCTTCTTTTTCCATGGTCAAGACACCTTCCTATTCCTCTAGTACATTCAAATTGTTGATTCATTCCACATTATTGACATAAAGAAAACCAAATCATCATTCCCCCGTGGTATCCATAACTCAAACACTCATTGAATTCCATCTTTCTCTTCATTGGTGAGTTTGAGAGTTGTTTTAGGTACACATTATTATTCTTTGTCCATGAATATTGATTAGGAGTGATCACAAAATCTTTTAGTCAAGTGATCTTCCCACTTTACTACTCATCATCAAATCAACCATCACATTCAACAAAAATCAAATTCCTCCTGGTTCCCGCTGTTGACTAATACTGGAAGCATGATGTGAGAATTAATTATCATATCATAAAACCATATACTAATTAAAATAATTACTTATAGGATGTATAAAAAATGATCACATCCTTAATGTATGACTCCATGGGTTTGTTCTAAGTAATTCATAGAGAATTTATATTCAAATCCTTTATGATAGTTCCAAAAGAGTTGGAGATTTCCCAAAGAATATCCCCTGGGAGTGTCATACCATGTGTGCTTTAAGGCCCATTATCATTTACCATATTACCCTGAGTCAGGCCCTAGATATCACGTTAGGGTTTTTACTCATAGGTACATATATTCTAGAGCCACATCCACTTATTATATCTAGACAGAGATATATTTCAAGAAGACCGCTCAATTTATCCTTTACCAAAATTATAGGAAATTTTCTAAAACTGTAACCCTTTCTTATACCTATCCTTATAGACATCCTTAGACATGTCCTTATAAATATTCCGTGGGATCTCAATTATGTTTTACCATCCTATTTTTTAATGTTTAACTAAACTTTTGTTTTGATACCAACTATAAAGACCCTTTCCTTACATACATTAACATTACATAACTTTTTCAGAATACATATTACATAATACAAATTGACTCGCAATGACCATACTAGTCTAGTGTCTTTGGAATCATGGAAACAAAGAACAATTGGTATATTATAGAATTAAATTATCACTGACTTTGTTCTTTATGAATAAAACCCGTTTTAGACACATAATACATAATACATATCTTTATAACCATGTGAAGGAAAAAAAGGGATGAGATGAGATTCTCAGTAAGTGAAAATATTTGATACATGTAAGAACAAACATGATCAAAGGGGTACAAGATTGTTATCCAAAAATTTGAAGATCCTAACCTTCATATAAAAGATCCTATACTTGTATCATGGAGGAAATCATTATAGTTAATAAGGAATGAATAATATAGATATAAATAACAAAATATAAGAATCGTGACATAGGATTAAAACATATAATCATTAAAAACACATAAGAATATAATATGATTTCTATAATAGTCTAGGAATCAATATGAATACCATCTTAATAGTATGGGTTCACTTCCAAAATAATCTTAGTAGTAATGGTTTACTCTCATTGCTATCAAAGTAACATGAGTTCACTCCTCATATTATCCTGGTACTCATGGTAAACTCCCTTGGCATATTAGTAGTAAAGGTTCACTCCCAAGACCATAATAGTCTATCTCATATGATATAAATCATTACCCAATGAATTTGAGGGAGATATATCTCCCACCCATCTCATAATTAAATCATAAATACATGTTCCGAAAAATCGTAAATAATCATATCATAACACATGAAAAGAAATTGGTAACATTAAAATGTAATCATATCATTAATTGCGTAAAATGAAATGAGTTTCATAATCATTTCATCAAAAAAATAACCTATAAATTAATTGTGTATTTCATAAACATATAACCCATGAGAATGAAATGAGTTCATAATTACCATTACATTAGGCATAAACCATTCATAGATATAATACTAATAGAACAAATAGATCATTTCCAGGAAAGGAGTGAGTAACATCAATGGATGTCATCTTATATGGAAAATAATATTGCTATATCATTCAAAAACATTATTGGGGTGAATATCCTTTTTAGTTGAAATATGATTATTAAAAACATAAAAATAATTTAAAACCATTTTAGTTGGGATAAATCTTAAATATAAATCTTTAAAAAAATCAAGAATTTTTTTTGAAAACTATAAAATAATATTAAAGATATTTTGAAAAATATTTTCCTTAAAATCTTATAAAATAGCTCAAAATTGTTTTGGAAATATTTTTCAATGAAAATTTTTTAAATATAATAATTTATAGAATACTAGGGAACCATTTACATTTTTGAGAAGAAAATTATATTTTAATCATGTAATGTAAGCTTCATTGGAATATTGGTAATAGTGTCAGATAAACTCGAACACAATGATCATTCCTTCAAAAGAGTAAAATGTTTATAAAGATTCCTTGACTGAAACTAGACAAGATGATTCCATATAAAGAACCATTTGCATTTAAAATGATAAAAATTGGTTAAAAGTATTTTAATGATCATATTTGAATAATTTAATTTTTTTGGAAACTTTTTTCAATACATTTTTTTGAATGATCACAGATTTCCGACTAAGGTAATAACTAATGTTGGACATTATTAAAAACACTTTCTTAACTATATTATATACCATAGAGTAAATATATACTACCTAAATCTGAATATATCATGAAACACCATAGGATAGTATAATTCATGATAGTTCTTGAGATATGAATCATAATAATTCATCATAGAAAGCATAATCAGAAATAATGTTGATCAAGAAATGAGATTATTTTAACAAACTCTTATAACATTGTATCATTGATACATAATCCCCATGTATGAAAATTAAATTACATTAAGATTAAAATATCATGAAAGGAATTAGTTTCATGATATAACATGTGAAATTTAATTTATTTACCTCATATTTAACTGTTGGTGCATGACATGGAATGCGTCTGAGGGAAGGAAAATTGAGAGAAAAAATTACATTAACGGTTTTGTAACTTTTGAATCATAAACATTAAGAAAGAATGATAATAAAAATTTTATTTAAAAACCAATATATTTATTTATAATATGAATACAATAAATTAATTTTTATTATATACACCACAAAAAATAGTTGAGCGTTGAACAAGGCTTGTATCTCACAGATATAATGAGTGAGATGAAATTCCCTTACCTTATGTCTGGACTCCGGTTGTAATTTTTCAAACCAATAGTATAATAAATATAAATTTTTTATAAATATATCAAATATCCATATTATTACTTATAATACCATTAATGGTTTTATTATATATTTATATTACCCACTTATTAACTATTCTATGTTAAGGTTTCACTTCGTGTAATATCCGCTTTGTTTTCGCATGTGTCTTAATTTGTTATATATTTGGTGTTTATATATATATATAAGTATTTCCAAAAGATAAACAATGATTTAAATATAAATCATATTCAGTGTATTACTATTATAATAATTATTATAATATATAAGTATCAAATGGAATACACAACTCATGGATACAATAAGCCGAACGTACACATGAATGCTATTTTCGTTTAATTTCCATTATGAAAGAAAGAAAGTAAAAGACATATAAATATTTTTATATCCTTATTATAGTGGATTTATTATATCATATATATCATATATATTCAATAAACTCATCCTTAAGGCCTTCTATGTAATTTATGAATGACTCGCATTGCTTTATGTGGCGGTAGTCCACACATCATCAAATGAATTTATTGTATTTACCCTAAATGGATAGTATAAATATATGTGTTTTTATTAATTATATAATGCTAAAGAATGAATAAATACTATATATATATAATCCTATTTTCCACATAACAACAACCATTACAGGTGGTAAATGAAAAATTAACAATCATTGTGTAGTGAGGCGGCAGTCTACCCATACACAAAAAGATTACATTTTTTACCCATTAGATGAAAGTATGTGGTAGTTTTGGTTGAATAAATTTCATAACAAATCATAGTATATTATTTATAAAGGTTTTGATATACATTAATGGGATAATAATATTTTTTCGAGTGTAGAAATAAAATAAATATTGATGTTTGAGGGGCGTGTTACTCTTAATTTGGATGCTCCTTTTGGACTGAACCAAAGGGATTCCTTGGAAGGAATTCATCCCCATAGTGTCATAAAGGTTAAATTTAAGGATGTTGCAGTGATATTTTTGAAGAGTTTTGCTTCAATAATATGTGTCGTTAAAGGAGTGATGAAGTGGGAGGGGAGGAGGGGTCACTCTTGTAATAATTTAAAACAATGGAACCCCTCCCAAATTTTTTGACTTATAGTTACAAAGAGGATAAAAGATGGTATATAATAGAATAAAGGATTGATAATAGCTTTAGGGAATTTTTTTTTCCATTATATGACATAAGGATATGGTTTAGTCCTTTAATAAGCTTTTTTTTTCATTAATCATTGTAATAAATTTTAATTACATGACTAATTTTTTTGGTAAAAAATAAAGTTAACCTTATTAGACATTATAAATTATTCTTATTCCAAATATGGGATCCATTTTTCCAAATTATTCACATCTATGTTTTAGAAATTAATTTATATAATAATGTAGTCATGTCGACAAGGCCTGTTTTTAATGTACAAACTTTCAAAAGATTTCCATGTTTCTATATTCAATATAAAATTGAAATTTACTCTAATTAACTAAATTTTATTAATTGATAAAAATATTATCTAATTATACATTGAAAGAAATCTAATATATAATTTAATATTATAAATAAATTAGATAGATAATCATTTTTAATTAACATCTAGTATTTTTAAATAATAATTAAAAATGAAAACTTTCAAAAAAATATCAAAAATGTATCCCAACCTAATTTTTTTGTTTCAATTAAAAATATGAATTTTATTTTGAATTATTAAATATATAAAATTTCAAAAAATTGGATTTGAAATGGGACCTCCATTAAAAGAAGGTAAAAGTACATTAATAAAAATATAGGTTTTTAAATGTTAAATTGGATTAATTATAATATTATTATTATAAAATCAATTTGATGAATATAATAACTATTTAAATGAATATATAAAATATATATTACATAAAAAAAGCTTAATAATTTTAATTAATCTAATTTATTATGATTAAAACAACATTGTGATCATAATAATTTTTTTCTATAAAAATAGTTCTTTTAAATTTAATTTGGTTTTTATATTAATTTCTAAATAATTTGTAACAAATAAATTCAATTTAAATTTTTTGAAAATCATATATTTAATAAAGTTAGTAAACACTCTAAATGCCCTCTAATTTAATGTGTAGTTTATATCTTATTATATTAAATAATCATATTTCAATAATATATTTTTTTCACTAAACCATGATCTTGTGTGTTATACCAGCCATCGAAAAATTCATTTTTTTGTAATCCATGATAACCTTGGTGTCCAATGTAGAATATGATAAAATTTATGTTTTGGGTAGTTTTCCTAATCCAAACATAATTCTTTAATATACAATAAATTATTTCAGCATTTCTTGAAATATAGAATATTACAAGCATAAATTAATTTAAAAATAATAATTCAGAAAATCTCGGGTGTTACATTATGTGATTATTTATATGTATTTATTTCATCTTATTTTCTTCCATCCATATTATGATCATTTTACTGATTAAATGGATTCTATTTCATTTATTTATCCTTATATAATTGTTATTTCTTATTTCTTATAGTTTCAGTTGTGTACAATCCCTTAATGAGTATCTAATATCATCAATTTATTTTTCCTTATTTCTCCCATGGATTCCAAGATGTTTACTATTATAGATATACATGGTTATGATATAATAATAATGGTGATCTTAAAGGATTCACAATGTTGTATTTTATATTATCCATTGTAATTTATGGTTCATGTATATATCTCATTTTTTAAAAAACTAAATAGTTTGGTTCTTTGTTATGATATTCCTTTCAAAATATTCCAATGTGATAAAGTAACCACCAACTCTAGTATACTGGGGATGGTGTCATTACAACCTTTATTTTCATTGTTTTTATATGTGATATATTTTTTATCCACCATTTTACTCTTTTTTGTCATATCATTTATATGATGAGGTTGAAATCTTTCTCATAATATCATTTATGATATTAATGTTCTTTTTACCATCCTATGATGATTGGGAATACACATTAGGTTGTGTAACATATCAACTTGGATGAATTTAATGGTTTACCAAGGTTTTTTTGTTACAAATTCATATGAGATGTAGGTTACGTTAAATCCTATAATAAACGTTTGTTTCTAACTCTTTTTTCGGGGTTGTGGATATTTCAGATATAGGACTACTATAACATAAGGGGTAGTTTGAGAGTATGACTTTCTAACACAATTTCATGACACGCCTCGAGTTCCCAGGGGATGTATTGGGTGGTTTAGTTTTCTGTGCTTAGGATTTCACCATTTTCATTAGTTATTTAAATTTAGTTTATGTTTAAGGAATATAATTCCATTATAAATGTAATTTTATATCCTATTTTTAGATTACGGAAGCTCTTAGATGATCTCCCCAATTTTTTAATGAGAAGGATACAGAGAAATTCCATGTGGGAATTCTCCAGTTGATCTTTCTTTTATGGGATATGTTATTCATCTAAAAAATTATGTATAATAGGTCTCCGATATTGAACTGAAATTAAAGGTTCAATATTAATTAGAATTTACACAAATTCATCCAATAGTAATCCATGAGGAAAATGGTCCTCATGACAATACATATTTTTTCAAAATGATTTAGATAGTGTTCCACGTTTTCAGAAACCTATAGGGATCCATGTTTAGATTTTCCACTTATATGTATGAATGGATGGTGTAGACGTTGTGGGAATCCATTATGCAATCCATGTATGATGAACATATCACCTGGAATAACATCAATAAGGACATCAAAAAAAATTAATCCTTAGTCAATGAGTGTGGTGTAGGCATAAGGGTTTGTTACATTGGAATAGGGATATTTTTCTTTCATGGGTTATGTTTCTCAATTTAATAAGATCGTGCACTTGTCTCTAGAGATTGTTTTCAAATATTATCTCAAGTTCAAGAGGTTTTAAACAGTGTTAAAGGAATATATATTATTTACACTTATTTGTATGTTCATAACCACCTATAAATCTATTTTTAATGGGGAAGTTATGGCTATGCCATACATAATTGGAATGAAATAATTCTTTGGATATTAAGAGTTAGTAGGAGGTATAAAATATTTGGTTTTTACTCAGAAAATGTAGTGTAACAACCATATTTGAGGTTTAATAATTAGTGTAAAAATTAAATCATGGAAGATTAATGTTTTAAAATACTATTATATGGAAAAGGGGAACTTCAAATCTAATTAATAGGATATACCCAATGTGTGTAACACATGTGATAAATTTTTTCAACATCATCATTTCTATGAGAGATAATCCTATATGAGGTATAGCTACTTCCATCGTTGCCCATGGATCTCGGTATAGACCTATCATAGCTAAAGTAGTTGGATATTAACCTCATACTATGTGATATTCCAATAATGAATTAGTGAGAATGGTGAGTTTAAATGTCTATATACTATAGTGTGGGTTCCAGAGGAGACAGATTGAAGTATACATCCCTAAGAGGTATCATATTCAAATAATATTCTATGGTTATATTTTTTTGACATAATGGAAATCCATGGTTTTATATTTAAAATAATTATAGATATAGTGGGTTTTGATTTATATGGAATGGATTTCTTGGAAAAATTTTCCACTACACTATGATATAAGTGTGACTAGTTATTTAAATAACCCATGTATCAGGTGATGATTTCCAACTGTGAGGCCTTGCGAATATTTTTACTCATTAAACATGAAATATATAACTATATCATCGGAATTAATTAGATGGTTGTATATATATATTTATGATTTATTATTATCGTCTTTGGTTATTTTTTCTCTCCCCTGATGGAGTCACTCATGTATTCTAGTGTGAGTTGATTCCATGATAAAGAAGAGAATGTATCCTTTCTCCTGGTGATGTGTTGATCTCCTTCCGATTTTTATAGTTTTCTTTTTATGTCATTGATTTATTTATTAGTTTCCATCTTATATTATTTTCCAATGTGTGTTCTGATTTTTTTCCCTTAAATTATTTTTATTGGTTACCTCCCTATAGGGATGTTGAGTTCCCTCTATACCTTCTTTCAGGAAGCTAACCCATTTCTTGTACCTTTATACCATATGGAACCCTCTAAATTACAATATTTCAAGTCTCATCTCAAGGATCATGAGGATATGTGATTTATATCTCTGGTTATTTTCTCTTTGGTGTAATCAGTTCTCTTTGTAATAAATGTGGATGAGAGTCTCCTGCAATGAATTGATTTCATAAAACTCAACTAGTTGGTTGTAAAGGATAGATGTCCCTTAAATAGATTCATGGAAAATTTTAATCTACTTTATGGGGATGTGTGTTTTAAAAAATATTAAAATAAGATCAGGGTACCATCAGTTAGGGTTTTAGATGGATGATATTCTTAAATTGGAATCTAGGAGAAGGTATAGGAATTATGATTATTTGATAATGCCAATTTGTCTTACTAAATATCATATGGTTTTTATGGAATTGATAAACCATATATTTCCTATAATCTATTATTCCTTTGTGGTTTTATTTATAGACATTATTATTATTTATTCTAGATTGGAGCAATATAATGTTGATCATATGAGTATTATCATTATAATCCTGAGAGAAAACCACATTTATGTGATGTAATCCAAATTTCAAATAATCATTCATGAAGATAATTTTTCACCATGTATTTTTTAAAATGTGTGTTTGAATGTATCCTGAAAATATTAATCAAGTGATTTCATGGGAGAAGATAAGGAATGTCTCTTATATTAGGAGTTTCTTGGGATCTGTGGGTTATTATAGGCATTTTTCATAGGACTGCTCCAAGATTACATAATTTATGATAGAGTAGAATGATAATGGTAATGATTCAATTAGGGTGATTATATACCGACACATGAAATCAATCCATTTCATATATACTAATTAGTCGACAAAGATAGAGGATATTGGGAACTTTTATATATGGAACGTTATTAGAATTCATGGTGATCTATTTGCAATCATTTTTAACAGAGAACCTTGATTTTCATCCTAGTTCTGGAGAGATTTTTTGAAGTTGATCATTGATTTTTTTTCCATATGGGGACTTCCAGATAGATAAAAGCATCCCAATTCTTGAATACATGCACTAGTAAAATTTGATGGGCATAAATATATTATGGGAGAATTATCTTCATTTAGTTAGTTTCCTCTAACAATATATATCAGGATTTGAACTAGATGTTGTATTTTGAGAATTTTTATAGTGGGACTTGTATTCACCTCTTAGTATGGAAGAGAATAGATAAGAGTACATGGTTAGATAGAGTATCATTCAAGATATGATAGATGTAATAAATTTTATTTCTAACAAATTAGTGACATCTATGATTCACTTGATATCTTATGTTAGTTGATGACGGTATCCATTGGGCTTTTAGGTAAGTGGTTTAGTTTTTCTCTAAGTTTCATCTATATTGGGACATAGGTGCTTCGGGAAGTGGGGTATATAATAACTTCATTATGGTAGAGCATTCAAGATTCTAGATTGGGTTATAAATGTGGATCCTAATTTTGGTTTACCTTCTCATTTTATGTCAATCCATGATCATTACCATGTATCCAAGCTAGATAAGTATCATCCATACTCATCACTCATGATTGATTTGGAATATTTTGAGATTAAACATAACACCTCAGTAATTGAAATACGTATTAAGATTGTGGATCACTATGATAAGTTGATTCATGGAAATATTATCCCATTTGTTCTAGTGATATGGAAATTTATTAGATACATCCATGAGATATGGGATCATGATTCCTTGAAGTTGTAGAAATGGAAGAATACATTGTTGATTTCAAGATCATGTTCAATTCTATACATAAAAATATTGTATAGTGGAATGATTTATAACACTCAGGTACGAAGAACTATATATATATATATCGTTTTATAATTTTTTTATTTCATTTTTGTGTCCCTCATAGGCCAGGATATAGAATTTTATTATTTGTTGGCAAGATGAGAATATTAGCCCAGCAATGAAGTGTATTGGATAGTCGGTTCTAGCTGGTTGAAAGACTATAGGTCTATAAGTTCCTGAAGCTTGTTGGTGGATTCATGCATTTATAGACCCTCTACCTATAGCCACCAGCTTTATAGTGGTGTTTTTGGGTATGTGGATATGTAGTATTACAATATTTATTTTATACTAAAATATTACCCAAATCCCCCATAATTCCAATCTTCGACCCAAATTATGTTTCCCATCATTTCAGAGGCCTTGTGGTGATGTTTTGGATATATACCCCTCAATTTTGTAAAATCATTATGTTAATAAATGAAATGAATCTCCATTTTTTCAAATTTCATATGTGTTATCCTTCAAATATTATTTTCCTTCAATTCTTCCGTTCTATTTATTCTATATGAGACTAGATCATTGAATTTAGCATATTCTTAATGAAGATTATTTTTTATCATTAGATGTTGTACCCTGAAGATCTAGTTTCCATGTTTCTTATCACTATTCTTGAATATAAAACAGTGTTTCATCATTCAAATGTTAATAGTTTCAATTATATGGTCTAACCCTTTTCATGCAATGTTTTCAATAATACATTACATGGTATTGATTATGAAATTTATTTCTAAAATGGAATTTTTTATTGGGAACTATTTTATTTTTTCTAAATGGTATTTTTCAAGAAAACCATTATATAATTATGATGTGTTTGATATATTTCGTCAAGATGCTTTAAAATGGGATGTATTTTTAACATAAGGAAATAATTTTGGATTGTTATAGATATTGTTTTAATAAAAATGTGATATTTTTTTAATATATATTATGCCTCGAAAAATGTTTATTAAACCTGATTTTGGATTTTATTTACTTAGAAAATGATTATGGAATAATGTTTTGGTTTCCTTGAAATTAATGATGATGTAATAGGACATATAGAGACCTATGGTTATGGGTAGGGGACTTACAAAATACTATACAAAATCGATTTATCTATCACTTTGGGAGGTTCCCTTGATGACAAATAAATTAGGGTTAGACTTTTTGAGGGTCTAATGTTTCCATACTATAGGAATCACGTATACCATTTAATTTCCCCTTGAGGTTTTTTGAGGTTTGGTTGTGTACACCCCATGTATTTTGTAGTCCACTAGGTTGTTTCAATATCACATTTTAAGATTGGTAATCATATATTTCTACTTTCATACGTGTTCATGTTTTATGAAGTGATTTCGAAAAAAATATTTATTTTTATATTTCTTCCACTGAAAATGTCATATATCATATTTTATTATTTTAGTTAATATGAAATGTTTTTTAAAATAAAAACAATGAATGTTTTATAATTGTAAAATTATTTCTTATGATTTATTTTATAAATATTTTTTGGATGTGCACTACTGGATTCACATTTTTAGAAATTGTGTATATTTATTTATTATATAATAGTAGGAATTTTTTTCACATCCTACTTCTTTATTTGGTTGTTTTTAGCATTATTTTTACTGAATATATGTAATGGGAATATTATTATATAGAGTATAAATCAACTTTATCATGTTTCATACTTGTTGTTTTGGATGGACTTGACTTGTGGTTACATGGAGATATGCCCATTTGTTGTTTTAGATTCCATGTTATTGATGGTATTATGTTTATGTTTTGAGAAATTATTGTATAGATGCTGAATATTACCTTTATTATTGTTGTTTTGACATATGATATATTTTTATTATCCACTATTTTTATTTTTATTTATTATATCATATTTCAATTGAGGGGTAAACCATTTATATCTCCTCTTGTATAATTCATAGGTGATTATTTCAGTCTATGAAAGTTTCGAGTTAATATTTTTTAATTGTAACAGTTAAATCTGAGTGATGTTATGGATTTCAATAGGTTGTTTTGTTACATATATACTCTATAAAAAATGATTTTTTAGATTCAAAATTGATGAAATTGAATCATACTATGATACCACTATTTTGGATCTTATAATATTGCCACAAATATGTGACTAAGTAAGTGTTTACTAAACACCCAGTCTTAAAATCATTATTCTACCACTATTTATTCTGATTCATTTTGGAAAAAAATAAATTATTTCAGTGATAGATAGAAAAAAACACATGGAAGAAGATTTCTTATTATTTTCAGAAACTCATGTTATTAAGTGGTTATTCCTTGATGTAAAAAAGTTGTAATAAAACTATGCATAGTATTATATTATTATAAATAAGATAGATATTTATAATAAGGAATGTGTTTCTAAAGAACAAAAACTTAGATGAAAAATATAAGAATTAATAATTCAATCATTCTCCAGAAACTTCCTCAAGTTCCTCCAGAATATGGATCTAATGTTCTCCCTTGTTATTCTCTTAAATACTAGATAGATAATACATAAAATGATCTCAAAAAATTTTATTTGTTTATTTAAAATATTCCTCATACTTTTCTATGGGTGATTTACCTTGTATTTACATATTATCATGCATCAAGATTTATTATATCCCATTATAGTATGATTCATATTTCCAAAGTTCCCATTCGTTTCTCTCAAAATATCGGTAAAAATATCTCTAGTATTATAGTTTGGAAAGTGGAATTATAGAATGATATTTATATATTCTCAAATATATGGACAACATAATATAATGTTACCACAAACCATAGGGTTTGAATTATATTTCTTTTGTAGTAATAGAATATTAAATTTTTTCAATATTTCAATCTTGTAGTATTATATCTCATGAAGTGATGTTAAATAATGTATTTGTATTAAAAAGAATATACTCTCTCGGTCATCTCTAAACCAAAAACAAACATATATCTTTTTTCATAGTTAAAACCCATTATATATCATAAATATATTCATGATGAATAAAAATTTTGTTATGGTGTGTTTTATTATGTACGATAAAAATTATTACATTAATTTAACCAATAAATTTGTAATAAATCCCATTATAACATGATTTTATCCTTTATACTAAATTTTTTTTCCATTTTCATCCCACCCGACTCCAACATGCTTCATACTCTTTCATGATCATTTTTTAAATAAATCAATTTTTAAAATAAGGTATGGTCTTGTGACTGAATTGTCTAATGAAACATGTCATAGGTTGATCTAGTTGTAAAGGGTATCTAAACAATAAAAAAATTATATAAAAATGTTTTTGAGAGTCGTCCAACACTTTTTTAGGAATGATTCTATATTGACCTTGTATGAACTCATATCTAACTCACAACACTCTCTTTTTCAATTCACATCATAAGTGAGATTCACTTAAAAGTCTTAAAACCCATCTTTGATCATCAAGGGATCTTGATATGAGCATGGTGTATAGTCCCAATGATAAAATTTGGTTTCTTTATTAATAATTTTTTTATCATCTTCAATTTTGATCACTATTTACATATAAGTTTCATAGAATCCACTTCTTTAAATTATGATGTTTTAGAGTGGTTAACCATGATCAAATTTATTTCCTTATGAGTGTCTATAAAAGAATCAATAAAGACTAAAATTTAATAAAAAAACCAAGAACACATCTTAATAGTTAAATAAATTCGATTATTCTAATGACATAATTGTGTTTTCTCATGGTCAATTCTTCATTTAATGTCTAGATCTTAACACAATTTTCTCTCAATATTGTTTTATGAGGATAAGCATACTACACACTTCAGAAATTTCCAACTGTAAATTTAGAAATGGTATATTTTCATTGAATAATTAATTATTCTCTACTTGTATACCAATAACTACATAATGGTGGACCGTTATCAATTTAAAAGTTACTAGATAACATTATTTTAGTTTTCATTGAGAAAACCTCAAGAGTAAGTATAAAAGTAGTATATTATCCCAATGATTGTGTTATTTACTATTAATTTATCTTCCATGCCACTTCATTTTCATTTATTATTAGATCCCATAACTTGCATATTTTCCGTTTCTTAATATTATTATAATCATCCTATTATTAAAAAATATACTCTCATATTTATCCTCGTCCATGAAAATTATTCAAACTACTAAAAAGAATTTTTCTCTAATTCAATTGATAGGATTCATAAATTATTTTACCCCATTAATAATTTTAATATTTCAATATGATTTTTCAATATTGACTTGTATTCCTATTGTGAATAACAATGATTTTTGTCCAATTTTATTAGTTTTAGTTAATCATTTTCTCTGTAATTTCCTTGATCACTCGGTTTGAAAAATCGAAATTGCATATATTTTTGTAGGTTATATTGGTTGATAGTTTATTATAATATACCAAATTAATAAATAAATCCCATCGTATTTAGTTATTAATTTTTTTTAGTTGATAATTAATGGGAAGATAAGGTTCTCAAGGAAAATTAAATAAATTATTTTTTAGGAACGTTATTACTGTTATCCACATAGTAGTGAATGTATCCTTAGATTCTGCCCATTTAGACATATAATCCATAGACACAATGGGTTATTCATTGATTAATTAGTTTAAAAGAGTCCCATGAAGTTAATTATATATACATAAAAAACTGTTTCCTCTTGTATAATGTGCTGATGAATCTTTTTTACTTTCTTAATGGCAACAACACTTTGGAAATAATTTAATGCATTTATATAATCTAGTTATAATAAAAGAATGATAATAAAAAATTACCATTTAAAAGATATTATCCATTATTTAGTCCAGAATAATATTTCAACTTGTAGGTTATTAATAAAAGAACTAATTAATTCTATTTACCATAGATTCAATCAAACACGAATAGAAAACTTTATCTCCATATGTCTAATAAAATAAATGATAATCCCAAAATTGGGGAATTATTTTATCCCAAAACCATTTATTTTTGGGAAATATTTATTGGAAGTAACTTTTACCAAATCTAAAGCAAATTATATAATCAAATATACAATTAATAATCATTTTTATAAGTATATAAATAATTTACCGTCGAGGGGATCATTTTCAATCTCTGTCTTATTCCTAGTATGCACGTGTTTTACCTCTATGCTTGATAAGTGACCACCCACTCCCCTCTTTGATCTATTTTAATATTTTATTATATATCTAACTGATTTAGTAATAAAACGCACTAAATTTATATATACATTGAATCCTTCTTGATCAATTTGTATCTAAGGGATACATGATCCCTGTAGACTACCACTTATAGTGTATAATATATGGTCTAAACTAGTCAATGGATAATACGATTGACAATTGAATATTTTCTATAATGCTTAAATCTGATCCCAAATGGTATAATTGATTTTATCAACCCTCTATACAAGATATTTTTTCACAATATTTTGATTTATGTTGCACATTAGCTCAATTGGGTTCTTTGAATTTTGTTGTATCATTATTCATGAGGACACAATGTTCATTATTAAAAACTAAATCAATTCCATATGTTAATAAGAAAATAACCACATAAATTACATTAAAAATATGTGAATTTCTGAGAGTAAAGGATATGTCCTTTATGAATCTAGAATAAAAACCCACATTCCTAATAATACAATTGATCCCTCTCTCGTATATTGGATCGAGTTTGAATTTCATGAATGTGGTCTTTGTTAAATTCACATTAATTCATTTATTTTAAATATTTTTATCATGAAAATTTTTTTCTTTTATAATTAGATGAAACCTTTTTCCATTGAATATAATGTATTTCTATTAATAAAGTGAAATAAAGAATTCATATCCAATTAATCACATGTAAAGGACATTTCATAAATGGAGAGATGATCGATGAGTATACGAGAAAACTCCACTTCAAAATCATTAGTTCTATTTTTCATTCTCCATTTAAATACTATTTGTTTATTATACATATTGAATAAGAGGCATAAATAAGAAATCATTCCATATGGGCATGTGAATGTTTTCATTATTTTTGTTCTTGGGTCCACTATAATTTTATAATAACTTGTGTGCCCATAAATAATGAAATAGTATTCATGTTTCGGATAACCAATCATATGTTTGTCAAATAAAATGCAGATGGAATGGGTCATTTCTTGTAACATCATTCATATTAGAACAATCTATGAATATTTTACAACCCATGAATATCATAATTGTAATCATCTCATTTTCTAATCATTTATCAAAATCGTGGAAATTTTTTCATAAATCTAGAAATAGACTCACCCATTCATTATTGTCGATTATAATATAATCTTTGTGTTATATAGTTTTATTACCACATTCTATTAATATTAAATCATTAGGGGTATAAAAATTATTTATAGCTATAATATTAGATTACTCAAATCTTATTATAATACACTTCAAATACAAAATCAGGAATTGATTCCATTTATATAAGTTTTCCCCCTTATTATATATCACTTCACCAATCTCAACAAGCTAAGTAATTACCCTTCTTGATCACTTATTAAATATAAATTGATATCCACTTGAATTATTTACCATTATAACATGAATGAATAACTAAAATTAATTTCATTGTATTTAGATTATAGATTATGTGGTTTAATGTTTTTGGTATCCAAATATATGTAGGATTCTCATGAATTATAATCAATTAAATTATTTTTAACTTTTTTTTATTCTTCAAAATAAATTGTAACCATATAGAACAAAATTTCATTTATAAATTACATTATATTTTTTCCTTCCACAATATGTAAATTAATAGTTTTAGAGAAATATATAGAGTTAAAATAGAAAACGGTCCCTTTGTACTAGTT
Source organism: Viscum album (assembly GCA_963277665.1). NCBI lineage: Eukaryota > Viridiplantae > Streptophyta > Magnoliopsida > Santalales > Viscaceae > Viscum > Viscum album. The sequence goes on along the minus strand of OY728133.1, from coordinate 1,923,721,646 downwards.
CCCTCTTTACTGTTTTTATTATGTTAAACATGACTTTATCTAATAAAACAATGAATATGTTCAATCACTAATTTATATATAATAATTATTTTTCTATGACACTGACGGTCAGTCCACATATAATTGGGGGTTTTCCTTTTGTTATATCTCTAAACTAAGAAATTACGTTATAATAATAAATCATGTGACACAACCATGTTAATTTTGTCTGTCAAAAAAATTAATTATTTGGTTTCATAGTTTTATAGAGTTTTCATTGTTTTATAATTATTTTAGGATGTCTCATTATGTATTACGTCTGAAATATATATAGACACTACATGGAAAATGGGGTCTATTCTACAGCCTCCCTCATTAACATTTAGAAAATAATTAGTTAATGAGTAACCACGTAATTCAGTATGGGTAGTTCCAAAGTGTGTTTTTATTTTCTAGTGTGGATTATTTATTCATTTTTCAAATTCAATGAGTGTTGGTTCCACATTAATGAGTTCACGAGAAGCTGTTGGATTCAATCATGTGGTCATTTTGAATCATAGAAGTGGTCGGTTTCAATATAGAGGCCAAGACCAAAAGGACATCAATTGTACCTAATTAATGTCTTTTTACATTGTCCAATGATTGTGTCATGATGGGTTTTGGGAATGGGTTCCACACAATGGTGTATAAGAACATCTCATGGAGGTTCTCAAAAATATTTTAAATTATGGTAATTTTTAGGTTTCCTCATATTCTATTACTAAGTAGTTTGACCCTATATTTAGCTGTTTAAAATTCGTCCATCTCATAGAGATATCTTGAGTACCCTTCATTATTCCCCCTTGGTTCCAATATTATACCCCTTTTATTTTAAGTGATTGTTCATGGTAAATCCCTTCCTTCCATCTCAATATAATTTTAGTCATTACTCTCTTATTCCATCCCCTTTCTTTCATTCTAATCCAAAACCCAAAATGTTTATGTTCCTGAGATATATGGAATTGTTCTTATCTAATAATGGGTATTTTTATATCTTTTAAATTTTTCTCCCATATCCATTCATGGTTTTTATTTTACATTCAAAACTGACTTTTTTTCTCTTGATTTAGCTATGTGTTTTTAACCAATATCAATGTTTTACATCTAATAACAATTCTAAGATATCAAAAATATTTTATTTTTTGGTCTGACCAATATGGGATACCCATGATTATTATATTAATGTTTTTAAATGATATTATTATTTTAATAATGGGGGATTCATTATATTCTAGATTTTTTCTATAAAAATAATTATTTATTTTGAGTGTTTTCTAAAATTCATAAGAATAGATTTATAAATATTTTTAGATTTTTAAAAGGTGTTTGGAATATGGTTGGTTTTAAAAACTATGCATTATGGCATTATATAAGGGGGTTTTTTAAAATTATTAATTATTTTAGGACCCTACTCTCGTTATCATGTTTTGTGAAGTTTGTAATAGGGATTTCTGATTTTAAAAAGGATTTTGGAGGAATGTTTTGGTGTTTTATTATCAAAAGGTGGATGTATGACTTCGTATCCCATGTTGGTTTGTCAAAGCTCATTTTTGTAACAATAGAATATTTTTTACATTATCTTACATCTAATTAATTATAATGATATGTAATTATTTTGTGACAGAAAGGGGTTTTGTGTCATGAAATGGTGTTGTAAGTGAAATGAGGATTATTTAAAGTGTTTCAATATTTATATATATTATGATACAAATAAAATTTATTTTTTAATCATATTTACTATGATAATGTCATGGGAGACTAGGGGGAAAGGTAAAAGATCTTGATGTGTGCTCCGCTAGTTAATATTATACTCTACATAGTGTCTTACATTTGTGTGGTCCCTACAAGGGGTTACCTTACTATGAGACCCAAACTAGTAATTTGGGGTTTATATTTCTGTTAGGCTCACTATATAGATAATAATTTATAGTTGTTCCATGATAGAGGTGTAGGGTCATATTATGAAACACCCTATTGATCAATATATGGTTGATAATTTCCATTGAGGATCAATTTAGAGATCACATTCTACACATTGTTTGTATCCCCTATATCGTGATTTAGTTATTTAGGGAAATTTATTAGTTTATTGTTTTCATTATTTGGATATATTAATATCATAATGAGTTTATAATTATATTTCATTTTAATTATTGTTTTAGTTTACTTGTGAAAATTTTATAGAATATTTTTCAAATTGTGGTTTCAGTGAAAATTCTCTTTATTTTATTGGATTATTAAGAATGATTCTCGAATAGAAAAAATGTTTTTTCATTAGACTCAAAGGTAAATGCCAAAATTTCAATATTTTAAATTCTTTTAGAGAAAAAGTTCAACCATTTTTGTAAGTAAAAATGTGTAAATGTTTTTTGGAAGAAGTATTATGGTAACCATGATTGATTATAGAAATTCTAGAAATTATTTTTAGGATTATTATACCAAATACCATTCTATTTTATTTAATTATTTTATTTTTAGCTTTCATGATAGTAATGTAGAGTATCAAGTTTCCTACACATATTCTAATATTTTGGTTTCGTATTTGATGTGAGGTTTTCTAGAGTAGCTACATTAATTGATAGAGTTTCTTTGTAAGGCACACTACATGGGCTAACAAGTCAGTGTTTTATTAATCTTAGTGAATGGATACTCAAGGTTCACAACAATAGCTTTTAAATAATCCTTTATTTTGTTAGATATCATTAATAGGATCATGAATAATGACTTACATTCTTATCATATATTCTACTTCCATTAAAGAATCAATGACATCCCTCTTGTTTGACTACAATCTAATGTATGATGTTTTCATTTAATGCAATGATATGGGAAGATTTTTAAAAGATCTATCAACAAAATAAATAACTAAAAATTAGAATTCAAATACTATTGAATGATACATATAATATCATTAAATAGATTCATTTTCATATGTGGTGAATTAGTTGTCCGTCAATATTTTCATCATCATTTAAAATATTTCATTGGATTTGGTCTGTATGTTCATCCAACATCATATTTATTGACATTTAACTAAAAATTATAATAAACATAACCGTATTACAGCATTGAATACACATTTTCACATCATTGTATAAAAAATACCTAGAATGTTAAACAAGTGGATTGTGGATTATCAGGTTCATTTATCAATATTATACAATGTATTAAATCACTTTTTGAATATGTAGATTAATTACAAAGTTATTTTTTCCAATGGAAGGATAAAAAATACTCCTCATATATATATTTTATTTGATGTAAATATATTGTAGATGATAAGAATCTCTATTTTTATGGATGGTATCAATTTTGATAAATTTTATTGGGGAACTACCCAAAAAAATCATAATTTATTTTAGGATGAATCATCATAGGTATTGTAAATGACTATTTTCTTGATGTTATCATTCAATATCAAGGTTTTAGTCTTAGGGTTCATTATTTTTATATCTCACACATCATGTTAATATTATCCTTCTTAGGTACCTATGATCTATAATGTAGATAAAAATATACAATGTGTATAAGAATAAAAAATCATTTTTCTTCAAAAAAATCGTGATTCAATAAACTACTATATTTAAGATTTTAGTGCCCATTTTTACTCAGAAAAAATATAAAAAACATCTACCACACTATATTCATTATTATTTAAATAAAATCATCAAAGTTAATATATTTATATTTTTTTAATTTTAAAAATAAAATAATAAATAGTTTTACATTATTCATTCTAATTTGATCATGAAACAAACAAAATTTACATCCTAAAAATATTTATTCACTATATTAAAATCAAGATAAAATTAATAAAATATATTTCTTGTGTTTCAAATAAATTATGAAATATATATTATAACTTCTTACTCAATTACATAAGTATGAAATCATTTTCCATTGATGGATTTCCTAATGGAAAAAAAATTTAACTTAAAAATTGATTTGATTAAATTAATTGAAATATTAAAAATAAAACTTATTTCAATATGTTCAGTATTCACTTATATTACCATAATAAATAAAATCATATTTCCTAAGTAGAAAATTAACAAAAAAGGTATAAAAATTAAATCACTTTATTAATTAGAGAAATCCAAACTATTGGGTTTTTTTAATTCAATTTATTATTTTTTATCTTTCCCTAACTACTTATTTTTGAAAAATAACTATAAAATAAAATAAAATTAAAAGTATCAAGATAATACTAATTAAAAAAATAATCAATAAGTGAGTTTTCATTAGAAAATTATTCACTCCTTCTTTTACTTAACATATTATTCCACTTAAATTTATTGACCACTCTTAATTGAATAGAATGCAATAATGGATGAATAAAACCCACTTAGGGTTGATGATAAAACATTTTAACATACATAAATTTTCAATTAAGGGAAAAAAGACATTAACCCAAAATTAATTTTAATGAAAATGATTTAATATAAGTTATTGTGATCTACAGAATATATTATAAATTTAACATCAACAAATACATTCAAAAAATTAATGAAAATATGAATATAAACACTACATCAATGAGATTTAGGTTGTGGTATTCATTGTATCATGCTTAACCTATATTCTAATTTAAATAGAATTATTCTCTATCTAGAAATAAAAAAAAATCTTTTCCTTTGTTTTAAAATAATATATATTCTCCTTATAATAGACCACAAAATAGTCTTGTAACATGGTTATATATTATTATATCATACCATGAGATGATATATCTATTTATATATTTAATATGGTCATATTATCATTGTATTTTCATTTCCATGTCTTTATAAAAACAATATCATCTTCCAAACCAGTAAATGTCTGATTCATGGAAGTGTAACAAACATTTCAATGGATTTTTACCACTTCTCAAGAATGATAAGTTTCATAACATGTAGTAATTAATGTAAATAACTAAAACTATTTAATGAAAAATGATCAATTATGGAATAATTTATTATATTTTTCATTAACTCCCCAACATTTTCATAATTCAAAAATAAAACTCCAAAATATCTCCAAAATATAATAAAAACATAATTTAAAAAAAATTTAATATCATTTTATAATTAAACACATATTACCTTAATTTATTTTTCAGCAATCGCATCTAAAATTCTTAAATTCAAAAACTATGATCCAAACCACATTAAAATTAAAAACATATAAAATTTTATAGTATACAGAACATTAGTAATGTGATTAATAAAATTAAATTGGTAGAAAATATAGAAATCACAATATTAGATATGAAATATAATTCTTATACTAATGGGGGAAACCTATATAGTACTATACACTATAAATAATATCTTTTTCATCAATACCTCACCCAATTATTGAATTGATTCATTAAAATATAACTAAAAAATAACACCTTTAGAAATGTAATATATGTACACTAGTAATCAATTCATTTAGAAACTAGAAGGCTAAATAGAATTTCCCAATCCAAAAAGATATTAAAGCCTTATTTCTGAAATATAATAACATAGAATGAATCTATGAAAATTATAACACAAAACATTAATAATATCACATATTTAGAATGTAACTATACACCACCCAAACACTCTTGGTTGGATCAAAAGAAACCACTAATTGAATATTTTTTTAATCAACATTGATAATTACCTCTAAAATAAAAATATTATTGAAATGAAATTTTTCATTTTGAAGTAATAATTTAATAATTTTTTTATACAAATAACATTCCAAAATTACTATTTAAATATTACAAAGTGTTTATCATGCATCTTTCAGGATCTCAAAAAAAATTTATAAATGATTTTTATGAAAACCCCAATTGTAATAACCATGAATTGGTGTCTAATATATTACTTTTGAATAGATATACATGATCAAATCAAGAAGGATGAATTGGTTTAAAAGTCTTGGAGGAATAGATACATACATGATACACTTTTTACATTGGGAAGGAAGTATAAATCATAATAAAAGATAATTTTTATTATTCTTGAAACTCAATAAAAATTTTCGTCCTCATGTCCTGGGGAATGGGAATAGAATAATGGAGATCTCCAAAATCTTGGTAAGGGTTGAGTAAAATGGAAGATATTATGAGTAGATAAGGTTTAATAAATAAGGAAAGGTAAATATTTTGAAACATAGTACAATTAATCAATAACATCACAATAAAATAAATTGATGTATAATATTAATGTTTTAGTTTAATGGATAAATATTACTCTATTATCATAAAGAAAATACAAAATTTTGGACATCACGATCTTAGACATCATGGTATCTCTACCATCAAATACTAATTCTTATACATTTCAAAAAATGGCTAGGAATACACAAAAAACCCATTTAATAATTTTGGCCAACTTATTTTCCTCATGATACATATTTATGCATAGAGGTTCTATATAATTTCATGTGTAACACATCACTGCATATCAAATGCATTCTACACATATTTAATGGGAAATTAATTCCTAAAAAATATACTTTATCAATACATGCTTGTATTGAATATTGATTATGGAATATAAATATTTCACTAGTAAATCAAATAAATTTCAATTTAAACTAATGTATGAAAAAATCAAATACAGATTTGGAAATAATCATATGGATGGTAATGGTTTTCCATCAATTAATCGATAATATATATTTTCTATTCATATCTTGTCATTTTGGAAAATATGTAAAATAGAATCAAAATATTAAAATAATATATTATTAAAGATATTTGATCATAAATACATTAAAACAAGTATAATAATCTATGTGTGTGAAATGGTTGTGGTAGTAGAAAAATATATTAGCATAATATACATTAAAAAAGAATTCATTTTATGTTATTTAATTAAATTTGAAAGCATACCTCTTAGAAAATTTTATAAAATTTCTTTCAAAACATTTAATGCTTCTAGGTAAAAATATAACTTTCTTTGAGTAAAAAAAAGAATTTTAAAAAAAATCATAAACATGGACATGGAATAAAAACAATCTTGATCAAAAGAGAAATAATATCAAATATTATTTAAAATATTTCAAGAATTAAATAATAGAAAATTTTCAATAAAATATTTAAATTACAAAATATATAAAACATAATAAATTATTTTCATCTTATGATTTATTTTAAATTCATCAAATAAAATATAAGCACCCAAAAAAGAAATTGTGACTGTAAATTGAAATCGTACCACTTTGGAAACCTTTAATTTGAAACTCATTAAAATAGTAAACATAAAATTAAACTCAAATTATTATGAATAAATATATGATCATGTTTAATACCTCAATGGTGTAGTATATACCCCACACAAAATTAATTAGGTACATCATAAATAATATGTCTTAAAAGAGTGATTATTGAGATGAAATACCTTACCTCACATTTATCTTCAGTTTAACTTTTATTAATCCCTTGTATACTGGATTTATACTTGTTATTAATATATACCAAAAACATATTAATATTTATAATTTCATATATTAGCCTCTTATAACATATTATCACCTGTTAAAAAATAATATTTCATTATTATAATTGTTTTGTGTTGTAAATTCATTATTTAATCATTCCTGTTTTGACATGGATGTCATGGTTCATGAACAATGATTATGGTTCCAAAAACTAAAGAATTTTAATAATGATATATATCATATATATCCATTAAAACAATCCTTCATTCCTTTATTGTAAATCAAAAATAAAAAACAGATCACATTGCATAAGGGAGGTGGTAGCCCACACGTATGGACAAGCGACATTATTATTTTCCAGTGGATTGGAATGTAAGAAGGAATATATTATGTTATAATTCCATAAAAAAAATTTGTAAAAAATATAATATGTATTAATTATCTCTATATTTATTACCATCCAAGTGATTTTATGAAGAAAATGAATTACACATCTATTTTGAGATAGTAATCCAAGGTACATAAAAATGATGTTTTTTTCATTTCATATAATGGAAATTAGATTGAAAATTGTTTTTACATTATTATAATAAATTATTAGTATATTTAAGATTCTATAGAAACTATTTTAATATAGTTATAATATATATATATATGATGTTCATAATTAAATAAGTTTGGAATAGTCAATAAAGGCGATTACCTCTTCTTCAAAAGTGCTCATTTAGATCATATTGTAAGGTAACAAGGGTTAATATTGTATGTATAAAAACAAAAAAATAAAATGAATACAGTTTTTTATATGTTTTTTATTAGGATTTTATTGATATAATAATCTCTTTTTGGTGTGTATAATAGAGGATACGTGGTTCCTTTTTTAGGGAAAGAAAGGATACACATGGAATTATTAAAAAGAATTAAATATAATAAAAAATAATTTGAATGTGGAATTATGTGAGAATAATTTACAATATAAGAGGTTATATGGTTGAAACACCTTCAAAAAATATAATTTAGTTAGGTTTTGTAGTTTTTTATTTTTTTATCTATTGGTTAAACCCCTTTAATATAAAATTTTAACCCTAACCATACAAACGACTCTTTAAATCTTAACATGTTTTAATTTTACTTATAGGGTAATAATTTTGTCATAAATATAAATTTTTTGAAATTTGAGTCTATTTGTTATCCAACATGACCTATTTAAATATTTTTATATTTTTTTTATAATTTCATAAAATATTTGTTTCATTAAATATATTTAATGCCATTTTACAACACTATTAAATTAATTTGACATTAAAAAAACACAATGTATTTCAAATATAGAATATAGAAAAATCTCTAATATTTCATGTAAATGTATAAAATTTATAGGTCAATATAACTCACACAAAAAATTTCAATTTTAGTGTTTTTATAAAAAAAATTCTATTCACTTAATTAATATCATCTCATCATTTCATTAGTATTCAATTTAATTATATAATCACTAAATATTAAAAATAAATTTACCTGAAATTTTTTTTATATCTCAAATATAAATTTCGAACATAACATATGAACTTTCTTAATCTCTCAAAAACATTACATATATTAAAACCAAGGGAGTTAAAATTTTAATTTATTTTACTTAAAATATTATATATTTTATAATCAAAGGAAATTTGGAAGAAATTTAAAAAAAATTTGACCCTAAAAATTCAGGGTCTAAAAAAACACATCTACCAAAATAATTTCAGGTTTTTGGGGATTTTTTTGCCTCGTAACATTATTTTTAACCTTTATTACTCGATTCACCATTTACTGATACTATAAAATTTTCCACAGTTAAAATTCATAATAAATAAAATAAATGGTTCCAACATAAAAGATTCAAGAATCTTGATTCCAAATATAGTATACATTTTCCATTTATGAATTTCCTGAAATATTATAATTCAATTTTAAAATAAATCCTTATAATTCATTGGAAATTAGTTTTTCTAAAAATTAATTTTTAAAAATAAAAAATAACATACAACTAAATTAAAAAAAAAAATTATTAAAATTAGTTAACTATGAAAATATATATCATATTTTACTTTAAAAATAAATCCAAAATATAGAGTTATATTAAATTACTTGTTTTATTAAAAATAAAATATACGATTTAAAAAATAGATATTTCTCTATATTCACTAAAAAAATCTATTAAGAAAAATCCCACAATTTCAACATAAGTTAATTTTTATTTCATTATTTCATAAATGAAATTAATTTAAAAAAAATAAATTAATAAAAAATTTGAAATTTATATTTTTAACTACATTATCGAATAAAACTAGAATTATTGTGTTATTTCATCTCTAAAAATATTTCAATAATTAAATATTTCAGGTTAAATTAATCTATACTTCAAAAAAATCATCCATGAAATTTACAAAATGTCACCTCATGAAAGGATTGTTGGGTTGTAGAGGATGGCAAGAGGGGGGGTGAATTGCCTTTTCAAAAATAATTAACAATTTAAAACAATTATAAATGCAGAGGAAATAAAAAAGGCAAGACAGAATTTGATAACAAAGTTCGGCTTAATTCCCAAGCCTACGCCTCCGCTCCCAACAAGAACCGTTGAGAGATTAATACGTCAGCTTTCTTTTTAATGGTTGTAGCAAGAAACCCACTAGCCGTTTTATGGTAGGCTAGAACACCTTCGTACAACTTGCTTTTTTATTATGGTTGTAGCAAGAAATCCAATTGAAAGAAATAATGGAAATGAGAGGTTTGTTTTAATCCAAACCCAATGAAGAACTAAACAAATAAAATAATACAAACACACGAAAGCCTTGAGCGCCAAAAGTGTGAGAGCAGCTGATGGAGAGGGAGCTCAAGCTTCAAGGATGGCAATGGATCACAAGAGGCCTTGGAGATTTGTCGTTAGAGCGTCAAGACATCAAAATATATTTCGGTTGTGTTCTCGGGATCCATGGTTTCTTATTTATAGGAGAAATACCCATAAACACTTCAATATGGCCGTTGGAGAGCTTCCGGAGCCGTTGGGGGTCAAAAGTACAAGTCGGGTCAAAGCCCAACGGCTAGTTTGACTGGGCACACCGGCTGGTCGGTGGTGTCTCACCAGCTGGCTGGTGGTCCACCGGCTGGCCGATGCTGAGCTCCCAGATGGCCGGGGGTCCAGACAGAGCAGGCATTCTGTCTGGGTTCCACCAGCTGGCGGTGGTCATCCACCGGTTGGCCGGTGGCACCAGGCAATGGGCAAGCCTACTGCCTGGGTCCTCCGGCTGGCCGGTGGGCAAGAACCGATTGGCCGGTGCCCATACCGGCTGCCCGGTGCGCTAGCATCGGCTGACCGGTGGCTCTGGCAGAAAGCAATGCTTCTGCCAGAGACCACCGGCTGGCCGGTGGGAATCCACCGGTTGGCCGGTGGACTCAGAGAGTCCACTATCATCCCTCTTGGGCCAACTCCTGGGAAACCTTTTTCCTAGCATCAAAACACTTGAAAACAAGTTAGAACACGATGAGAGTGATTGTGATCATTAAAATCCAAGAGAGAGGGGTACAACAATCTCCCCCTATTTTGATGATCACAATCACAAAAGAGAAAGCTTTAAAAAGGATATGCCAATTGAAAACTTAAATAAACAATTTTGGACATGAAAATATATTAGAGATCATTTAAAAAAAATAGAAGAGATGTACCATGTATTGAAAATGATCTTAATCTAAAGAGAATGAGTCATTTTGAAATTGTAACCATAGGTCATTTTTTTTAAAAGGAACAAAATCAATAACTTACCGGTTGTAAAAAAAATGAACTTTTAAAAAGAGCACTTTAATCAATTGAAATATGAAACTAGTAAACAGAGAAATTTCTCCCCCTTTGGGATTATCAAAATAGGAGGGAAAAAGAAAAAAATGAGAAGCAATTAGATAAACAAAAACAAAAAAATTGAATTAAAATAAAAAAGAGTTAAATATTTAATAGTTCTCATTGACGAATCATTCCTAACTCCCCCTTAATAAAATCAAAACGTTCAACGGGGAGAGGTTTGGTAAAAATATCAGCTAATTGAAAATCAGTAGAAATGAAGTCCAAAGTGATATCCCCTTTTTGAAAATGGTCACGAAGGAAATGATGCCTTAAGTCTATATGCTTTGTTCTAGAGTGTTGTATTGGATTCTTAGAAATACTAATGGCACTAGTGTTGTCACACCGAATAGGGACATGATCGTAGGAAAGGCCATAATCCAAGAGAGTGTGCTGCATCCAAATAATTTGGGCACAACAATTCCCAGCAGCTACGTACTTGGCCTCGGCAGTAGAAAGAGAAACACAGTTTTTCTTCTTGCTACTCCACGATACAAGGGACTTGCCTAGCAGATGACAGGTTCCACTAGTACTCTTTCGATCTAATTGACATCCGCCAAAATCAGCATCCGAATATGAAGAAAGTTCGAAAGAAGTATTAGAAGGATAAAATAAACCAATGTTTTTGGATCCTCTTAAATACCTAAAAATCCTTTTGACCGATTTAAAATGAGATTCTTTGGGATTGGCTTGAAAAAGAGCTCAAAGGTAAACACTTAACATGATGTCAGGACGGGTCGCAGTTAGGTAAAGTAGACTCCCGATCATACTCCTATAAATCTTGTTATGAACCGGTTTCCCGAATTCATCTAACGTAATCTTACAGGAAGTACTCATGGGGGTACTAATTTCCTTTACTTGATCCATACCAAAACGACTTAAGAGCTCGTTTGTGTATTTGCCTTGGCTTAGAAAAATACCTTTTGAATTTTGAAAGATTTGAAAACCGAGAAAAAATTTCAATTCCCCCATAAAGCTCATTTCAAATTCTTTTATCATTAAATCTGAAAAATCAGTACAAAGTGATTCTTTGGTAGAACCAAAGATAACGTCATTGACGTAGATTTGGACGATTAAAAGATCTTTTGAAGTGTGTTTTAAAAAGAGGGTACAACCAGCTTGACCCATTTTAAAATCATTTTCTAAAAGGAATTTTGTTAACCGCTCATACCAAGCCCGAGGGGCTTGCTTTAAGCCATATAGAGCCTTGGTTAATTTAAAAACATGATTTGGAAATTTTGGATCTTCAAAACCGGGAGGTTGTTCAACAAAGATTTTTTCTGAAATAAAACCATTTAAAAAGGCACTTTTAACATCCATTTGAAAAAGTTTGAAATTTAAGTGGGCGGCGAAAGCCAACAAGATCCTAATGGATTCCAATCTAGCAACGAGCGCAAAGGTTTCACCATAATCAATTCCTTCTTCTTGATTATAGCCCTTAGCTACTAGATGATCCTTGTTCCGGGTTATATTTCCTTGATCATCAAGTTTGTTCCTAAAACCCCATTTAGTGCCAATAATTGGATGATCATTGGGTCTTTCAACAAGAGTCCAAACATCATTTCTAGATAATTGATTTAGTTCATCTTGCATTTCAAGAACCCAATTATCATCATTAATGGAATCATTAATGGTTTGAGGCTCTAGGTGAGAAATGAAGGCTTGATGTTCAACCTCGTTGAGGATTGATCTTCTAGTTTGAGTACCGGCTTGAATATCACCTATAACATTTTCTAATGGATGGTCTCTAGAAGGTTTCCAAACCTTAGGCAAGTTGGAAGGCAAAGAAGGTGAAGAAGGTTCATGATAATCATCCTCCTTGAGAGGAGAAGAGTAATCAGTTAATTCAAGTTTATCAAGCTTATCTTCAACATCTTCAATGGACGAATGGGGTTTTGGAATATTTTCATCAAACTTGACATGAGATGATTCTTCGATGGTTTTTTGAACGTTTGTTGAAGACACGATAGGCTTTGCTTGAGTTGGAGTACCCAAGAAAAATACCTTCATCAGATTTGACATCAAATTTCCCAAGGTTATCTTTTGTGTTAAGGATAAATCATTTACAACCAAACACTTTAAAATAACCAACTTTGGGCAATTTTCCTTTCCAAAGTTCATAGGGGGGTTTCTTAAGAAGGCGTCTTACAAGGACTCTATTGATAGTATAACAAGAGTGTTAACTGCCTCGGCCGAGAAAAATTGAGGGAGTTTGAATTCACTGAGGAGGGTTCGAGCAATTTCTTGGAGAGTTCGGTTTCTCCTTTCAACCACTCCATTTTGTTGTGGAGTCCTAGGGGCAGAGAAGGTGTGATTGTATCCTTGAGATGAACACAATTCATCGAATTCTTTGTTCTCGAATTCACCTCCATGGTCACTGCGGAGTGATATAATTTTATATCCTTTTTTGTTTTCTACTTTCCTAGAGAATTTCAAAAAGGTTCTACAAGCATCATTTTTATGAGCTAAAAAGAAAACCCATGTGAAACTAGAAAAGTCATCTACTAGGACAAAGGTATAGGATTTTCCACCTAGACTTGCTATAGGGGTAGGACCAAAAAGATCAAGATGTAGGAGCTCAAGAGATTTTGAAGTGGACACTTCCTTCTTAGATTTGAAAGAATACTTGTATTGCTTGCCATGTTGGCATGGCTCACAAATCAAATCTTTCTTAAACATATGTTTAGGAAGGTCACAGATGAGCTTGTTCTTATTAAGCTTTAGAAGTGAATGAGAGCTACAATGCCCCAACCTTCTATGCCAAAGCCAAGACTCATTGTCAAGAGAACTTAAACATTTAACATTTTGGCTAGCTAAAGACTTTAAATCAATAATGTAAACATTTTGAAAACGGGAAGCAGAAAATATCAATTTGTTTTGAAAATCAAACACATTGCATAAATCATTTTGAAAATTCACCAATAAACCACTATCAAAAAGTTGAATAATGCTAATTAGATTATGTTTTAAACCTTTAACAAATAAAACATCTTTAATTAAAGAGGTTCTAACAAATCCAATGGTACCTATTCCGACGATCTTGCTTTTTGAATTGTCACCGAAGGTGACGTATCCTCCATCGAATTATTCAAGGGAGTTGAACTCGGAGGGATCGCCACACATGTGCCTCGAGCATCCGCTTTCGAGATACCACGAGCCTTTCGAAGTACTACTTCTTTGGCATTTATCCTACAAAATCAAGAGAGAATAGATTTTGGTAACCATATAAGTTTGGGTCCGGAAAGATTAGCTAAAAGAGACTTTTAAACCCATATTTTTCTAGAGGGTTGCCATCTAAAATACTCATCCGAGTAGGTAATGGTTTTGGGGCTTCCATACCTTGAATTTTTACAATCACACTCATAAATCATGTTCCCGGTCTTTTTACAATAATTACAAAATTTATATTGTGAGATCCCCCTTACAAAATTAGTGGGTGCTCTAGAAGAAGTGGCTTGTTTGTTAAAGCCAAGTCCATGTGTTGTTCTAGCCGAACGCTGAGAACCTAGTAATTTGGTCAAATTTTGTTCACCTTGGGTGAACTTGGCAAGAGACTCCCTTAGATATTTAATGGTTGAATTCAAAGAATCAACATTTGGAATATCTTGGATCTTAAGGGTAAGTTCCTCATTCTTTTTGAGAAGTTGTTCTTTTTCAGAAATGAGAATTTTATTTTTCTTTTTCAAAGCCATAAATTTAGAGGTAAGTTCGTGAAAACCATCTTCTAATTGATCTCTCCCATTTTGAAGATCTTCATAGGACATGTCATTATTGAAAGAGGAAGATGAGGAAGAGGAGTCGGAAGAAGATACCTCATCAAATTCCATTAGGCATTGTTCACCGTCATCGCTTGAGTCGCTTGAAGACCTGGAGTCATCACTTGCACTCCATATGGATGCTTTGAAAGCCTTCTTTTTTTTCTTTTCTTTTACCCTTTTCTTGAAAATGGAGCACTCTGGTTTGATGTGGCCTTTCTTTCCACATTCAAAGCATGTAACTTCATTCTCCGCTTTGGGATCTTCCTTTCGTGCCCTTCAAAAGTTCTTCTTTTTCTTCATGAATTTGCTGCTTTTTCTCGCTAGTTGAGCAATCTCGGATTTTCTATCAGTGGAGGATCTTTCTTCCTTTTCTTTGAAAGCAATGTTCTTTTTCTCCTTGAAGGTTTTACCTTCTTTATCGGCTTGCCTCTTCATGGTGATCTCGTAGGTCATGAGTGATCCAATGAGCTCTTCAACCGACATTTTCTTGACATCTTTTGCTTCTTGAATTGCGGTCACCTTTGGTGCCCATGAGCTTGGTAGGACCCAAAGAATCTTCTTGACCATCATTTCTACAGAAACATCCTCACTAAGAGATTTTCTTCCATTGCAAACGTCAGTAGAACGAGTAAACATTTCAGTAATTGATTCGTGTGGGTGCATGGTGAAACTTTCAAAATCTTGGCAATACATGTCTAATCTAGTGTATTTGACTTTGTTGGTGCCCTCATGGGTTACGTCTAAAAGTTTCCAAATTTCATAAGAAGAGGAGCAAGTAGAAACATGGTTGAATTCATTACGGTCTAGCCCACAATGAAGAGCATTCATGGCATTTCCATCAAGC
Organism: Viscum album; assembly: GCA_963277665.1. Lineage (NCBI taxonomy): Eukaryota > Viridiplantae > Streptophyta > Magnoliopsida > Santalales > Viscaceae > Viscum > Viscum album. The sequence continues at coordinate 1,923,705,757 of OY728133.1, read as the reverse complement.
TCAAAATTGGCAATGTCTTCGGGGGTCCATTTGGACTCATCCTTGTTAGATAAAGTATAGCCTTGCATTACAATCCTATATATAGGATAACAAATGCTTCTAAGAAACGTAATCATGCGAGTTTTCCAATAAGTGTAATCGGTTCCATAAAAGAATGGAGCCCGAGTCATAGAATACCCTTCGAGAGAATGCGAGGAATTAGCCATCACTATGGATCTTAAGTTTGTAACCGGTTAAGGTATTACACAAACACTCCCTTTGATACCAAATGTTGGGTCGTAGAGGATGGAAAGAGGGGGGGTGAATTGCCTTTTCAAAAATAATTAACAATTTAAAACAATTATCAATGCAGCGGAAATAAAAAAGGCAAGACACAATTTGATAACGAAGTTCTTCTTAATTCCCAAGCCTACGTCTCCGCTCCCAACAAGAACCGTTGAGAGATTAATATGTCAGCTTGCTTTTTTATGGTTGTAGCAAGAAACCCACTAGCCGTTTTAAGGTAGGCTAGAACACCGTCGTACAACTTGCTTTTTTATTATGGTTGTAGCAAGAAACCCAATTGAAAGAAAGAATGGAAATGAGAGGTTTGTTTTAATCCAAACCCAATGAAGAAATAAAAAAATAAAAAAATACAAACACACGGAAGCCTTGAGCACCAAAAGTGTGAGAGCAGCTGATGGAGAGGGAGCTCAAGCTTCAAGGATGGCAATGGATCACAAGAGGCCTTGGAGATTTGTCGTTAGAGCGTCAAGACATCAAAATATATTTAGGTTGTGTTCCCGGCATCCATGGTTTCTTATTTATAGGATAAATACCCATAAACACTTCAATATGACCGTTGGAGGGCTTCCGGAGCCGTTGGGGGTCAAAAGTACAAGTCTGGTCAAACCCCAACGGCTAGTTTGACTGGGCACACCGGCTGGCCGGTGGTCCAGACATAGCAGGCTTTCTGTCTGGGTTCCACCGGATGGCCGGTGGTCATCCACCGGTTGGCCGGTGGCACCAGGCAGTGGGCAAGCCTACTGCCTGGGTCCTTCGGCTGGCCGGTGGGCAAGAACCGGTTGGCCGGTGCCCATACCGGCTTCCCGGTGCGCTAGCACCGGCTGACCGGTGGCTCTGGCAGAAATCAATGCTTCTGCCAGAGACCATGGGCTGGCCGGTGGGAATCCACCGGTTGGCCGGTGGACTCAGAGAGTCCACTATCAGCCTTCTTGGGCCAACTCCTGGGCAACCATTTTCCTAGCATCAAAACACCTGAAAACAAGTTAGACACGATGAGAGTGATTGTGATCATTAAAATCCAAGAGAGAGGGGTACAACAAGGATTTGGGAAATTCTTCCTCATAATTTCTTTAGGTTCTAATGTTTCCTTTTCACATTTAGAAAAGTTATGTTCAAATTTGATTTCCACCAAGATGAGAACATATGTTGGATCTGGCATCTACTTCATAAATAAATAATTTTGAATCTTATAGTTAATATTTGAAAGGCTAGGTGGAATGTCAATTGTTAGTCCACCACACCAATTAATTATAAAATTCCTGAAGGTAAGATGAACCTAGGGTTCGTTTTCTATTATTCATAATATGTAACGCCCTGACACAACTTTGTGTTCCCTTTTAACACACTCAAATCCATTAGCATATTCCTACCAGTTAATTGTAATGTACTTATTTTCATCTTGTAAAAAGTAAAACATAGAAATGGGTGAGCTTATATGCTCAAAAAGGATAACAATATAAAGGAAACTATTATAAATAAGCCAAAAAATTTAAATAAATATATAATACTAAAACAAAAACCTTTTAAACATAAACTTCAACATACTGTGGAAAAGATAAATCAAATAATGTCATTTACTTATTCACATGGATGTTCTACTAGTCATATAATCAAATGTAATATCAATAACTAATTTCATAATGATGAAATCCATAATACTGGATATCATAACACATAGTCAAGGCCTCGTTCCAAGACTATAAATTATATTTTGTCAAGGCCTTATTCCAATACACGAGTTTGTCTCAAAAGACATTCTGATGCATCAAGGATCTATAGTGGGGTCCACCTATCACTTACTAAGTATAATTCATTCCTCATATGAAAAGGATGAAAGATAATAAAAACATTTTAATTAAAACTAGAAAACAAAATGTAAATACAATAACTATATACCATGAATGGTATAAAAATAAAAAATCCATAGTAAAACCTATTATAAAACCTTCATTACAATATGGTAGATTGTAACATAATAAATCAACTTCGAACTAGTGTAAAATCCATCAAAATATGTTGACATAGATGAAATAAAAACTATTTGAGAGGAATATCTCCCTATATTTTAAAATCATTTAAATGTAATGTAATAAAAAAAAGATAAAATTTATTTTAAAATATTCTTATAATCATGTAAGGGAAGATTAAAAGGTGTTATAATGGCCGAAAATAGACGCACCCTCCTTATAAGTTATAAAAAACATTCTTACATTAATTTGTCGAAAAGTTCATAAAGTACCCTGTTTGGGAAATGAAATAAAGTTTCCTTTCAATCCATTTTATAAAAAGTAATATGATGGTATAAATGACATTAACCCAAAGTCTATTAAATAGTAAAAATGTTTTGAAATACATTTTTAAGAAACAGGGACGTGGATGAAAAAAAGGTCCAAGTAGATATTCACATATAACCAACCTCAGATAATGAAGAAATTGTAGAACTAACCCTTACCTAGTACTTTTCCTTGATTGAGGGAATATTAACCTCCTTTATAACAATTAAATAATCTAATTAAATTATTCAAGAACCACATACATTAATATGATATCATATATGATCTTCTAATATTTCTTTGTTAATAATATTTCAGTGGTATCAATTTTTTCGGTGTTAACTGATTCTTTTTCCGTTATATGTTTTATTATGTAAGTAATGTTTTTTATGGATATGATGTATTTTACTCATATCTAGAATGATATTATGTTCTTAAACATTATTTTTCATCATGAACTAAAAATTATTCATGAATGATTATGATGGGGAATAAATATCATCGTGTTCGTGGAGACAGTATGTAACAACCCAGGTTTTGGGACTCTGAGACTTTGAAAATTTCTTAATGTCATTCGAGAGCAGGATGTTTAGACAGTGTGAAATTTCGACGCGTAGTGTACCTGAATTAATTATATAAAAATGTTAAGTGTCTTTATATTACTCACGCATGGTTTACTAAAGAAAATGTTATATCTCTTAGACGGTTTATTGGATCAGAAATAGGACACCACAGTTGGGTACGGAATGCATTTTTTACCCTAGGCGTGACATAAAATGAGTCGGCGCAGGACGTTCAGACCCCTCGCTCGTTCACAGTGTGTTAAATGGATGATTAAATTATCAAATTATTCCATTAATAGAAAAAACCCATGTAACTCCTAAATAGTTTCTTGGATGGGAAAACTGAGGGCATCGTTGAGTTCGGATCGTGATGTTTACCCTTGGAGGGGGGGAAGTTACGGGCGCAGGCCTGCTGCGAGAGATGTCACCAAGGGGAAAAATGGTCCTTTTGAAATGACCACTTAGTGATTTTTATCACTGGCGTTTCATTCAAATAACTTTTAAAAATAAGTCTCGTAATTGAAATCCTAGACTTCGGTTGAGTTCTAAATGGGGTGTTTTTCCTAGGAGTGATATAAAATCGGCAGACGTGGAGGTTTTATAATCCGCATTCGTTGGGAGATTTTTAGTTAATTTTTATAAATTCACTAACTGTTGAGGGGAGACCCATTTTCTTCCTCCCCCTCTCTCTCTCTCTCCCTCCCTCTCTCTCTCTAGTCTTCTTCGTCGTTCTTCAGAGATCTTCGCTATTCTTTGCCAGATTAAGGAGCGGACACTGGAGGATCGAAGCAGGATCGAGCGGACGTGTCACCAATGTCGAACGAATCCAACGAGGTAAGATTTCTGCTAAATTTCCTCTCCTTCATCAATTTCTGGTGTTTCTTTCAATTTCGTCCATTTATTTTTCTATAATTCTTGAATTCGGATGATGGCCGAATGAACACGACCATAGTATGAGCCCCGTTCTTGGTTCCATTTTTCGTGAACACCTGAAATAATTTTCGGACGCATCACATTCTCGGTGGATCAACGATCAGGGGCAGGCGCTACGAAGGCCTCATCCCAAGGATCCTGAACCTGTCTTCGATTCTGAAATCCAGACACCGGATCAGTGGTGAGGATATTCGGAAGTCCTGGCTTTGGCAAGGGCAGTGTCCGGAGGTTGGGCGTTGGGCAGCGGTCGAGCCGGAGGGGCTCGGGCGGAGAAGAGGCTTGCGGCCGGTGCGTGGTGGTTTTCGACCGGGGAATCTTTGGAAGAGCCGAGGACCAGGCCGGGTGGTGTTCACAGTTGGAAGAGTGGCAAGCAGGCGGTCGCGGTTTGGTCGATCAAACAGGGACCAGAGTCCGGGGGTGTGGTGGCATCGTAGCGGTGCTCGGAGTGAGTAGTGGGCCGGAGGCGGTGGCAGCGGCGAGGTGACCGGGAGGATCCTGGAGGAGCCGGGCGGAGGTCGAGCTGGAGGGTCAGCTGGTGTAGTGCTTGGAGCAGCGTTGGTGACCTGGGTCCATCACGATGGAAGGAGAAGTCGGTGGAGAGGCCGGCACGGGTGACTTCGCGGCTGTCACGGTCGGCAGGTGGAACCTCAGGCGGTCAGCGCCTCAGGAATGCGAAGGAAGCTGGGACCCGCTGTTCACGGGTCCTACTGGGCAACGCGACCAAGACCAGCCTTTGGCCGGTCTGATCTGGTGAACCGGACCCAAGGTGGGTCCGGTGGTATGAGGTGGGCTACAACTAGTGGGCCACGGCGGGTTGGACCGGACCGGCGGTCGGGATTGGGCTGGCCGGTCTGGACCGGTTCATTTTGGGCCCCTTGTAGTCGGGGGGCCATATCTCCTAAACGACACGTCCGATTGATGCGACGTCTACAGCTGGGGAAACGTTTCAATGAGGAAGACCTTTTAAAGTGATTTTAGGGGTTCTTCGGTTAGGCACCCGAGGATGGGTGACATGGGGGGATTTAATTTAATAATATCAAATTATTATTAAAGTTTGCAATGGACGAGTATCGCGACCCGGACGTCCGTTTGACACGCTGTTAGAGGCGCTGTGGCCCTGGAGCTGATACAGTCCTTCCACGGTTGGTTCGGAACCTTTGAAGGTTAGTTTGGTTGCTTGGTGGCATGAAACACAATGTGAGAGATTATTTATTTATTTATTTATTTATTGCGTCGGACCTAACTCCTCCTTGGGATGTCCGATTGATGCGCCGTCAACGGTAGCCTGACCCCAGTCCTCTTGTAGACTTTTTGAGATGCCTTCTGAAGCTCTCAGGTTGGAGACAAGGTGCGGGCCCCATAGGGCCTAGTTCGCATTTTTTATGTTGAAATGCCCTTTTTTCACCCGACATCCATTTGGGGTGTTTGAGTACTCATTTCTGAGTGCTTTTCTGAGGGGATTTCAATGGTGCAATATGACCACATAAATTCGGGCCTGAGGTGGGGGCCCCATTTGCGTATAACGCGGGAAATTACTGCTTCTGCATCCGGAGCCTGTTTTAGGCACCGTCAGCGGTGTTACGACCCTGGAATCAAAAAGAATTGACCGGGGTGGTTTCAGGCATTGAAACCGGAGTTTAAGCATGGGCCCTACGATCTGTCCTTAGAGCTATGTGCAGCATACTATGACTTTTTCATCTGGCATCTGTCTAGGGCGTATGGATAGTAGTTTTGGAATGTTTTTCTAGGGTCATCTCGATGGCGCAGTTTGCCCGACTTCATTCGGGACTGAGGTGCGGGCCCCACGAGACGCAGTATGGGAATAAAGCGGTGTTGAATAACTTTTCCACCGGGATCCCATTTCCAGCGAGTAAGTATTCTTTCTCGCATGTTATTCCATGAGGATTAGAACTGTGTAATATTTTCAGGCGAGCGGAGCCTTTTACATGATCGTATTAAATGTGGAAACATGGAAGGGTGATGGCCGGAGGTTCCTTTGACACACTCCAAACCTACACACGGTAGGGGAGCTAGTGACACCCAGTGATGGCATGGGTGCTGAACCTCTACTATGTTTTTTGTTCTCGAGTTGGGTGGTTGCGCGATACCCACTCCATTTATTGTTTCCCAATGTTGTTCCAGCCAGTTGGAATGGCCAGAGGAGTTCCGGGTTTACCCTCTAGCAGAAACTAGGCAGTGGGTTACTTGTCGACTTCTTCCGGGTTTACCCTCCAGCAGAGACTGGGCAGTGGGTTGCCAGTCGACTTCTTCCGGGATTACCCTGTAGTAGAGACTGGGCAGTGGGTTGCTCGTTGACTTCTTCCTGGTTAACCCTCTAGCAGATACTGGGTAGTGGGTTGCCTGTCGACGTATTTTGGGTCTACCCTTCAGCAGGGTTGGGCATTGGGTGGCCTAATGACGCATTTCGGGTCTACCCTTCAGCCGGGCTGGGCAGTGTGTCGCATGTCGACGTATTTCGGGTCTACCCTCTAGCAGGGTTGGGCAGTGGGTCGCCTGTCGACGTATTCCGGGTCTACCCTCCAGCAGGGCTGGGCAGTGGGTCTCATGATTTTGTATTAGGGTTTAACCTTCAGCAGGGCTGGGCAGTGGGTCACCTGTTGGCATTTCTGACTCAGTCCTTCATATGAGGCAAGTCGGTGACTTTTCTCCATGACTACCAGAGCGGGACTCTTGGTTGTATGGGTTAGTGATTTGATATCTTTGACGTGACCTTAGGACATATGAGGATGAGGGGGGATTTTCCCACTGAGACGAGTCGTTGCGATGCGACCTAAAAGCTGTGTGGGTGAGTCAGTACCGCCCAAAGCGGATAGTATCGAGGAGCGGTGATTGAACCCCATTGACTTTTACCTCCTAGGTTGACCTGTAGGATGTTTTGGTTCAGTGTTGGATGTCCTTTGAACTATTGGTGACTCTTCTTAGGATGAGCTTGGAGATAAATATCCCCTTACACACTCATTCAGGATTCCCGTTTAGCACATATATATACACCCTACTATTGATCCCACTCCTTGGGTTTGATTGCTCTTCTTCTAGGAGGCGTGAAGACGTGCAGGGAATGCCACGTGATTTCTGTGTCTTGCTCCTCTTAGTTGGACGAGTCTACTCTCCTACTATTGGCAGTAAATACTCGAAGATAAGATCATCTTCTCACTGTCTCTAGATCCTTTCGTCTGGACGAGTGGGCATCCATTCTCTTGTTGGGTTGAATTTCACTCTCTCTCTTTTGCACTCTTGCACTGTTCTTTTCTTTGTCTACTTCTCACAATTTTTAATACCTCCATTTTTTCTCCCTCGAGCTTTCGGGGCATCCTGCTGAGTATTTTTATACTCACCTCCGCTTGGGCTTTGCCCGCACATGGTGTGCCCTTGCAGATGATGGATAGGTCGGTCGAGACTATGGAGGTGTGTAGAGGACATTGGAGCTTGGTCTGTATTTAGTGGTTGTATCAGGACATTCATGGTGTGAGACTCACCAGCGGTTTACCTTTTATTTACCTATTGCCGGGTTGTGGTACCTTTCTGGTTGGGTGCATGTTTTGCCCCTATTATTGTTCAGTTTACTTGCCAGTACTCTTTCAGCACTTTTCTTATACTGGTTAGTGGTCGATGCATGTATGTTGGTTCCCCCTTTGTAGCAGTGTTGTATATTTCTTTCCTTTCTCTGCAATTTTTCATTGAGTTGGTTGCGTGTGTGTGTACTGTTTCTTAGGCAAAGGCCTCCCTCAGTTTGTATTTCCTTCAACGATAGTCGCCAGCCCAGGGCCTATGGAGGAGGTCTTGGGGTAGTGGAAGATCGAGCCCTGGTATGGGTCGGGTCTTGAAAATGTGGTATCAAAGGTGGTTCGTGCCTTGGGACGTTGTTCGGGCGTCCCTAAAAAGGAATTGGTTGGGATTTAGGGAAACAGTTTTAACGTGTATCGAGAGCGGCTCTCAGGCCAGGGATTCCAGTGATGGTGCGGCAGTTGATGTATCCATTCAACAGGACCCTAATAACACGCTTGTCGACTCGGCATGCTGAGACACTCGTTGCAGGGAAAATTGGTTTTTGCATAACATAGGATTGAGTCTTGACCGTCCTTCTTAAGTCAGCTCTCCATTGTTGTTGTTGTGATATACATATATACTCATCTGATCGCGGTACTCCTTGATAATATTCAAGATGTCTCTGTGAAGACAGCTAGCCAGGATACTAGCTCTGGCTCATGACAATGATTCCGTGAGCGTTGAGGCCTCAGTTCAATATCCATTATACGATTACCCTTTCTCTAGGAGGACATGCGGTAACACCTGCACCTGTGGATTAGCATATAGTACCGGCAGCGAGGGCCGATGACGAGCACAGGCGTGGCACACTACATGGGTTCTAGCATTAGAGACTACTGAGGTTCCACAGTTAGCCATACCATGAGATAGTAATGGGTTGGCTAGAGTCAGTGGTCTGCCTCTTCAGGCTTGTTCAGACACTGACAGGTTAGATGGTGGCTTTGACAGCCAGTCTTTCTCCACCACGTAGTTTGGCATAGTAGATCCAGGGTTACATAGATACAAGATGAGTTGGTATTCTCATGGGATGACTTCTAGCAGCTATTTTTTGAGGAGTACTACCCCTCGTACTTACGCTCTTCGCAGTTTCGGGAGATGGTGGATCTTCAGCAGGGAGTGATAATAGTGGCTGGGCACACGACTAGGTTTGCAGACCTTACTCGGTACTCTTTGTACGTGTCCCATGATGACAACTACCAAGCAAAAAATATTGAACGAGATCTCTGTAGAGGATATTTGTGCCAGTGTAGTGCCCTTGTGCATCCTCTCGCATCTCAGGGTACTAGAGCAGGCAATGGTGAAAGATAAATTTCTGGTTGAGGGACGTCAATTGGTGGGGCCTTGACATCGGAGGATTCCCCTTTGATGAGACTCAGGAATATGGTCGGGGACAATGTAGAGAACTAAGATATCCCAGGGAGGACTTGTGCTATGTTTGTGATGTGTGAGATCACGTGGCATGAGACTACTCGACCAAATGTGGTGAGTCTTCCGGATATTTGGTAGGTGCACCGCCATGATAGAGGTAGTGGCGTGATAAGAGAACTCCCAGGTGTGGACAGGGTGGTCCCCAGGGAGGCAGTGTCGGTAGAAATTAGGAAGAACCGTGGTTGGCGTACGACATTTCGAGGTCCTTCCACCACCACTAGGTGGCCCATGTCAGGCTCAGGAAGCTGACAGATGGGGCCGCGGGCGGCTGTGTGCTGTGCTTGATTACAATCCTACAGTGCAAGAGATGATAAGAGGTATGCCCTATGTATTTTTCTACTTTTCTAAGTAGAACATGTTAGAAACAGGGTGAGGTACTCTTTCTTCTAACTCCTTTCTCGAGGGGTTACCGAGGGTGATGTGGGGTGTCGGTGTAACCCTCTGTTGGTGCTGTTGGTGGTAGTTTTCCTCTGTGAATGTGGAGACGCTATCTTCAGGGAGAGCACTTTCTGGTTTTCTCAAAACACCAGTTTCTCAGGTGTGTCCCCACACAGAGAGACTTGAACCGGATAACATGGTGCTGGATGGAGATTCTACAGGAGGGGAAGAGTTGTCTGTAGTTTATGAAGCCGACTCCTTTGTTGGATGAGCGTGTAAGAGAGTCTCGATCGTGATGCACCGGCTTTGAAAACTTGTGTGACCGGATATCCTTGGTTGTTTCACCAGATGGGTATTCTGAATGAGGGAATCACGAGACCATGTTCCAGGAACAAACAATGATTTCGGTCACGGCGAGGAAAGTAGAGGTGCGGCCGAAAAAGACCCCAGAGTTTGTTTGGGGCATTCGGGAATTGTGCAAATGGTTGAAAGGTTGCCTACCATCTTGCCCGACCCTCCCAACAGAAGGAGTGGGCGCACAATGTCTTCCACATGTTGTAGATGATGAGGTGAGAGCATATTCCTACACATGTCCTTGAGAGTAACAGACATTATTTTAACCATCCCTTTGGTTCTCAAGTTGTGTTTGAATGTTGATGTGCACATTTTCTTAGGCACGAGAGAGCTATGTATGAGCTCTGTATCCCGATTTGTTTTTCCTAGTTTTTCTTTTCGGTGATGAAAATCATGAAGGAGGGAATGATTTAAGAACCCATTTTATGCGACTCTAAGACTTTGAAAATTTATTTATTTCATTCCAGAGAAGGTCTTTCAGATGGAGTGAAATTACGAGGCCCAGTGTTCCCGGAATTAATTATATTAAAATGTTAAGTGTTTTTATATTATGCACATGTGGTTAACAAAAGAAAATTTGACATCACTTAGACGGTTGATTGGATCAGAAATCCGAGACCACGGTTGGGTCTGGAACGCGGTGGTTACCCTAGTTGTGACATAAAATGTGTCGGCGTGGGATGTTCGGACCCCTTTCCCATTGGCGGGGTGTTAAATGGATGATTAAATTATCAGATTATTCCTTTAATAGAAAAAACCCAGGTAACTCAGAAATGGTTTATCGAATGGGAAAACTAAGGGTACCGTTGATTTCGGAGCATTCCGTTTACCCTATGTGGGGGGTAAAAGTTGCGGGTGCGAGTCTACTGTGAGAGATGTCACCCAGGGGGAAAATGGTCATTTCGCAATGACCACTTATTGATTATTATCACTGAAGTTCCTTTTAAATAAATTTTATACGAAGTCTCGGAATGGAAACCCAAGACTTCCATTGAGTTCTAAATGTGGTGTTTTTCCTATTCGTGATATAAAATAGGCGGGCACAGAGGTTTCATAATCCACGTCCGTTGGGAGAGTTTTAGTGAGTTTTTATAAATTCACTAAGTGTTGAGGAGAGACCCATTTTCTTCCTCCCTCTCTATCTCTCTAGTGTTCTTCATCGCTCTTCGGAGTTCTTCACTGTTCTTCACCAGATTAAGGAGCAGAATCTGGAGGATCAAAGTAGGATTGAGCAGACGCATCGCCAATGAGGTAGGATTTCTGCTAAATTTCCGCACCTTTGTCAATTTCTTGTGTTTCATTCAATTTCATCGTTTTAATTTTCTATAATTCTTGAATTCGGGTGATGACCGAATAAACACGGCCATCGTCCAAGCCCCGTTCTTGGTTACGTTCTACGTGAACAACCGCTATAATTTTTGGATGCATCAAATTCTCGGCGGATCAACGATCGGGGGCAGGCGCTACGAAGGCCACGTCCAGAGGATCCCAAACCCACGTTTGGTTCTAAAATCGGGCCACCGGATCGGTGCCGGTGGCCGTTGTAATTCCCGACTCTGGGAAGGGCGGTGGCCAGAGGTCGGGCGTTGGGCAGTGGTCGTACTGGAGGGGCTCGGGCAGAGAGGAGGCTTGCGGCCGGTGCGTGGTAGTTTCTGACGGGGGAAGCTTCGGCGAAGCGGGGGACCATGCCGCGTGGTGTGCTCGGTCGGCAGAGCGGTGAGAGGGCATCCACGGTGTGGTCGAGCAGGCAGGGACCAGAGTCCGGGGGTGTGGCAGTGTCGCAGTGGATCTCATAGGGAGCAGCGGGCCGGAGACGCCGGTTGCGGCGAGGTGACCGGGATGAGCCGGGAAAAGATCGACCCGGAGGGTCGGCAGGTGCGGAGCTCAGAGTGGCGTCGACAACCTGGGTCTATCGCGATCAAAGGAGAAGCAGGTGGAGAGGCCGGTACATGCGACTTTGTGGTTGTCGCGGTTGGCAGGTGGAACCCGAGGCGGTCAGCACCTCAGGCGTGTGGAGAAAGCAGGGGCCTGCGGGTCCTGCTAGGCGATGTGACCAAGACCGGCCTTTTCGCCGGTCTGCTCTGGTGAACCGGACCCGAGGTGTGTCCGGTGGATTGAGGTAGGCTGCGGCAGGTTGGACCGGACCAGTGGTCGGGACCGGTTCATTTTGGGCCCCCTTGCATTCGGGGGGTCGTATCTCCTAAACGGTGCGTCCGATTGACGCGTCGTCTATGGATGGGAGACCGTGTCGACGATTCATCCCTTTTAAAGTGTGTTTAGGGGTTTTCAGTTATGCACTCAAGGACGGGTGACCCGAGGGGCTTTAATTTTAAAAATAATAGAATTATTATTAAAGATTGCAACGGATGGGCTTCGCGATCCGGACGTCCGTCTGACGCGCCGTCAGAGGCGTTGTGGCCCCGGATCTGAGATGGTCCTTCAAATGTAGGTTCGGAACCTTTGCAGGTTGGTTTTATTTCATGGTGGCATGAAACACAATGTGAGAGAGTGATTAATTAATTAATTAATTAATTTCTACGTCAGACCTAACTCCTAGTTGGGATGTCCAATTGACGCGTCGTCAGTGGCAGCGTGACCCCAGTCCTCGTGCAGACATTTTGAGATGCTTTTTCAAGCGCTCGGGTTGGAGACAAGGTGCAGGCCCCATAGGGCCTAGTTTCCACGTTTTACAGTGAAACACCAATTTTTCACTGGACATCCATTTTGGGTGTTTGAGTACTCGTTTTTTGAGTGTTTTTCTGAGGGGATTGCAACGGTGCAATCTACCCACCTAAATTAGGGCCCGAGTTGTGGGCCCCACGGGGGCCCATTTGCGTATAAAGTGGGGAATTTCAGCTTCTACATCTGGAGTCTGTTTTAGTGCCATCAGCGGTGTTATAACCCTTTCATCGAGGTGAATTGACCTGGTTGGTTTCAGGCGTTGAAACTGAAGTTTAAGCGTGGGCCCCACGGTCCGTCCTTAGAGGTGTGTGCAGCATACTGCAACTTTTTCATCTTCCGTACTTCATGGGTGTATAGATAGTCGTTTTGGAATGTTTATCTGAGGGCATCATGATGGCGCAGTTCGCCCGACTTCTTTCAAGACCAAGGTGCAGGCGCCACGAGACGTAGTATGGGCATAAAGCGGTGTTGAATAACATTTCCACTAGGAGCCCATTTCCAGCGAGTAAGTAGTCTATCCCGCGTGTTTTTCCATGAGGATTACAACGATGAAATCTGTTCAGGCGAGCAAGGCCTATTACGTGATCATATTAAATGTGGAAACATGGAAGGGGAACAGCCAGAGGTTCCATCGACACACTCTAGACCTATGCAAGTTAGGGGTGCTAGTGACACCCAGTGATGGCAGGGGAACTGAACCTCTACTATGTGATTTGTTCTCGAGTTTGTGGGTTGCGCGATACCCACTCCATGTTTTATTTCCCAGTGTTGTACCATATAGTTGGGATGGACAGAGGAGTTCTGGGTTTACCCTCCAGCAGAGACTGGGTAGTGGGTTGCTCATCCACTTCTTTTGGGTTTACCCTTTAGCAGAGACTGGGAAGTGGGTTGCTCGTCGACTTATTCTGGGTTTACCCTCAAAGTGAGACTGGGCAGTGGGTTTCTCGTCGACTTCTTCAGGGTTTAACCTCTAGAAGAGACTAGGCAGTGGGTTGCCTCTCGACGTATTTCGGTTCTACCCTCCAGCAGGGCTAGGCAGTGGGTCGCCTGCCGACGTATTTCGGGTCTACCCTTCAGCAGGGCTGGCCAGTGGGTCACATGTCGACGTATTTCGGGTCTACCCTCTAGCAGGGTTGGGCAGAAGGTTGCCTGATGATGTATTAGGGATTACCATCCAGTAGGGCTAGGCAGTGGGTAACCTGTTGGAATTTTAGACTCAGGCCTTTTTATGAGGCTAGTCAGTGACATTTCTCTGTGACTACCAGAGCGGGTCTCTTGGTTGTACAGGTCAGTGATGTGACATCTTTGACGTATCCTTAGGACAAACAAGACTGAGGGGAACTTTTCCCACTGAGAAGCGTCCTTGCAACGCGACCTAAAAGTCATACGGGCAAGTCAGTGCTACCCAAATCGGATAGTATCGAGGTGCGGTGATTCAGCCCCTTTGACATGTACCTCCTAGTTTCACGTGCAGGATGTTTGGGTTCAGTGTTGGATGTTCGTTGAACTGTTGGTGAGTCTTCTTGGGCTTATCTTGGAGATAGAAATCCCCTTAAACACTCATTCTGGTTTCTCATTGAGCATATATATATACACCCTACTGTTGATCTCACTCCTTGGGTTCAATTACTCCCCTTCTCGGAGGGGCGAATACACGTGGGGTATGCCATGTGCTTTCCGTTTCTAACTCCTCTTTGTTGGATGAGTCTACTCTCCTGCTATGGGCAGCGAAGACTCGATGACAATTTCGTCTTCTCATAGTCTCTAGCTCCTTGCATCTGGATGAGTGTGCTTCCTTTCTCTTGTTGGGTTGAGCTACACTCTCTCTCTTTTTCACTGTTGCATTGTTCATTGCTTTGTCTACTGCTCAACATTTTTAGTACCTCCATTTTTGCTTCCTTGAGGTTTCGGGGCATCCTACTGATTATTTTTATACTCACCCCTTCTTGGTATTTTCCCGCACTTGGTGTGTCCTTGTAGAAGACGGATAGGTTGGTCAAGACTACTGAGGTTAATAGAGGACATAGGATCTTGGGCTGCGTTCAGTGGCCGTAGTAGGACTTTTTGGGTGTGATACTCACCTGCGGTTTTCCTTTGTTTTACTTGTTTCCAGGTTTTGGCACCTTTTTGGTTGGGCACGTGTTTTTCTCCTTTTATTGTTAAATTGACATGGCAATACTTTTTCAGCACTTTTCATGTACCGGTTTGGGGTCGATGCATGTATGTTGGTTCCCCCGTTCTAGTAGTGTTGTATCCTGCTTTCCTTTCTCTACACTTTTGCATTGAGTTGGTAGCATGTGTGTGTAAAGTATCTTAGGCAAAGTCCTCCCATTGTTTTTTGTGCCTTTGGGGATTGTTTCTATCCCCTAGCCTATGGAGGCGGGCCTGGGGTAGTTGCGGCTCAAGCCCCGATACGGGTTGGGTCATGGCATGGTAATCCATACGTATGCACGAGCGACAATATCATTCTATTGATGGTAAAATCAGATAAAAGTTGATGTTTTATAATATATACAGATTCAGGAACATATTATATTTATTATTTACATCAATTATAATCATTATTATACCCATCCAAATAATGAATTGTTGAATAACAGACTACACCACGACGTGGAGACGGTAAGCTGTACGTACGCACATATGGTGACTTTGTCATTCGTAGGATGGATAGAATAATGAATATAGTTGTACCATATTTATAATAACATCACAGTATGTATAGTGTACTGAGGATATTATTTTGGTATGTAAACACCAAATAAAGAGGAAGTGGAAGAAGAAATGATCTTTAAAAGAGGTGATTAAATTATTACCTCTTCTTCGGGTGCTTCATTTTGATTTGATCAAAATGGATCCTTGAGTAATATTTTGATCAAAGTAAGGCCTCTATATTAATGTGATGGTATTTGAGAGGATATTTGATTAGGGGTTATCTGAGAAAAAAGGATTTGGAGGTGTGATTCTGAGAGATGGGGAATTACCATTTAATAAGATAGGTGAGGATCACTTTAAGAAAAGTTTGCGATATTATTTTATTATACAATCATATTTGGTTTATAATGGCTCAAAAAGAATTTATTTAGGGGATAAGGTGGCGTTGGATTGAAAACCTCTCAAAAAATATATTTTAGATAGGTTTAAGTCACCATATTAACCTTATATTTTAGATTTAACTCTTCGTTAATTAATATAACTTTTACCATAAATTCTTGAATTATTATATTAAATGGTTCATAAACACACTATAAAAATACAAGTGAACCCCGAGTGGTGGATTATTTATATATCAAACATTATCTATGTCCTTTGGTATAACCTTATAATTTTTTGGAATAATATATCAATTAATAATATAGTATTTGTTTTAAAAACTCATTTACGTCAATTTTAATAGTATTTAGTATTTGGTTTTTGTGAAATTTATAAAATCTTTTTCACTTCGAAAAAAATTTATTTAATCAACACTTACATGTCATATTAACCAATAAAATTCTTGTAATGCATTAGAACTCTCAATTTAACTTTATTTTAATATTTAAAATATCAATTATTTTAATCATTCATTAGTAAGGTAATTGTTGCATCATAATTGGGTCCTAAATAACTGTAATTATTTAATGTCTAAAGATTATAAATAAAAAAACCATTATGTGTGAAATATTTTTAGACTTATAATGAATATTTGTAGTTGAATTTATCATATGTATAACCCCATATTAAAAATGTTTTAGTTATTAAAAGTTGAATTTAACACTTTTAACTCTTCTTTAAATAACATATAATAAATGTCCTAATCAGATCCATGTGGACGAAAATGATCATATTATATTCCTAAGGTTGACTTAAGTCGAAATAAACTTATCCAATAGATTTTGGAAATGGCTTAGGGTAATTATAATATCATTTTTATCTTTAATTAACCTATTTACATTTAATCGTGGTAAATAAAATTTAAAAATTACTATTCACCAAAAATTATTTTCATCTTATTAAACTACATTTTACGTACTGATTTCAACCATGTCTCTCCGATTTTTGAAATTCAATTCATAGAAGTGGTAAAATTATGTTTTATGAAAATTTGGTAACGCGCCTAGAAGGTGGGTAAAAGACGTTAAAAATTTCAATACAATTTTATACATCTAATTTTATTATTAAATGACTCCAATGAATTAAATTCAACTAATATAGGTATTATGTATTTATTTTGAATTAAAATAAATTTAAATAAAATATATCATTTTTTAAATAAAAAGTCGGTTTTAAATAATAACCCAGTGTTTTTTCCCAATTCATCAAAAATTGAAAGTTTTCAGAAAATTACCAAAAATTCACCATAAGATAATTTTGATATTTTGAATCAAAAAATGAAGTCCATTATGGAAAATAAAATTAATACAATTTTAAAAAGTGGGTATTTCTATTCATAACGGCTATTTTTTTAATGGTTGGGGCCGAAGCCACAATTAATTATTAAAAGCAATGACCACTTCAGACTAGGTAGAGGGTGACCCATAACATAGCCCGAAGGCCCAAGGCCAAGTGACATGAATACAAGGCTTGAAAGCCCATTTTTTCCCAAAGGACCCCTCAGTGAATTGTACTACTACAGTACTCACGCTTCGACAGTAGCTTCTATAGTATCACCACCCCAACTGTACCTACTATAGTCCCTCTGCCGCTACAGTGTCGTCGCTGCTACGTTCCTCAGGTTCCCTCATTTCCTCTTCCATCATATGGTTTCTCCATTGAAATTTTACCAGACGAGTCATCCGGTTTCTCAAGACTTGTTCTCTAGTATCAAGAATCGCGATAATATCTTTACAATAAGATAGATCATGTTACAGTTCTATTTCATCATAGGTGATTACATGCGTCGGGTCATGCATGTATTTTCAGAATAGTGATACGTGGAACACATCATAAACTTTGTGGAGACTTGGCAGAATTTCCTAACGATAATCTAAAACTATAATTCATTATATAATTTCAAAAGGTCTGATATACCTTGGACTTAATTTACCCTTCTTACCAATTCATAAAACACCCTTACATTGAGATAAATTCAAGAAAACATAACCTCCTACTTGAAATTACAAATCATTCCTTTAGTTATCGTCCTAGCTCTTTTGCCTACTTTGCATTTCATTGATGTGGGTTTGGATAATCTTTACCTTTCCCATTCTTTCCTCAATAAGTTTGGGGAAAACAATTTTTTTTTACCAACATCATCCCAAATAGTTAATACACCTCATATTTTTTCATATAACGCTTCATATGGTGCCATTTAAATACTTGAATGGATGCTATTGTTATAGTAAAATTCTACCAGAGGTAAATATTGTTCCAAGAAACCTTGAATGTCAAGTGAGAAAGATCTCAGTATGTCTTCTATGGTTTGAATAGTCCATTCTGATTGTCCACCAGTTTGTGGGTGGTAGGCAGTGCTCAAATGATGTTAATTATCTAGGTCCTTCTAAGGACATTTGTATAATTATGTTGTAAAATGGGGATCACGATCTGAAACAACCGATAGGGGTATTCCATGAAATCTTACAACGTCCATCATATATATAGTCTTGTTAAACATTCAAGTGGTAAATCATCTATAATGGCAAGAAAATGTGCTGACTTGGTAAGACGATCAACAATGACCCATATTGTATCTTTCCTTCTAGTATTCCTTGGTACCCCATGAATAATCCATCATAATATCATCTCATTTCCACTCAGGTATGGGAAGACGTTACATGAATCCTCTAAGATGTTGTCTTCGAGCCTTCACCTGTTGAAAAACCATACATCTTGACACATAATCAACAATATCCCTCTTCTTGTTATCCCACCAAAAATAATCCTTCAAAACATTATACATCCTAGTTCTACCAGCATGTATAGAGAAATCAGAGCTATAAGCATCATCTAGAAATTTCTTTTTTATATCAAGTATGCCAGGAACACAAAGTGTCTTCCCCATTTTCAAAATTCCATCTTCAAATATGAAGTCAATCAGTAACCCATTATTCACAGCTTTAATTTTCTTTTGAAAATCCTCATCAGCAGTCTAAGAAATTTTTATCCTTTCTAGTAAAGATGGTTTGTAAATCATTTGAAATCATATTAATTTTTCACCTTCTAGTATTATTCCCGTATCTATCTTTACTAGATACTTAATCATAGGATCCCATACAACTCTAATATTGTCCAAAACTCCCTGATCCTTTCTTCAAAAAGCATGTGCCACATTATTTTCCTTCCTAGGGTGGTAATTTATAGTGCAATCATAATCCTTGAGTAATTAAATCCATCATATTTGCCACATGTTGAGTGATTTCAGTGTGAAAATATACTTTATACTCTTGTGATCTATATATATCTCACATTTTTAACCATAGAGATAGTGTCTCCATATCTTCAAAGAAACGATTATAGCTGCTAACTCAAGATCGTGAGTGGGATATTTTTGTTCATTAATTTTTAACATTCATGATTCATAGGCAATAACTCTATCACTCTGCATAAGGACACAACCAAGTCATTTCTTTTAAGCATCATTTAAAATAAAAAACTCGTCATTCCATGATGGTATAGTCAATATATTACCATTGAATAATCTTATCATCAGTTCTTCAAAACATTAATCACACTCTTTTTTTCAGACAAATTTAACCCCTTTACGTGTTATCCTGGTTACTGGATTAGAAAATCGAGCAAAATCTTAGATGAAATGCCAATTATAACCTGCAAAACTAAAAAAACTAGGTACCATAGTCATATTAGTTGGTGTTGGAAATTCTTGTATTTCCCTTGTCCTAGATGGATCAACAGAGATTTCATCGTTAGAGACAATATGGCCATGAAAAGAAATCCCTTGAATCCAGAATTCACACTTTCTAAACATCCCATATAATTTATTTCTTCTAAGTGTCTTTAGAATATTGTGCAACTTATTTTCCAGATCTTCATAGATTTTGGAGTAAACTAAGACATCATCAATAAATAAAACTACAATTTCAACATGATATTACTTGAAAACTTAATTCATTGGATCCATTAAGATCATGGAATCATTATTCAGTCCAAAAGGAATCACTGTAAACTCGTTATGCTCATACCTGGTACAAAATGTTATTTTCTAAATGTGTTCCATCTTCATACACGACTGATGATATCAATATTGATGGTTTATCTATCAAAAATATTGATCTATATGAAGTTGATCGAATAAATCATCAAGTTTAGGTAGGGGATACTTATTCATTATTTCAATAGCATTGATACCCCTATAGACAATTCACAACCTCATAGATCCATATTTCTTATTAATAAAAAGAACATTCCACCCCATAGAGAAACACTATGCCGAATAAATTATTTATTACTCAATTCCTTTATATGTTTCTCTAGTTAAACTAATTCCATAGTGGTTATTCTTTATGGTATCTTTGATACGGAACATGAACCAGGAATTAAATCAGTGGAAAACTATATTTCACATTCTGGAGGATGTCTAGGTAAATCCACTAGAATCACATCAACATATTATTGCACAATAGGTACATCACTTATTTGAACATTCCTTTCCTCACACATAGTAATTTCATTCCCTTCCACCCCAATAATTGAATTTCATATACCTATGGGGGAAGATCTAGATAAAAATCTTATGGTGACATTTCTTCTCTAAGGACAAGGTAGTCCTTATCATCATCTAAATGGTAACCTCGTTATTCTTAAAATAATCTTTCACATCATGTTTTGAAAGCTAATCCATAACGAGGATTATATCAAATTCAATCATGGTTATAACGATGAGATCTACCGATAAAGAAAAATTATATGCCCCAATGGGAAATGATTCACAAAAGATTGTTGCAATGATAATTCATATAAAATTTTTGACTAAAAACTCCCCTGTTAAATAAAATTTGAAATCTCTAATTTTCATTAAAAAATGGAAAGATATGAAACAATGATATGATCTAGAATCAAATAAAGCTTTGGCTAAATTTTGGGAAACCATTAAATTACCTACCACCATGTCATTCGAAGCTTCAAATTCAACAGTAGTGATAAAAAATGCTTGGCCTTTCTCCCTTCTCCTTCTCTGAAGTATGTTTCTCTGGCACATATGAAATTCATTTACATAATGAAAAATTTCTCTAGAATTATAGCATTTAATGTTGAAATACTATTTCATTCCCTTGCAAACATGAGTTTAGTGGCCTTTTTCGCTTCACATGTAACTGAATATCATTCCCTTTAGGAAATTACCGAGGTGTTTCTTCATATATTTAATAGAGGATGAAAAATCAAATTTTCCATTCTTCCCTGTATTTTCATTTCAAGAGTGTTCAAAAGATCTCTTCTTATCTCGACTTTCATGAAATTCGTAAGACTTATAGAATTCTTTTTCTCTCTTAATAGAACATGTGACAATGTATTCGTACGATGAGAAGGATTGTTAGACTAATACATGATAGAGAAATGGTTTTAAACTATCAAAGAATCAATCAATCTTACAACTTGGGTTAAATATATAATCTGTTGCATGCCTTGTTATCCTTTTAAAGACAGCCTCATACTTTGCAACATTTTCATCCTCCTTTTACCTCAGACTCAGAATTAGGTATTCCATATCTCTTAGATGGTCATGAGGAAAGTGTTTTTCGAATAACAGTTCTTTAAAATCCCTCCATTCCTTATTTAATACTTTTTCATCCTCATTTGGGTTTTCAATTAATTATGACCATTGATCTACAACTCCCCTAAGGAGAAAAACTACCATGACATATTTTATCTTTTCGATACTCCCCAAAGAATGAAATATTTTCTCTGAGAAACATATCCATTTCTCAACTACAATTGGATTTTTAGTCCCATTTAATGATGGTGGTTGTTGCCTCATAAAGTGGTCTTACATTGATCCCCTGCGTTTTAGATCAGGGTGCTCCATACAGGTAAGGTTATTATTCATACCCTGAGTGAGTTTCCCAAGTATGGTTATAAGTTGTTCTGCACCAGTTGCATCACCATCTTCACTATAATTATCTTTACTATGAGAGAAATCCCTACATGGATTATATGCA
Source organism: Viscum album (assembly GCA_963277665.1). NCBI lineage: Eukaryota > Viridiplantae > Streptophyta > Magnoliopsida > Santalales > Viscaceae > Viscum > Viscum album. The sequence continues at coordinate 1,923,684,202 of OY728133.1, read as the reverse complement.
ATGATACAGTTTCCATTCCTTCCACTATCTTTCATTTCTAAACAATGGAATATATTATATTTTTTATTAATCGCAACAAATAATTCCAAACTAGAAAAATACCTAACATAAATTGAATAGTTTATTCATATAATCCATAATCATAAAAAAATTCATTGAGGATGTGTTTAATCATAAATCCTTCATAATGGTTTATAAATAAAATGTCATTTATTCTATGAAAAAATCCCGAGAGTGTCGTAACTATGTGTGAAGAAATGCATATTGTCATGTACCAGGATACCCCGAGTCATGCATGAAACTCCTTGTCTAAGTTTTCACTCCAAGGAAAATCTTTTCCAGAGCAGCCTCTATCTGATCATATCTAGACATGGATGTATTTCTTCAAAAATTCACAAAATATCTACATTTCCAAAATACTAGGATGTTATTATATACTAATCCTCAATGCCTATCTTATGGTAATGTTCTCTAATCATATTTTTTTAAATATATTTTCCAATATTTGTACTAAACATCCTCTGATACCAACTATAATGCCCCAACCCTAGTTACATAGATTCGGTGCATTATAACATAACATTGGAATGATCACTAGAGACCGTGACTTGAATTATTGATTAGTTTAGTAGCCTTGGAAGTTCTAAATGAAAATATAAGTTTTACATTATATCGTTAAATGAAAAAACAACAACATTGTTTCCCCTTCTAACTTAATCATATCCCATAGCATATTCGTATAGGTTAATTTTAATATACCTATTCACATTTAGGGAAAACTAAAACATAGGAAAGGATGAGCTCAGATGCTCAGTAATGATAACATTATAACGAAAACTATCATCAATAATCATAAACAATTATGGAAATGTATACGACTAAAACACAAGACCTTTAAACATAAAAATCACCATAATATGGAAAATATAAATCATATATTTCCATTTACTTATTCACATTGATATTCTAAAAGTTGAATAATCACATGTAATATCAATGGCCAATTTCATAATCATGGAATTCAAAATTCTAGACATCATAACCACATAGTCATGGCCTCGTGCCAAGAGAAAAAATAATAATAGGTCAAGGATCTCTGTAAAGACACTAGTATGTCTTCTGAGACCTATCGATGCATCGAGGATCTATATTAGGCTCCACTAGTAACTTACTAATTCCAATGCATTATTCATATGAAAATATTGAATCATAACATAAAGAATCTTATTAAAACTAGCATACAAAATGTTAATACTTTATCAATAAACGAAAAAATTAATAAAAATAACATATCCACAATCATATATATCACAAAACCTTCAATACAATATGGATGATTATATCATAATAAATCAACATCAAACATGTGTAAAATTAATCAAAGGAACTTGACATAGATGAAATCAAAACTATTTTATAGGAATACATATTTCTATTTTGAAATCATTTAAAATTCATGTAATTATAAAATAAAATATTTATTTTGAAAATATTCCAATAAGCATGTTAGGGAAGCTTCAACGATTTTATAAAGGTGGAAAATTTCCACACCCACCATAGAAGTTAAAAAAACAATCTTACTTTAATTTGTGGAAAATGTCATAATGTCCTTGTTTGGGAGATGACATAATTATACCTATAAAACCATTTTATAAAAATTAAAATGAGGGTATAAATGTATTTAACCCATAGACTAGTAAATAGTAAAAATGTTTTGAAATACATATTTAAGAAACACAGATGACTATGATAAAGATGTCCCAGTAGATACTCACGAATAAACAACCTCGGATAATGAAGAGATTGTAGAATTAACCATTACCTTGTACATTTCCATGATTGAGGTTACATTAACGTCTAGTATAATTGTTAAATCATTGTAATTAAATTATAAAAAACCACGTACATAAATATGATATCATATATGATCTTTTAATATGGATTTGTTAACAATATTTCAGTTATATCGTTTTTTCGGGTGTTAATTGATTCGTTTTCCTTTATATGTTTTATTATGTAAGTTAGGATTTTTGTGGATTGGATGTATTTGATTCATATCCATAATTATATTAAGTTCAAATTCATTATTATTATTCATAAAATGAAAATTATTCTTGAATGACTACAATGGGTAATGAATCTCATCTTGTTCGTGGAGACAGTAATCCATACGTACGCATGTGCAACAATATCATTATATTGATGGTGAAATCATATGAAATTGGATGTTATATCTCATATAAATAATAATTAACATGTTATATTTATTCTTTTAATCAATTTTACTCATTATTATACCCATCCAAATAATGAAGTGTTGAATAAAAAACTACACCACGACGTGGAGACGGTAAATCGTACGTACACACGTATGATAACATTTACATTTTTATGATGGATAGAATAATGAATATGGTTTAAAATATTTATAATTATATCACAGTTAGTATAAGGTACTATAGTTATTATTTTCGTATGTAAAAAATAGAGAAAGTGGAAGTGGAAGAAGAAAAGAACTTTGAAAGAGCTGATGAAATAATTACCTCTTCTTCTGGTGTATCCTTTTAATTTGATCAAAAGGGAATCTTAGGATGGCTTATGATAAATTTAAGGCCTCTAGGATGATGTGAGTGAAGTTGGGAGGATATGTTTTTTTAGGGGTTTCCTGAGCCAAATGTCTATGGAGGAGGGATTTTGAGAGAAGGGGAATTACCCTTTTATAAGATATGTGAGGGTCACTTTTGGAAAATCTTGAAATATAATTTTATTAAAAAATTATATTCATTTTATAATTCCTCCAATAGAATTTTTTTCTAGGATAAGGTCATTTTGGGTATAACACCTCTAAACCAATAGGTTTTAGATATGTTTAGGCCACCATATTAACCTCATCTTTTAGATATAACTCTTAGATAAATAGTTTAACTTTTACCATGTATTCTTGTATTATTATAATAAATAGTTAATAAAAATATTATCAAAAGACAATAGAACCCCTACTGGTTAATTATTCATATATCTAACCTTATATATAACCTTTTTCTGAACCTTTTATTTTTAGGAATATTATATCAATTAATAATATAGTATTTGTTTTAAAAACACATTTATGTCAATTTTGACACTATTTTGTATTTGGTTTTTGTGAAAGTAATAAAAACTTTATCAATTTGAACAAAATTTATTTAATCAACCCTAATATGTCATATTAACCTATAAAATTGGTTGAATTCATCAAAAGTCTCAATATACATTTATTTTGATATTTCAAATATCAGTTATTTTTATCATTCATTAATATGGTAATTACTACATTATCATTGTGTCATAAATAAATTTAATTATATAATGTCTAAAGATTATAAATAAACAACCATTATGTATGAAATCTTTATATATTTCTAATTAATATTTGTAGTCTAATTTAACTTATGTATAATCCTATATTAAAAATGATTTAGTTATTAAAATTTGAAATTTATAATGTTAACTCTACTTTAAATAAAATATAATAAATGTATTAATCTAATCCAAGTGGACCAAAAGGGTCATATTTTATTCCCAAGTTTGATGTGGGTTGAAATATAATTATCCAATAGAATTATGACATTGGTTAGGGTAATTACAATATATTTTTTACCTTTAATTACCCTATTTTCTGTTTACCGCGGTAAATAAAATTCAAAAGTTACTATTCACCAAAAAATATTTTCATCTTATTGAATAAAATTTTACTTACTAAGGTCAACTATGTCTCTAAGATTTTTGAAATTCAATACACATAAGTAGTAAAATTATGATTTATGTAAATTTTCCAATATTCCTAGAAGGTGGGGAAAAGATGTTAAAACTTTCAATAAAATTTTATACATATAATTTTATTATAAAATGACTCTAATTCATTAAATTGAACTAATATAGGTATTATGTATATATTTTTACTAAAAATATTAAATAAAATGAATAATTATTTAAATAAAAAGTCAGATTCAAATAGTAACATAGTTTTTTTCACTATTCGTCAAAAATTGAATGTTTTCATTAAAATACCAAAAATTCACCCAAAGATAATTTTCATCTTCTGAATCCAAAAATGAAGTCCATTTTGAAAAATAATATTTATAAAATATCACAAAGTGGGTATTACTATTCACAATGGCTAGTTTTATTGGTTGTGGTGTGCTAGAACTCGAAGTTGCGTACAACGCAAGCTATTGCATTATTCAAAGAGAAATGTATTGTGGAAGCTTGGGGTGTTACACAATATGTTTTGGTCCCACAAACATTCTCTCATCGACTGAAACCCAAAAAGTTAGAGTACAACAAGTATTTTCATATAATGATTTATATGACACCATTTGAATTTGTGAATAGAAGACATTTTAAGAGTAAAACTCTACTAAAGGAAAATATTGATCCAACATTCCTTGAATATCAAGTTAGATAAAACAAAAAATTTATTCTATACTTTCAATTTCCCATTTGGATTGTTATTGAATTGAGGTGATGGGAAGTGCTCAAATTAGTCTCAATATCAAGATAAATTTGAAGACACTTATAGAATTTTCATTTCAATCATGTGTCACGATTTAACACAATTGAAATAGGTACATCAAGGTGTCTTACACCTTCCATTATAAAGGGTTGTGTAAGTTCCCATAGAATGAAATCTTCTCTTATAATTATGTATGAACATATTTTGTAAGACTATCAATAATAAACCATATTGAATAAGTATTTCTAGAAATATTTGGAAATATAGAGACCAATTATATAATAATTTTTTCTTTTTCCACATAAGAGTAGGTAGATCTTTAATGAATACACTAAGATAATATCTCTCATCCTTCTCATGTTGACAACCCAAACATCTTTATTCATAATTATAAATTTACCTCTTCCTATTATCCCACCAAAAAAATTCCTTAAAATATATATACGTATTGGTGTTACTCAGCTATAAATAAAAAATTTATCTCTAATCATAGTCTTATAATTCCAATTTCATCTCAGGTATGGATAGAACACATAGCTTCTTTCCAACTTTTAGAGTGGTATCATCATATATAAAGTCTTCTAATTTCCAATCATTAACATATTAAATCTTCTTTTGAAAGTTATCATTTTCAGTCTTAGAATATTCTACATTTCCAATATATATATATATATGGTTGGGAAATTATTTAAAGAAGTGGTTATGTTTACCATTAATTAATAATTATCATATCCAAATTTACTAAATCCTTGTATATGTGGTTCTTTTTTATCTTCATTTTGGTTTGGACTCTATGTTTTTTATTTCATTATGAATTAACAACCTTATTTTCCTTCACTATGTGGTAGTGTTTTGAGAAATCAAAATGCATGAGATCCTATAGACCTTAAATTTTCCTCAAATTGACATATTTATATAAAAGGGTGTATTTTAGGATTTTTTTGGTCAATGTATATCTAAAATTGTTCACAAGAGATATTATGTCTCAATATAATTAAATAAAATAATATGGATGATAACTCAAGATCTTGAGTTGGATAGTTATGTTCCCTAGGATTTAACTATGTTGAGGCATATGAAAAAGAATTATCATTCAACATAAATTCAAAACCAAGTCCCATTTTCTGTGCATCAATATATATCACAAATCCATTATTTTATGATGGTAGAGTTAAAATTGAATCATTAAAAAACATTCTATTCAATAATTTAAAAATTTATTCATCTTCATTTTTTACAAGAGAACATAAACCATTTACATGTAATCTTTGTTAATAGAATAGATAATTGGGAAAAATTCTGAAAATATCATTGATAGTAAACAAGGAGTCCAATGAATCACGGCACCTTAGTTATGTTAATTGGTGTAATACATTTATTGACTGCATTTGTGTTTTTATGATCAACAAAAATTTCATACTTATAATTTTGAATCTAGAATTCACACATTAATAGATCGATATATCTTCTTAATAAAAAGAATAGGGGATCCACAAGGTGAAACACTAGGGCATATAAAACCATTTTCAAACAAATCCAATTGTGGTTTCAAAAACACCACTAATTCAACAATGGTTATTCTATATGGAGTCCTTGATTCATGTCTTACATTAGGGATTACATTAATGAAAAATAATAATTCACCTTCGAGTGGATGTATAGGTAATTCCTCCAAAAATACATCAATGAATTCATATAAAATTGTAACATCCTCATTGTGAAGATTAATCATTCTGTTAAATGATTGTTTATTATTTTCATCCACATAATCTCATTTAGAAGAGCTATTGGAGTTGGTTTTAGATATTTCATAGTAGATGATGTAACTCCACTAATAATAAGAAATTCCACATCCTCATCATGAATAATAATTTCATTCTCTTATAAATAAAATATTTAATTATATTGTTACATCCAATCAATACCAAAGATTATATCAAAATAAAATAGAGTAATAATAATCATGTCTGAAAATAGGGCATGTTTATGTGCCATTATGGTAACTGACTAACATATCCTCATATTTGTGATATTTTTAACATGGGCTTTAACAGAAAACATTTCCTGATAAATGTGCTAGTAAAATATCGATTTTCCGTGGAAAATATGCAAATATAAATGAGTTAAAAGATACAAAAATAAGATAATACATTGTATAGTTATGAGGATATAGTTAAATTACCTACCACCACATCAATATCATCTCCAACCTTAGCTGTAGTGATAAAATAACTAAACCCTTCTCCCCTCAACCACTTCTGTAGTGGGTTCTCTTAACACTTGGTTAATTTTTGTGAATAATACCCAATTTATATACAAAAAAAATCTCTATAGAATATTTGTTTCATTAATCCCATTTTATTAATTGTAAATTTTATAATTATTTAAATACTTTTAATAAACACCCATGACTTTTAATCATTTTTCAGGATGTTTCATTCCAAAATATTCACATGACAGAAATGATTTTCTTCCCATATTCATATTTAATGTGTTAAAATATTTTTTGTGCTTAGTAACCCTAAATTTATATTTATTTTCCTAGAATATATATGATATATTAAACTTTTACTCTTTTTTTGTGGACCATAATTCAATTTTACCATATGATGAAAAATGTCCAGATTCTAGTGTACATCATAAATTTCACAAATATCCTTCAAAAAATGTTCAATATCACTCTATAGATTACGTTTTGAATCAATAGTATACCTACATCATCTTACAATGGGATCATTATACTCAAAAACACTTTATTTATCATTTTTTATTATATTTAGGGTCTTTCTCTTTATTTTATTTTATTCCCGTGAGGGACATATTTATTGAAGAATATTTCCTTAAAATATCCCCATTATATATGATCAATTTTTTCTTACTCATTTTTTTATTGATAAAATTTAATCATTTTGTATAATAACCTCAAATACAATACATTTTCATTATATTGTTTTTAAATTCATTTCTTCCCAATTCCAGAAATACCTTTTCAAGAGGCGTAATCCATTACTCAAATCCCAAAATATTCTTAGTTAAACTAAAAGGGGAGACATATATTATATAAAATGATCCAATATAAGTGTACCATACTATGTTAGAGCATGATGATTCATATATGAAACATTATTAGATATATGTTTTGTTATCTACCAATATATATACATGATCTTCTCAAATCTATCACAAATTGTATGTTCTTGGTTAGTTGGGAAATCCTTAAATCGACAATGAGTGTTTATTCACTTTATTCAATTTGGTTCCATCACTAAATAATGGTACACACATATTTTTCTCATAATCATCTACTATATTGAGTAATAAATTGAAAATCCCATTAATTGTAAAATTACTCCAATACAATATGTGATTCCCATAATTCTCTTATTTTCTACATTATATTAAATTATTATTCCCTTTTATTATATTAAAACTCACTTGATATCAACTAAAGACCCATATATATAAATCATGGGTCAATTACTAATTTATAATATTATAATAAATGATATGGATTTAAATCAGAAGAATCAATTGGTTTAGTAGTCTTGGAAAACCAGATACATACTTGATACACATTTTACATTATGAATAAAATATAAGACATAAAAAGAGAAAATAATTATCATTCTTGAAACACATTCAAATATTTATTATTCTTATAATAGGGAATGGAAAAAAATAAGTATTATCTTAAATTCATAGTATGGTTTGAGTAAAATGGAATATATTATGAGTAATTAAGGCATAATCTATATGGAAAGGAAAATAACTAGAAAAACATTCTATTTAACAAATATATTGAGTATTAAATGCACCAATGGAAAATATGAATTCTTAATAACACGGATAATTATAATTTAATTCTCAGTGATGCGAATTCATATTGTTGGACATCATGATATCACTACCATCAAATCTTTTTTCTATGAAATTTTAATCTATGGGCATACACAAGAAACACTTATAAACATTTTTCCCAATATGTTTTTCTCATGAAAAATATTGATTCTTCCATGGAATATATAATTTTCAGTAATACCCATCACTACATTTAATATGAATTTATCATGTATTGAATGATCAATTTCGTTGATAAACTTTATGTCTTTTAACTATATGTATGTAATGAATATAGAACATATAATATCAATATTTCCCTAGAAAATAAACTAAAATTAAAAGTAAAAAACATTTGTATAAATGGTATATGGTTTTGGTGATAATCACATCTATGAAACAAATAATATGGGTATTTATGAGAACTTAAATTTCCAATAATCATAATAATGTGAATATTTCATGTGATGTTAATGACCATGCAATTAATAAGGTATAAAACTTGTCAATAAATTCATTAAAGATATAGGTTTTGTAATAAAATCTTCTCATTTGTTAAAATAAATTTAATGGAAGTGAAATATTAAAATTATTTTTCATTAATTATTTTTCTTTTTAGAACCATTGAAAACATGATGAATAATAAAAATGCATAAAAAAATTTGTGGAGGGAAAAATCATTAACACCATATATGTTAAAAACCCATAACATTTTAATTTCTATAATGAAAACTAAAAGTATCCACCTTAAAAAAGATTAGTAATATTACATTAAAATATTTAAAAAAATTAAAGAAATCATAATATTTAGCATCAATAAATTAAAAAACTTTTGAAAAACAATATTGAAAAATATGGACACATAATAAAAATAAACCGAACCAAAATAGAAATGACATGGTATTTTATATTAAAAATATAATTTTTTAAAGAATGGAAATTCTAAAAAATATATAATAATTCCATAGATAAATATATTATAATAAATTTTTTTATTATGATGAATTATTATAACATCCCTTTAATGAAAATATAACCAATCCTAAAGGAAGGTGAAATTATAATATAAATTATTATTTTTGTGATAATTTTTAAATTATAAACGATTTGAAAATTTAAAAATTAAATGAAACATTAATTATCATAAATAAATATATATTATTGTAAAAAAATTTATGTGTTAGCATATAACCCATATAAAAATAAAAAGGTTCATAATGCCAAATATGACTCAATTGAGTGGAAATTGAGATGAAATCATTTACCTTACTTTTCGCCATAAGCAAAGAAGCTTTAACCACGTGTAAAATGGATTTAAACATGTTATTACTTTTTAATATAATCTTATTAATATTTATAATATCATATATGATCCTTTTATAACATATTATCACCTATGTTTCAACGATATTTCATAATTATAATTATTTTTGGTGTTAACCCTTGAATTTTCTAATGCATTTTTGACACAAACGATCTGGTACTATTGATTTGATAATGCTTCAATAGTATGAAAGATGTTTATAATTATTTTAATTTAATATACATACATTAAATATATATTTTTTTAATTCCATGTCAATCATAAATGAAAAAAGGATTGCATCAATTCATAGAGGTGGTAGACTACATGTACAAACGAGCGACATTTTCATTTTATAATAGATTGAATGGTAAAAAGTATATATGATATTATATTTATATAATCATATTTTTCCATAAATATCACATATATAAAAAACTTCCATATTTATAAACATCTAGTTAAAATGGTTTTGAGAAATTAATTATACCGTGACTTGGAGATGATAATCTGTATGTATGAACGAGTGAATATTTCAATTTTTATATGATGTATAAGATATGGAAAATTCTATTCCAGAATAAAAATAACATATTAATATATTATTTATACTATATAAATTATTTTAGTATTTTTAAAATAGATTTAGAGGATTTTAAATGAGAAATATATTCGAAAGAGTAAGTAAGAAAATTTACCTCTTCTTTAAAAGAACTCATTTAGATCTTCGATTAAGGGACACAGGGTTGGTATTTTATAATGAAAAATACCTATAAAACAATAATAACGATGTTTATAAGAGTTTATTGGATGCTTTAATCAATATAATAGGCACTATGTGGTGCATATAAGAGAGGAAATGTAGAACCCTTTATAGTGAACCAAAGGACACATGTGGAATTAATAAGGAAAATTAAATATAATAAATTAATTTTCATTTGAAAGTGGAATAATGTTTGCATAATTTAGAATCAAAGATAGGATATGGATTAAATCCCTTCAAATAAGAAATTTTTTTTAGATTAAATTTCTATTTAAAATATTATCAATTTATTTAACCCCTCATTGAACAATTTTAACCTCAATCAAAGTAATGAATTGTTTTATCTTTAAGGGGTATAATTATACTTATTAGTTAATGATTAGAAGATAAATTTAATTTTGATGATATTTTTTACCATTTATTTTCCAAGATTTTATATTTCATGATTTTTTTTTAAATAATTTATTGAAAAAGCATTTTAATAACATGTCCTTAATTTGAGTGTTGACACTGTTCATTTAATTTTCAATTATAAATATCAATAAAATTACATAACTGATATATATAATTTTATCACACCTCTATTATAGCATATATATTTGCAAATTCCATGGTTCACTATAAATACCTCAAAAAATATTAGTTTTTAGGTTTTAAAATTAATTTATTATTTATTCTAGTTTTTTAATTAATGTAGTGTCAGCAATGATAAAGAATTTATGATAATTATTTCATCACTAAAAATAAAACATAAATTTCTACTAAAAATAAAAATTTATTTCTCAAAAAAATATATCCAAACATAATTTTTTTATCCATGTGGAAAAAATATTATTCTAATTAAAATATATAGAGTAACATTTGGAATTTATATTTACATAAAATAATATAAATGTTGTAAAAGAATTATTGAATAAAATTTAATATTTTTAAAATCATAAATATTAAAGGCCGAAACAAACCTATCCAATAAGATAAATTAATGTTTTTGGGATATTTTTAGAACATATCACATTATTTTTAATCTTTAATACCTAATTTACTCATTACTGATATGATAAATTTTACCATGGTTACTATTAATAATGCATAAAAATAAAAGGGTCCTATTTAACAAATATAAAACTCATGATTCAAGATATTCTATAAAAAATTTTATGATTTGTTTTTTATGAGTGGAAAAATTATTTTAATCATAAATTCCTAAAACATAAGGAAAAATAATTTTTAAAAAAATATATTTATAAAACATAAAGATAAACATACATCAAACCCACAGAAACTTATCTTTATAATTAGTGTATTATAAATAAAAGGGTTCATATTTTACTTTAACAAAAAACCCAACATATAATGAGGCAATTAAATTACACCATTTAATAAAAATATACTTTCATATATGAAAAATTAGTATTTTCAAAATTCACGGAAAATCAGTAATTTCAGTATAATCCCAAATTCAAAATATATGTTAATTTTGAGATGATTATTTAATAAATGAAATTTCATTAATAAAATAATATTTATAAAAATTTAGAAAATATGTATTTAATTAAATAATTGAATAAAACAAATTGTATTGTGTTATTGTTTCATTAAAAATCATACTATAATTATTTCTTAGGTGTTAAAAATCATTAAAAAATAGATCAAAATATTACTAAAACATTTATTCATTAATCCAATAAATAATTTTTGAACTTTCATCAAACCCAACAACATACCAACCTACTAGAAATACCTATATTTGTTTCAAAAATATTTCCTTGGAAATCATCAACTTATATCCCCAGCTAATGATATGTTAATTGTAAATAAATCTTCAAAGACAAAAAATTTCACTCAAATAATGAAATAAATAACAAATATTTGATATATAATAATGTTTATTCAATGGTACTTATTTTAAATTTTTGGAATTCAATATTAGTACACATGTTTCCCTCAACCATCTATGTAAACTAGAATGTGGTTCCATGTTGTTAAACTATAGTTTATATGAATAATATATTCTGTATATAATTGATTTAAATCATACATATATATATTATAATAGGTTTAATCATGTAGAGTAAAAAATATAACATTGATTAATGTTACTCTATAATAAAATCTAATTTATATAATTTAGTCAAACTCATCACTTCATCATAAAAACAACATGTAACTATTGAACAACTAATAGATTCTCCCCCACTTATTCTTAATCTATACGAAAGACATTCTCAAAAATTGGAAATAAATCTAAAATGACTATATCCTTTGATATTTCTTGTATTTATCCCATTAGATAATGAATGTAAGGTCACAACCACTTGGATATAAGATTAAAATCCTCTATCTATAAAATTAAATGGAATATTTCATCTAGAATAACCATCCATACCGATAGTGAAATTTTAAAATCCTATATAAAACTATATTAATTCAATGATAAACTGTATTGACTAACTATAAATTCAAAAATAAGATATACCTAATGAAACCTTGAATAACTTATAATTGGAATTGGTAACTCTAGTATTCTATACAACCTCTCAATTAAAGGATAAAACTCTTGAGTAGGATAATATGTTATGAAATATTGTGAGATACCTCTCTCTAATAATATTTCATAAGGGTCGAGAAAATAAATATTGTGTATTCTAAAACCCCCTTCCAAACCAAATCCCCCACCTATGTGGTCACATTACCAATCTCCTTCTACATCATGATTTATTTATGTTTTTACATAAAAATTACTCCTCAACAGTACCTAAACTATGATGTACATAATTTCCAAAATAAATATCAGACTTACTAAAAATACTATTATAGAAACTAAAATGGATATTTAATGGGATAATATCAATGATACTTGAAATTTTACTTTCAAGAAAGTTACTATGAAGTGGTTCTATAAAAATATAATAGTGGTCTATAAAAAATAATTTTATGTTCTCCCCCTAAGGAAAAAATGCTAATATGTACAGATAATCATGAAATGACCTATGATTATATAAATTATATGGACTATATCATGTCTACCACAAGAAAATCATGAAATTATAAATCATCAATTCTAAGACTGTATTAAATATTTATTCATACCAATATATTGAAACATTATTTATCATGAATAGATTAACCTATGACATGTAGAATTATTTCTCCTAAAAATATATTTCCACCTCCCTTGTTTATAACCCTCATGATATAGAAATATTTCTTTTACCTCTACTCACTCCATAAATTTAGTAAAGGACATTTACCATGGACAAAAATATATACCTTGATCATTGGTTATAACCCACTCATAAAATTAAACAACCTTAGTTCCTCCTAATATTTTATATAAAAAAAATATAAAATCATTCCCATGAACACAAAAAATTATTTTCAAATAGTTAGTACTTTTTACAACACTCCCCTATCACTGTTAATGTTTTGAAATATTCCATAAACACAATCAAATGAATTTTAGAGTACTCTTAATATCTTATTAAAATAATGTATGATCGAACTAGATTATTTTCAACAAAAAATTAGGATACTCTGTCCTTATTACTAATCAAAACATTATATGTACTTCCACTGATAAATATATTATAATTATTTTATCTTAATACTAGAGACAGATCCCAAATACTTCAATAAATCAAATTTTAAAATATTTAAAATTTTATTCCACACACCATATCATTAGTATAATAATATACATAATCCCTCAAGATTATCTTTGGTTCTTGATACTAAACAGGCACAAGTGAAGCAATAATTCTCAAAACAAATATGTAGATGAACATAAGATATCTGATCAATATATGTTCGAGTACAATGATATTGATGAAATATAGAAATCACTTGATTTCCTCCAACAAAAAATATTATAATATAACCAATATTGATGACTAATTTAAATTTATAATTGTTCTTATACATATAAATATACTCTAAGGAATGCATTCTCATCTTCTGAGAATAAAAAAACACATGATTGGGTACTTTCATTGAAATAATATTTTTTGACATCCATAGATGGGTTTCCTTACTTATTTTTTACCCTAAATTATGATATATATAAACCATAATAGCTCTAAAAATCATCATATGTACCTATGGAAAATTTCCTCATAATGTTTTCATTTATACCTTTCTTAATTGTCCTGCACATTAATTCCATTCATGCATTAATTAATAGAATGAGTGTTTCTACTTATGAATGCATTTAATATATCTGGGGATGATGACTTAAAATAAGAGGAAAATACTCGAAAATGATATAAAATTCCCTCATAAATAGTTTCTAACTAAAATAATGAAAATTATAATAAGAAATGATCAAAAACTGTCAGAATAAATATGTATTTCATGAAATATAAAAATTTCATCATTACTAATAGTTAAAAAATCATAAAATAAATGTAATAAGGATAATAAATATCAACACAAATCTGGTATACCATGGTTGTATATGTAAAAACTGACAATATTCAATATTCATTGGGAACCCTAGTTGTTTTATCTAATTATCCAAAAATATTTAATAACATAATATTTAAATACTATAAAAATGATATAATATGTAACTGTTAATATAAGAACATAATTCATTGGCACCTCCTATAAATATTTTAATAATGTTTTTCATTATACATCATACTAGACCTTGATGAAATGAAATAATAACTCCTTGAGATAAATCATATGTGTCACATTCTACAAAAAAAATAAATTCAATCACATTGCTAAAAGATTTATACACATAGACATAAACATTTACCCACACAAAAAAAATCAAAAAATATAAAAACAATAATAGATCCTCTACTAAACCTTCCATACTATATTTTTATCACAGAGTCCAAATATATAAGTTTATTCTTCCATACTGTAAACAAGAAACCCATATATACATCATCATCATATCATCTTCATTATCACATCATATACTCCATCACTTAAAGGGATTTTTTATGGTTAAATTAATTATTTAGCCATTTTTTCACTACCTAAATGAATGGAGTTAGTTTTTGAGTGAAAAGAAGAATAAAACATACATCCATACTCAAATAAAATACTCTAAAATATAATAAAATCACGACCAATAAAATAATATTATATATACTCATATATCTTCATACATGTTGTCCTCGTATTCATCGTCTACCATATATAATACCACATGAATGTAGGGTTTTGTAGGATTTCATCATGCTGAAAACACAGTGAAATATTTGAAAGAAACCCAATCCATTTGATCAACCAACGGAGTATAATAATAAAATCATTAATAAATGAATAAAATTATTTATATTAATTTAAAACATTTAACAATATATTTGATAAAGAGCCTTCATCAATAATTAGTTGTATTTCATCTTTGTAGGAATCTACAGTTTAAATGAATCATCAAAATATTTTGGTAGTAGTTTCTTTCTTCCCATGGTACACAAGTATCCCAATTCGATAAAATAGTGAAAATGATAAATAATGATTTATCAGAATTATGTCTTGAATTAGATAATATTATAAATTTTATATCATAATTTATATAGATTCCCATTTAATTGTCTATGGGGTCGAGTTAACACTCAAGGGATTCTGAAAAAACATTTTTAATATATATATATATATATATATATATATATATATATATATTAGGGGTTTGATAAAACTAAGATAGACTAGGTTCATGTTCGAAAATATTGGTCCCAAAATAATGACCCACCCAAAAGAAAGATCAAATCAAAAAATTAAAAAACTGATAAACATGAGCATTTATAGTCACTGAAATATCGTCACTAGTTGGAATTCCATTATGATAACCAACATACATAGACCATCATAAACCTTAAATGTCCTCATAGGGGGTTATGTGATATGTAAATTTCATTTAACATAGATTCTGAAGGGTGATATTATAATAATCCCACATGTATGGGACACTGATGGATGGAAAATGAATAACAATATAATGGGTAAAAGGTAGTAGATGGCAAATGATGAATCAACTGATATACATCAATGATATTAAGAAACCTACTTAAATGTGAAGAGAATAAATAGGCCCTATTAGAGGTCACTTATTTAACATATCCATTATAATGAAACACCATTGAAGGATATCAACAACATCCAATATATTTTTATTCCTATATATACTACATAACGTCATCTCCATAAACAAATGCCTTTAAAGGAATAATTGAAATATATAACATACATAAATTAATGAGAATAATGATTGGAGTGGATTAATAACCACCAATAGATATGAGAATTAGGATCTAGGGATTAATATAGTGTGTACATATTCCTTAATTTCTACATCAGATAAGGGGGTGACCATCATTATCCTAAATGGATAAAACATATCTAGTATAATTACTTAAAATCTAATCCCATTAGTATACTCAATTGTATCATAAATATCAAACATTACAACTTATTTGACATACAATATATTAATCATGCGTAACTTTTTATATTTAAATAAATTTAATGATGAATTTTTAATCCACTAAAAATATTCTCATTATAACTAGTCAAAAAATTGATTGTTATAATTAGAGAAATTATTAAATAAATGCATTTTGATTACTGTAATCATGTTTTTCAACAACCAGTTATCATTAGAAAGGATAAAGACATATCATAGGAAATAATAACTTCATATCTCATGTGTATCTCTCTATATGAAACACTTATATCACTCTAATAGAAATACATGAAACATTTATAACATGTAGTAATACCACTATATCATAGCCTAAAATATAGTATTTTATTACATATATATTTTGATAACCCACTTCCCATAAATCCATATATATTTTACATATTTTTTCATGCTCTATTAGTGTTTGGGTTATATGCCCTAAATCCATATACATGAAAATTTTAAGCTTCATTCGATCCATAGCTGGAATTTGAGGCATGTCTTGGTCATTTTACATGGAATATACCTTCCATAGGATTTGATATATTTGGATGTTAAATACCACTATATAGATATCATTTAAGAATTTTTCAAAAGTTGGTAAAACCTCTGCCCATCCCTCTTTCACTAATTTTGTATCCCCATCTCCTGGTAGGGTGATTAAAAAAGGACGGATTGTGCATGTTGTGGCGAACTAGAACGCTGTTGAGGAACGAGTTATCCTTTGAAAATTTTCAATGATTTCTAGAGTTATTACTCCAAAAGGTGAAAGGATGTGGAGATTTCAGGAGTTGATCAATAAAATTACTACTGTATTGGGATTTGATGATTGGAAGATGGCCGAAATGGGAAGGGTATACTTTCATATTGTCTTCCCTAATGATGAATTCAAGTGGAGGGTGTGGGGTGTTGGATCTATTTCCCTTAAGCCAGAAATTTTTCAAATACAGAAATGGGATTGTAATTTCGATCCTTTCAATGTATCCAATACACATGTTCAGGTATGGGTTCATATTTACAATATTAATTGGCTCTATTGGCACCCCTAGATTATTCGGGACATCACATCCTCTGTGGGTAAACAAAGACATATGGATAGGAAAACTAATAATACATGATTTGGCTACTTTTCCCGTGTTCTGATTGAGATTGACATGGCTAGCATGCTGGTGGAGGAAGTTATTCTTACTACCATGGATGATAGTATCACTCTGGGTATTTTATATAAAAAAAGCCAAAGTTCTGCAAGGAATTTAATATATTCGGACATCTTTCTGAGGCATGAAGGAGGACAAGAATCTGTCCTTTTTGCAAGGTGATGGTCCATGGTGAGGCTGTATGTAGGAAGGCTGTTGATCTGAGACAGAAACCTTCCTCTTATGATATTCACAATTCACTATCTGATCAAGAGGGCTTACAGGCGGATTTATTATCCCTTGTTGGAATTATTGAGCTTGAACAGGTTTCCAAAGAGGTGCTCGACACTGATTTGAACCTTATTCATATGCCTGATGTTCCTTTCCTCTCCATGGAGAATTTAGAGAATACCACTCATGTTGATGTTCATAGGATCTCTATGAGTAAAAGCATGGCCCCATGTGTTAGTGGTCAGATTTCTAAGGAAGGAAAACCTATTGTGTCACAAGATCAGGGAGACTCCCATTTTTATAGTGCTATTGTTGTTGTAGGGGGTTCTGAAGTGAATTAGGGACCCAACAATATTGTTTCTGACTTTGGGGTTGCTATTATTCAGGGGTCATTTCCTCTGGTTTTAGATAAGTCTCCTACTCTGATCTCTTTTTATAATTCTGAAGGACATTCATTGCATGATCCTATCCCTCAGGCTCCTAATGGGGAGTTTTTTACTCAAGTACCCACCAGTAAAATTGCAAAGAGGAAGAATGATACTGATTTTGTAATGGGTATTGACACCTCCATTAATAAGTTCAGTCTACTCACTTGGGTGTTTTCGTCAGACTGTGCTGGGGATGAAGATGAGGATGTCCATGATGATGAATCTGATGATGTTGTAGTATCGGACTCAGAGACTATTCATGAAGATAATAATAGTATAGGCAAGGTAATTTCCAAAAGAGATATTACTAGGGGTGGTGTCCAACCAAGAGCCATGACTGCCCTGCACAGTTTATGTTTTTATTCTGGAATTGTCAAGGGCTTGGGAATGCTCCCTTGGTCAAGGCCCTTAAACATGTTTTTATGACCAATAAGCCCCTCATCATTGGTATTTCTAAGCCACAAATGAGGTTTAGTAATTGGAAAGCCTTCAAATAGGAATCCCTTGGATACTCCTTCGTTAATAATATTATCCCTTCTTTTCTGAAAATCAATAATGATGGTGCGGCTTCTGGGTCACCTAGGCCTTCGGGTTGTGGTGGCGGTTTTCCTACCTATCGGTGCTTTTTCAAAGGCTATATTCATCATTATATTGGGTAGGGATCTTCTATTGAAGCTGAATAATGGGCCATGATCAAAGCTATTAAATATGATGTTCATTTTGGCTGGCGCTTTCTTTGGTTAGAATCAGACTCTATGGTGGCTGTGGATCTTCTAAAATACTGACCCAGGAATGTCCCAGGGGTTTTAATGCCCCATTGAATTGAATGTATATGTCTTCATGACACCATTTTCATTGACATGACTCATGTCTATAGGGAGGCCAATCAGGTTGTTGATGCTTCATCAAATAAGGCTATTGAGGAGTCAAGCTCGGAATGGTCTTTTTTGGCTCCTCATTGTTCTGCGCAATTTTTTGAGGATGATTCATGTGGAATGATTTTTTCTCGTCTTTGTAAACCTCCCTTTTGATGATTTTTCTTTGTATATTATTTAAAAAAAATTGGTAGGGGTGGATCTTTGATTCACTCACAAGCCTTTTGATTAGTATACAGCAGTCATCATGAATTTATAAATCCCCTACCATATGTTAGAAAGCGTTTTGATAAATTATTACCCAGAACTCCATAAATCCAAACCTCTCAACTTATTCATCATTAGAACATTGAGTTACTAACACACTTTGGGTAAATGTTTTTACCCAATGTATGATGGGAGATTTAGGATCGTCCCATGGATACCAAAATAGGAAGTATGTAATTTAGATGTCACTATAAAAATTTAATCAGTCATATCATATGACGACCAAAAAGTGTTGGTACCAAGTGGGATGAAGATGTTTCTTAAAAGTATGAAAAATTACTTTTTCTAGACTGTAGACATTTTTTCAAAATGATAAATCAATTGCCTTTGTAAAAGTGTTGGAAAATAAGATGACTATTTATTGATTTGTATTTCACAAATATCATAAGTTTGTTTGGGAGAACTTTTGATGCAATCCTTATGATGGAAAGGGGGAGAATAAATGTTTCCAATTATATTTTGTTTTGATTGGAAATTAAGATTTTGTTGGAAGATAGGTATGTAAAAATACATTATGTGGAAAATTTGAGAATGCTAGATATGATTTATCATAGGATATATAACATGATAGGTAGATTTCATGATTTATGTAATTATTGAAAATAATTACGATTGATGATTCCAAAAAATACTTTATGGTGGTTCTATTTCAAAGTGTTGGTAAAAAAAATTTACCTTATAAATCGGGAGTTTTATTTTGGAAGTGGATGGATTTATGTGAAGCACAGTTCAGAAACAAGGAAGGACAGTTCACATATTACATATGGGGTATGCAAAATTGAAAATGAAAATCAAAAATAGAAATATTTCACATAGTGATATTGTGCGGACAGTGATGTATGGTACATAAACTATGTAGAAAAAATGGATCAAGGGGGGATAATAGTTCGTGGGAGGATTTTTTCATGTGAAGGTCGTGGTTTATTGATTTGAGGTGGTGATCTATTTGCAGATGTAATCATATTCCATGAAGAAATAAAGGTTATTCTTTGACCGTGGTTGGAAAATAGTTTGTGGAAGGAGAACTGTCCGTAGTGAAGGCTATGACACATTGAAAATTGGGGTAAATCAGATTAGTGGGATTTTCATATTTATGTTACTATATAAAGGACTCTAATGATGTAATTAAGGGAGATAAAATTTAATAAATAAGTGATCATCACTATGGAAAGCATTTTCAGAAGTCTAAAGTAGTTTTTGAAGGAGTGGTCTGTGAATGGGAAGAGCTCGCGGAGGAATGATTTACATGAAGGATAAGAGTTCATAGAGGACGGTTTTCAACCAAGGGGAAGAGTTCGTGGAGGAAATATTTTTGTGAAAAAAGACAATTCGCGGAAGAAGCTTATTGGGAACTATAGCCTGAAAAAGAAAAGTAGAACTCGTTGGAATGGTGGTACATGATGGATTTTATATAAGGCCCCATCCTTAATCCTTACTTAATATTGAATTAAATGAGTAATTCACATTGAGGATCTTTTCAGGTTTAGAGTTTTAGAAAATTAGGACATAACTATTACATCTCAAAAGATTACAAAGTAGTCACTTCTAATAAATTTCCATAAAATAAAAACTCATAAAAAGAAATATGTATAGTTCCATGTTTTAGGTTGCATGACTTTCCCTTGATCCCATCCTTGACCCTATTCCACGCTAAGTCCTATGAAAAACATTTCAAAAACTTGGGATGATCAAAAAAATCTCAGTAAGGGATACACAAAGAATGAAAACTGTTAGTTTTTCCAAACAAAAAGTAAACCATGTATACTTTATCAAAGTAATACATTCCACCTATTCGAAGTAGTAAAAACTCTTCGCTGGATAAAAGTTCATTACTTACCCTTTTGTAACCAAAATATTACCATAAAACCCATATAAAGAACAAATAACATATGAAGGTAACTTAGGACATAAACATACTTAAGTGGAATAACCATACGGTCGACTTCCACACATATCACTTAATGGAATACCCATTCGGCCAACTTCCATACATACTTAATGGAATAGCCATACGGCCGACTTCCATACCTAATGCATTGGAGGTTATAATGTAACCACCCGTCCTGATATTCACGGCACCACCCGTCATATGGTTTATCACATAACCACCCATCAAAATGTCCAAGTACCAATATAAAATCATAAAACATAAATCCAATATAAAGGAATGATAACATTTCCACATTTCAATCACAATATATCATAATAGAATCCTTTATCAAAACCATTTTCAATACCAAAAAACATAAAATAGTATATGGTATTTATTTTATTTTAAAAACATTACGGCTTGTTGAGGAATCCAAAGACCAAATAATACTCACGGCGGCGGAAAAGGTCATTGTCACCGCGTATGTTAAAAAAACATTCCTTTTTGTCGTTTAGTAAAACGCTTCATAGAAAAAGATTCCTTTTGTATAAAAGTAAAAGTCAAAGGGGTTTATACACCGTATAAAGGAATGTTGCGTATAAAACTAAATATGCCTCAATGAAAGGAGATTGAAACTAAGTCCCTTACAAAGACGGTATCCTTGGTTTAAGGATAAATCAATTACATAATTATGTGTGACAAATGAATACACCAAATATAAGTGTATATTAAGTGTAAAATAATCAAAGGTCATTCACACATATTCAAAGGATGACATATTCAATAACTACATGTTTAACCCAAAAAATCGAAATTGGGTTAAGAAGTTCTCTTGACATCCTAACGACGTCACATCAAAATGAGTTGATCAGAGATAAAAAGTGTATCTCATCACTTGGACATAAAAGTTACTTCAATAAGGATATACGAGAACATATCCCAACATAACAATATGTAAATTAAAATACCCAACAAAATAAGTCTTTTAAAAAGATGAGGGTGAAAGGTTCCCTTACCGACTTGGGTATCTTTCAAAACATACGCCCCGTAAAGGAAGGACAATACAACATTGATGTAAATAATAATAAATGAAAGAATATTACACAATGAGTAAAATAATGGGCAGTACATACACCACTCAAAAGAAATTGTGGAAAATTTAGCATAAATCTCATGGGAATAAATGTGAGATGAAAAATCCCTTGCGAAAACTCGGCAGCCTAACGGCGCCACAAAAAACTTACAAAAATCGATTGATGGGATCAAATAAGGTATCTCATCATATTAAAATAAAGTTTATAGAAAGAGGAATATAAAAGAACATCCCCCAACATAAAAAAGAGGAGCTTAAAAGAAGTGACATAAACGAGAGTCCTTAAAAAGAAAGAGAGAGGTTAGATCTCTTACGAAAATTCAGCAGTCTAACGGCACCACTCAAAACATCCAAAATGGACTGATGAGAGAGAATAGGGTATCTCATCACATGAACATAAAAATTATAGTAAGATTATTATAAAATAACATCCCAATAACAAGAAAGATGATATTTAAAAGTAATGACATAAAATAGTGTACTTAAAAAAGAAAGAGTGGAGTAGGATCCCTTACCTCGGGTCCGACTTGACTCGATCGTTCTTTAACGTCCTTAAAATCGGGTAACTCCCCTTGGATTGAGCTCAAAGGCTTTATTGGGAAGACTTCTGCCCAAATTGAGTATTCAAGAAGTAAGAGAGGGATGTGGAGAGCCAAAATGGGCAGGGGTTGTCCGAGCCAAAGGCTTTGGGAGTGTGGGTAAGGAGGTAGAGGTGGGGGCCTTTTATAAGAGGAGAGGAAGGGCACTCTTGGAAGGTAATGAAAAGTCACTTTATTTTAAAATGGTATTCGTATTTAAGAGGTCAAACATTGATTTTTTTAAAGTATAAGGTGATAAGGGTTCTAAATCCACTCATCCAATAGGTTTTGGACATGTGTAGGTCTTAGATATTACATTATCTTTCCATTTTATTTAAATCGTTAAATAATGAGGTCATCGCTGCATCATCATGATGTCATAAATAATTTAATTTATTTAATGTCTAAAAATTATAAAAAAAATACTATGATGTAGGAAATCTTTTTGGCTTTCCAATTACTATTTATAGTCAAAAATCTGACTTGTCTAACCCCATGTAACAATTGTTTTAGTAAAACATCTCATGTGTGTGTCATTTTTACTTTAACATTAAATAAAACGTTATTTATGTCATTTCCCAACCAAAGTGGCTCCATGGGGTCCCCATGTTGACCCATGGATTTTCTTGGTCTTCCATGACACATCCAATGAGGTTAGGACATGTGTCAAGTTCATTTCATATAAATAAAACATTATTTTTACCTTAAACAACACTAATTACCTCTAATCGCAATTAAAAACTTAATAAGTTACAATTCACCAAAAAATTATTTTAATCCCATTGAACCACATTTTACGTCTTAATGACAACCATGTATGTCTTATTTTTTAAATTCAAAACACAAATGTGGCAAAATTTCATTTAAACGGAAAATCTGTTTTTATAAGTACCACTTAGTGGTTTCACTATTCATCAAAAATTGAAGTTTTTCAGAAAATTACCAAATATTTACCCTAAGATATATTTGATATTTCAAATTCAAAAATGAAGTCTATTTTAAAAAATTCAAAACATATAAGTCACATTAATTAATTTAACAATTAATTCCCGCTGTCATGACAAATAGCGTGTTTTTATGAAACAATAAGTATCAAAAGATTGACACTAGTTTAAGTCCGATTTCAAAGTGAAATTATTTCCAACGACCACTATTGGATTTAATGGTAAAAATATATTCTAATTTCAGATTAATGCCAATTAAAAAGATAATCTAATCATATAAGTAAATTGGATTAAAAAGAGGTTTTGAATTAAAATACAACATTTTACACTATTCATTAAAAAATGAACTTTATCGAAAAGATACCAAAAAATTACACAAAGTAAATTTTGATGTCCCGATTATAAATAAGAGTTCTATTTGGTCCAATAGAAGGTATAAGAGTGAACAAAACTATATTTAATGACGGTTCGCCATCAAAAGGAGATAATTGAACCTTTAGTGAAAACTAGGGGATATACGCCTAAAATTGAATTCTTTCCGTATTTTAAGCCTTTATAATTTATTGGATAAATGTAAAAACATTTAATAACATGTATAATCATATTTTAGTTGTTTCTATCCATTCCCTACAATACAACGGCTACATGTTAACTGCCATTTAAAATAATATTATTTTATTATTAGAGTGCAACGTAAGATTCCCAAGAAACTCGTTGTTGCGTGTTGGGTACGCCATCGAGCATAGAGTCCCCTTTAAAGTCATATTAATATTTTATTCACAAATATGGATAAATATAAAAATTTCATATTCTTTATTTACTTGGTGTGTTACATCCTTCCCCCCTTTTGGGAGTTACGTCCTCGCAGTTTTAAAATTGGGCTTGGAAACATCCTTGAAAGTCCCACATCGGAAGAAGAGTCGGTAAAACAATCACTTTAAAATAAAGAAAGATAAGTACAAAGGTCACCTGAGTTAACCCATACTAGAATTCCAAGTATGAAAAATTAGACATTGAGTAGAAAATATAGGGTCATGTTCTGATGGAGAGTGATAGAAAACTTGTTTTGGAGAAAGTTAACCACAAGAAAATCACAAAATTGTGATGGGTTAAACAGTATTCGATTCCCCAGTAGGAAAAGTTAATAGACAACATTTTTGTTTTATGTTACTTTTTATTGAGGAATTTATTCATAAGGAAACATAATCACTTATCATGTTGACTTTCAACTTTTATTAGATTCCTCATATTTTCTCCAAAAGACGAGTATTTAGGAAGACTTGTTCACATTAAGAGTACTATAATCAACTTCTAGAGAATCACCTAATCCACAAAAGAGAACTATATACTTCCCATATCTTTAGACTTTAACCAAAACCAAAACCAAAAAGGCTAGTACAAGATCAGATAATCCAGAAAAGGATAACCCTTTATAAAAATAAAATCTATTTTTAATCTCCAAAATTTGTCCAACAAAACCCAAAGTTCAACGGGGACCATTCGATAATCAATTTGTCCATAAAATTTTTCAAAGTAAACCAAACTAAGATTGAAACCCAAATATTTTGAAGGATTTAGTCACATAGTCTACCAAGTTAAATCGTATCATTTATTTCGAAACCACATGAGTTGCTCTTAATGTCTTGTATTGAAAAGTAATTCATCCTAATCACTTATCCTCCATGATAGGTTAATAAATTTCCATAGATAACCCAAAATCAAATTACTCTTAATTAATAAAATCATCTAACTAAAAAAACAATCAGTCAAACTAACCAGGGACTTCACGCAGTCCAGTGGTAAGTGATAAATACCAATCACACTTTGGTTGTGGGTTCGATTCCCGCAGCATTGTCCGACGTGACTAGTTGTCACATGATCTGCGTGTTGTCCTTTTTCCAAAACTATATAATTCTCAAAATGTTTCCCAAAACGAGATAAAATCTTCAAAAATAAACATAACATATTTTAACCTCAAGTTTATCTCATGCCTTTCATTTTCCATCATAACATATAATAACCCATAATTACCTCAAAAGTAAGGACCATATAAACCCTAAAGGTTACCTTTTTAATTATTACCTGAACTTCCACATCGATTGGTAATCTTGTACATGATGCATTATAGAACATACCAAGGTTCACGTGGTTGATCATGACTACTTGATAGTTGGTTTAGAACAACCATGAGTTTCCTCATTGAATAGCCCATTTCATCGTGTCTCTTAATCTGAGAACCACCACAGTTTCCTTCAAACCAATTGTCACTTTGGTGCCTGCGAGATCCATCCATTCACTAAAAAAATAGAAATGTCAGTGTGAGTATATCAACAAAACCATCATGTACTAATGAGGAAGGTTAAAACTAAGATATACTTACTCATTCACTTTATCTAAAACTAGGAATCTTTCTGAAATCCTAACCATTATGGTAATGTCACTTATGCTTAGAAAATACCCTAACCTCTAAAGTTATCTAAACCGACCTTTGATACCAACTATAAGGCCCCAACCTTAAACCTTACCTAATGTTGAATTAAATGAGTAATTCATATTGAGGATCTTTTCAAGTTTATAGTTTTAGAGAATTAGGACATAACTATTACATCTCAAAAGATTACAAAGTAGTCGCTTCTACTAAATTTCTATAAAATAAAAACTCTTAAAAAGAAACACATATAGTTCCATGTTTTAGGTAGCATGACTTTCCCTTGATCCCATCCTTGACCCTATTCCACGATATGTCCTGTGAAAAACATTTCAAAAACTTGGGATGAGCATAAAAATATTAGTAAGGGATACACAAAGAATAAAAACTGTTAGTTTTTCAAAACAAAAAGTAAACCATGTATACTTTATCAAAGTAATACTTTTCACCTCTTCGAAGTAGTAAAAACTCTTCGCTGAATAAAAGTTCATTTCTTACCCTTTTGTAACCAAAGGTTTACCATAAAACCTATATAAAGAACACATAACATATAATGGTAACTTGGGACATAAACATACTTAAGTGGAATAACCATACGGTCGACTTCCACACATATCAATTAATGAAATATCCATTCGGACAACTTCCATACATACTTAATGGAATAGCCATACGGCCGACTTCCATACCCAATGCATTGGAGGTTATAACGTAACCACCCGTCCTAGTATTCACGGCACCACCCATCATATGTTTTATCATGTAACCACCCGTCAAAATGTCCAAGTACCAATATAAAATCATAAAACATCAAACCAATATAAAGGAATGATAACATTTCCACATTTCAATCACAATATATCATAATAGAATCCTTTATCAAAACCATTTTCAATACCAAAATACATAAAAGATTATATGGTATTTATTTTATTTTAAAAACATTACGGCATGTTGAGGAAGCCAAAGACCAAATAATACTCGCGGCAGCGGAAAAGGTCGTTGTCACCGCGTACGTTAAAAAAACATTCCTTTTTGTAATTTAGTAAAACTCTTCGTAGAAAAAGATTCCATTTGTATAAAAGTAAAAGTAAGAGGGGTTTATACACCGTATAAAAGAAAGTTGTGTATAAAACGAAATATGCCTCAATGAAAGGATATTGAGACGAAGTCCCTTACAAAGACGGTATCCTTAGTTTAAGGATAAATCAATTACATAATTATGTGTGACAAATGAATACACCAAATATTAGTGGATATTAAGTGTAAAATAATCAAAGGTCATTCACACATATTCAAAGGATGACATATTCAATAACTAAATTTTGAACCCAAAGAAATCAAAATTGGGTTAAGAAGTTCTCTTGACACCCTAACGGCGTCACAACAAAATGAGTTGATGAGATATAAAAAGTGTATCTAATCACTTGGACATAAAAGTTACATCAATAAGGATGTACGAGAACATATCCCAACATAACAATATGTAAATTAAAATAACCAACAAAAGAAGTCTTTTAAAAAGAGGAGGGTGAAAGGTTCCCTTACCGACTTGGGTATCTTTCAAAACATATGCCCCGTGAAGGAAGGACAATACAACATTGATGTAAATACTCTTAAATGAAAGAATATTACACAATGAGTAAAATAATGGGCAGTACATACAACACTAAAAGGAAATTGTGGCAAATGTAGCATAAATTTCATGGGAATAAAAGTGAGATGAAAAATCCCTTGCGAAAACTCGGTAGCCTAACGGCGCCACAGAAAACTTACAAAAATCGATTGATGAGATCAAATAGGGTATCTCATCATATTAACATAAACTTTATAGAAAGTGGAATATAAAAGAAAATCCCCCAACATAACAAAGAGGATCTTAAAATAAGTGCCATAATGGAGAGTACTTAAAAAGAAAGAGAGAGGTTAGATCTCTTACGAAAATTCGGCAACCTAACGGCGCCACTCAAAACTTCCAAAATGGATTGATGAGAGAGAATAGGGTCTCTCATCACATGAACATTAAAATTACAGTAATATTAATATAAAATAACATCCCAATAACAGGAAAGATGAGATTTAAAAGGAATGACATAAAAGAGTGTACTTAAAAAGAAAGAGTGGAGTAGGATCCCTTACCTTGGGTCCGACTTGACTCGATCATTCATTAACATCATTAAAATAGGGTAACTCCCATTGGTTTGAGCTCAAAGGCTTCCTTGGGAAGACTTATGACCAAAGTGAGGCTTCAAGGAGTAATAGAGGGATTTGGAGAGCCAAAATGGGCAGGGGTTTGCCGAGCCAAAGGCTTTGGGAGTGTGGGTAAGGAGGTAGAGGTGGGGGCCTTTTATAAGAGGAGAGGAGGGGCACTCTTGGAAGGTAAAGAAAAGTCACTTTATTTTAAAATTGTATTCATATTTAAGAGGTCCCACATTGATGTGTTTCGGGTATAAGTTGATAAGGGTTAGAAATACACTCATCCAATAGGTTTTGGACATGTGTAGGTCTTAGATATTACATTATCTTTCCATTTTATTTAAATCGTTAAATAATGAGGTCATCGCTGCATCATCATGATGTCATAAATAATTTAATTTATTTAATGTATAAAAATTATACAAATATACTATCATGTAGGAGATCTTTTTGGATTTCCAATGACTATTTATAGTCAAAACTCTGACATGTATAACCCCATGTAAACATTGTTTTAGTAAAACATCTCATGTGTGTGTCATTTTTACTTTAACATTAAATAAAACGTTATATGTCATTTCCCAACCAAAGTGGCTCCATGGGGTCCCCAAGTTGACCCATGAATTTTCTTGGTCGGCCATGACACATCCAATGAGGTTAGGACATGTGTCATGTTCATTTCATATTAATAAAACATTATTTTTACCTTAAACTACACTAATTACCTCTAATAGCGATTAAAAACATAATAAGTTACTATTCACCAAAAAATTATTTTAATCCCATTAAACCACATTTTACTTCTTAATGACAACCATGTATGTCGGATTTTTGAAATTCAAAACACAAAGGTGGAAAAATTTCATTTAAACGGAAAATCAGTTTTTTTAAGTACCACTTAGTGGTTTCACTATTCATCAAAAATTGAAGTTTTTCGGAAAATTATCAAAAATTCACCCTAAGCTATATTTGATATTAAGATTTCAAAAATGAAGTCTATTTTTCCAAATTCAAAAAATATAAGTCACATTAATTAATTTAATAATTAATTCCCGCTGTCATGACAAAGAGCGTGTTTTTATGAAACAATAAGTATCAAAAGATTGACACTAGTTTAAGTCCGATTTCAATGTGAAATTAATTCCAACAACCACTATTGGATTTAATGGTAAAAATATATTCTAATTTAACTTTAAAACCAATTAAAAATATAATATAATCATATAATTAAATTAGATTAAAAAGAGGTTTTGAATTAAAATACAACATTTTACACTATTCATTAAAAAAATGAACTTTATCGGAAAGATACCAAAAATTTACACAAAGTAAATTTTGATATCCCGATTCTA
The DNA here is from genome assembly GCA_963277665.1 of Viscum album. NCBI lineage: Eukaryota > Viridiplantae > Streptophyta > Magnoliopsida > Santalales > Viscaceae > Viscum > Viscum album. The sequence continues at coordinate 1,923,653,985 of OY728133.1, read as the reverse complement.
AAGAAGAGTTTTATTTGGTCCAATAGAATGTATAAGAGTGAAAAAAACTATATTTAATGGCGGTTCACCATCAAAAGGCGATAAGTGAACTTTTAGTGAAAACTAGGGCATATACGCCTAAAATTGAATTCTTTCCGTATTTTAAGCCTTTATCTTTTATTGGATAAATGTAAAAACATTTAAAAACATATATAATCATATTTTAGTTATTTATATCCATTCCCGCCAATACAATGGCTACATGCTAACTGCCATTTAAAATAATATTATTTTATTATTAGAGTGCAACGTAAGATTCCCAAGAAACTCGTTGTTGCGTGTTGGGTAGGCCATCGAGCATAGCGTCTCCTTTAAAGTAATATTAATATTTTATTCACAAATATGGATAAATATGAAAATTTCATATTTTTTATTTACCTGGGGTGTTACATTTTCCATCAACAAAGAAGATATAGTCTATGGTTGATGTAGTGGTCCACTAAGAACTCACACCATGTAGTGAAAATCAGTTCACGGAGGATATATACAGTCCAAAAAAGAATCAAGAAAGTTCATGGAAGACAATAGGATATTCTTAATAGATTCTAGGTAGAAAGGAGAAAAATTATTTTGAATCATCAGATTTGTGGAATAGGATCAAGAAGAACCATAACATTGTATCACAAAATGTTTTTATAAATGAAGCACAAGAACTATTGGATTGTTTTTATAATGCTACACAACTATATAGTTAACACCAATATCATTTTATTCCACATAAAAGGATTGTTTTCTATAGGATTTTGTGGTATTGGATTTTTACCATATATAATAACGATATAGCAACTCTTGTTCCTCCAAATTCATTTCTTATTTTATTAAAAAGGCCACATTGAGGAATAGTGGGAACCATACAACAAAATTCACGTGGCATAAAGAAAATTTCACCATACATATTTCAAAATTCAAAAATTTCAAACAGCAATACCATCCCGACTCCCACGAACCAGCCAGCAGCGTCATGTACGAGCCAAAAACTGCTCCAGATACAAATTTCAAAATTTTAATTTCAAACGACCATCATATCGAGCCATCCACTCCACCTAGTTTCCATAATCACATTTCCATCCTAACATCGTCATCGCCAATGTCACATCACCGCCATCACCATTGTCATCGCACATCACGTCATCATCACCCGTGAGAACCAGATATTCGTCCTCATCGAGAAAACCAGCAACCTCACCGTCGGGAAATCCCATTGTTGTTGAAAATACAGAGATGGTGTACCACCAAGGTGACCGAAAGCAAAATACTCCTCATACCCAAACCAACAAAACTCCGGCAACCTCAACTACCGGAACCCACCAAACCAGCGTAAAATGAAAAACCGACAGACTTCCCAAAGAGCCCTCACCGCAGACATCCACGTCGCGCCACCAGTACCACTAGGAAGCAGCTGACACCAAGACACCGAAGAGATCCACAACGTCGCCCGTTGAGTAGTAACCTTGGAAACATTACACCCAACTCCTGCACCGGCCGAGCCGCCTGGGACATCCTCCCCATCGCACCACACGACCCAAAGCACCTGATATCCCAATGCACCCGACCGACCTGGAAGAGAGGGGAGGGACTAGAGGCCATAGGGGGTACAATGGAAGAGACCACCAAAGAAGGCTGAGCTGAGAGGGCACCCACAACATCACCGAAACACACAGACGTAGAAACCACATCATAGAATAGAGACCAGAGCGACTCAAATAGTGAAAATGGAGAAAGGAAGTGGGAAAGCGAAAATCAGGGAGAAAATGAAAGGGTCCGGAAAGCCCCGCGGTCGCCGAACCAAGAAGCCCAAAACCAATGAGATTTTTTCGCTCCATGTCCGACTAGAAGAGGAGCATTGGAGCGTGAGGTCAGAGAGAGGTGAGGAGGCCGTGGAAGAGCTGAAACCCAGTCAGAAGAAGAAACTGAAATGGGGATGGAACCCTAGGTAAAAACGACTTGGGGATGGAACCCTATGAGAAAAGAGGACGCTCCAAAGAGAAAACCAAGGGAAAATGTGGGTGGAGAGATCCGCCACCGAGAGGGGATGAAAACCAGGAACGAGGGAGAACGCTCCAGAGAACACCTCAGGGGAAATCGAACACCTGGAGGTCACTGCGAAGGAGAGCATATTCTAGGAGGTCAGGGGAGAGATCTCCCGAGAGTGGAGCACTCCTGAGAGGATTGTTTCCACTTCAATATAGCTACTCTTATTGAGTAGTGAACATTGTAAATTCTTATTTTCAATTTCTTGTGTGGTTGAATTATATTCTATAGGTAAATAATATTTAACAGGTGGAAGAGGTTGTTTCCTATGTAAGGAAACGTAAAATAAAAATATATCACTGATTCACCCCATCCCCCTCTCAGTGATACTTGAATCATAACTAAGAAACTTCAAAAGGATTCACAGTCTTCTTTGGTGATAGGTGAACACTTATATTTGGGTTCTTCATTTGATGTTCTACACTTTTTGTAGATTTTTTTCCCTAGATATCCATGGATAAGGGATTTATTTTCATTAAATACATATAATAATGGTTATTTCACCATAATGAACACATATAGTGGTATCAAATCGTCCCACATATTTATATTTATGTAATAATTCATTACATTATGTATAGTTGAAAAAAATCACACAATTGTTGCACATTGTGGTCAGGCCATCACAAGGCAATAGAGGCCCCTCAGTGAACCAAAACAGAATATCATTCTTCCATGTTGAAAATAGGATGACAGTTTTCATATCACCTCATTTTGTTATATAGTGTGACATAGACCATTTAAGAATTATTATGTTTTTTGATTTTATATATCTGAAAGATGAAGGATAACCATTCACTATGGCTTCCTTATTATTGTATCACTTCAAGTTTTTAGTCAAAAAATCCCCACTATTTATGCAATAGCATATAACATTTGGGGTTGAACATTGAAGTTTTTTTATTTTAACATTGAATTTTTTAAAAATATTTACAATAATATAAAAAATGTTATTTTGTATATTTTTTATTTACAAAATTGTTTTCTAAATTAATTAAGTATAATTTATTGATGATTAATTAATTAATTATTTTGAAAAACATTTATTATATATTTTCCAATCATATTAAGTGTTGATTTTGTGAGTACCTATTTCACACTCATATAGAAGGTCATAAAATTTTAATATGAAAAAATAATTTGATAATAAAAATGTAACAATAATTTATAGAGCCTATAAATTACAAAATATGGTTAAAATATATTATTTTATTTTTTTAATTATAAATATTTCTTAATTAATGAACATTAAATAGTTAAAAATAATAAAACCTTATTTAGGATATTATGTAATCTTTCCAAGAATATTCTTATCAAATAATATGATCAATGGTTTAAATGATATAAGATACATGATATTTAAAAAATGAAAAATATTTTAGATAATATAAAATATATTGCAAAATAATTATCATTCATGAAATATCAAATTTATTATAAATGGAATTTAATAATAAATATAAAATAGTTCTTGTTGGTATGAATATATAGTATCCATTTTTAATATTATTAAATTTACCTAATAGATAATTCTAATATTATAACAAAAAACAATGTTTTATTTTATATATGAATTTTTCAAAAAGAGTTTTCTCATGTTTAATATATGTATTTTTATTTTTATTTGATGTATATCCACTTGTTTATACATAGTTATAAAATTTTAAAATTATTAATGTGTATTATTTAGATTAATTGGTATCTTGATTCTTAGAGATAAATCATTTCATTAAATTCTACATTTCACATTACAAAATTTATTTTTTAATCTATATTTGACCAAGATTTATATTTTTAGTTATTAGATTGAATTTTTTTTGGGAATTGTATTTTCATATTAGGTGTTAAATATATCACGAATTAGATTCTATCATGTGTAAAGTGACCTTGTGGAGAGGGACTTTGGGTTATACTACCTACCAATATTGGGGGTTATGCATTTTATAGAAAGGTAAAGGGGATGGCTATTTCACATTCTATTCTTACTCATATAGAGATTATCAGTCTCATATTTTCCTAAAAATTGACATGAAATATTTATACACCTTATGTATTTAATGCATTTATATATGTATAAATATACATGCCTTCTATTTTTGGATGAGTAACAGAGACACACTGTTCATTTCAAGAGATACACATCAATATGGGTTAAAAATATTTATTTGATAGAGGTAATATTATTCCAAAATTAAATCATCATAAGGATAAATACATTAGGAAATAAACATGAGATAATGTGGCGAGATTAAAACCCCGTGGAGAACTAAGTGTTTTATTCCGTAAAAGGTATAACGTTTCATGACATCAATCATCTATCCCAGAAGGTGATTCCATATATGGGTTATTATATATTATCTTGTGGACGATAAAAAAGTTGTGGTGACACAGCAACATCCATGGGATTTTCATTCCATAGTGGGTTTGACCCATATTATCCATTATTATATTGTTATGTGTTTTTTTATTAGGGTTTCACTATTATGGAGACCCAAAACGTATTCAGTTGTGGGAGGAATAAAATTGAGAATATCCATATGATATATTTGGATAAAAAGTTGTCAGTTAAACATTGAAATAATCATAAATATTATAATTGGGATTATTGTTCTCCAAAATAACTATGCAATGGGGAGATGAAAAAATGCCAAAAATTATTGAAATATAGATCTTGGATTACTAATGGTTATTATGTGTTTTTTAACAGGGTTATCATTTTAGTGGTACACCATTAGATAAACGTCCATATAAAATGGTTAAAATGAATACTCATTTGATAAAAGTTTATATTTTGGATAAATTGAGTCATCATAAAACTTGACCTTGAGATCAATCATGTAAAAGAAGAAACTACGAGGACATAAGAAGAAACTACGTGGATTTAACTTCCAAGACTATTATTAGAATTTTATAATGTTTCTAAAATATGAAAAAATGTTTTATGTGTCTGAAAAACATCTATCTTCGAAAACATGTAGTAATTTTATTCCATATAGGGATTCAGATTGAATTTATAAGAATCTAAAATTCACCTAGGAAGTCTTCAAACACATTCTTGTTACCATAGAGTATATGATTCAAAATCATCATTACAGCCCAAATACCTCTCTAATAATAGATATAATAAAATATCATTATTAAGGGAATGATAGGAATTAATGGTATTAAATTTTCAATATACATTTTTAGTGTAATTTTATTACAGGAACCTTAATATCCACCCATGTATTCAATATGATTGTTCACATCATTTCTTTAGAATGTTATGGGGCAATGAACCATGTTTTTTATTAATTATTATAACATAATAAAGTAATGTATGGGTATCTTATTTTGACCACAATAATGAACAAAAACAAAAATTACATAAACATAATAACATTATTATCGATAAATTGAAGGGTATAGATTAAAGTATCCTCTTTATAAAACTACATGAAATGTTAAAATAAAATAAATTCATTTTAGGATTATAATATACATTTTCTTCTAAATTTTTTTTATGTCAACTTATATTAAAATATATTTTAATCGACATCAAAAATATAATAACATAAATTAATTTAAATATTTTAAATCAAAATCTAAAAATTATTTAATGGGTCAATTTCATTTCTTAGTAATAAAACTACCAATGTAAATATTAGTTACCATGATAAAATATGTATTGTTCAATGAATGATACTTGTATAAATATTATGTTTTTAAAGATAAATTCATAAATTTTAATTTAAGACTCTAATAAGTAGTTATATAATATATAAAAATGAAGAAATAATTATTTATTTAGATATCAAGGCTAATAAAATTAATAACACTTCATGATTAAAATCTATTCATTAAAAAAAATTCTTCCGACACATTATGTTTTTCAATATAAAAATTAATATTCTCATTTTTTTAAAACAAATTAAGTGGATTAAAGAGTTTCCAAATATTTATTTAGAAGGTCAAAATTTATTAGGAAGGGTAATCTAATATTTCTATTTATAATATAACAAACAAGATTAAAAATTTGTCATGATTAATAAGCATTGAATTGGGTAATCAGATGTGGCGTGAATTTTACTCAATAAATACGATACATAATCCATATTAATTTGTTTTTTAGTATGTAAAGTCATGTATTCATTTTTCACCAATATTTACTAACCAATCCCACCTATGTCTCAGAAAATTTCATTCTAACCATATACATAACATTATTTTCCAAATATTTTTCACTTTTTTCAAATATAAAATGATCTCATTTATACCCATTTAAAATACATGCAATTTTACAAAATATATTCCAATTATACCCAATTTATATATTTTAGATACTATATACATTTTCAGAATCCAGTATCCCCAATAAAGTTCCTCATGCACTTTATTTCCAATGGATACTTTATGTGTAGATCCAAATTGTCAATATAATCAGTACCTTACCATTAACTACCTTTATTTATAAATATCATCCAACATTATACAACACCATTATAAACATATGTATATAGTTAAATTGGTATAAAAATATAATAAAATATTATTATGTTAATGGTATAACCATTTTCTATTCCCCTCTTATTCAATCAAAATATGAAAGTGTTTCTCATGTGTGTGTGTAGAGCACCGCCTCTAGACATCATATTTTTTTATCATTGCCTCTAGGTAATGTAATAGAAATAATTTTAGGGAATATATATTATTTATTTCAAGATTTTTATTTTCAAAATATAAATTATTATATCTATATATAATATTATTAATAAGTGATTATAATAAAGAAAACTACCTTAAATAGACATACAAAGTGAAAATTTCAAATTTATTTATATGTGAATATTTCATTTTCGTTTACCTTGTACTTATGAATTATATAAATTTTTATTCATATCCTAAATTAAATATAAAAAATTTCATAATACATTATTGATAATGAAATTTTAACAAAATTTTCTCTTCTGTAGTCATACGGACACATAGATTACAGCATACACTTTCTGGCGTGGTTTAACCACCAACAATTAAAATGATATAAATATAGATCATGTTTAGAATTTTAGACATAATAAAGGGCATCAATAAGTAAATAATGAATTTTTTGTTCTTTTTTGGTACTATAACCATTTAACTTTTTAATTATGTTACGGCCATTCAATAATTAAAAATGACCAAACCATGCCCATCATAAATTTATTCTACCAAAGTCAAACATAAAACTCTAATATAATGAAATATATGTTTATAAAATTTGTTAAAAATATATCCTAGACCCTTATATGATTTTTTATTGATGAAATAGTTCAAAATAATCAAAATTACATTCACAAAAAATTTAAAATTGAGAAGAAGTAAGTAATTTACATATAGCGATTAATTATGAATTAATTTTGTAAAGGATCTACGTATTAATAATGATCTAAAATAGGTTTTTAAGATATTTATTTTTGATATACATTAGGTTAATTTGAATTCATGGAAATAAATAAAAAAGGTTAGCAACATTGTTAACTCAAATAATCTTATTTTATTTATGAAAAATATTTTCAACATTAAATTTTAATGTCTACCAATATTCGATGATTTAATTTTTAATATGATTACACTTTTATCTCTCTATGTATAATTTTATCTTAATTAAAATACCCTTCCATGGATGATTTTATTTTTAATTAAATTATAATTTGTTTTCAATAATTCAAAACCACTTAAGGTATGACTCTTATTAAATTGATCATTATTTCAAGTCTATGATTTCACATACTCTTAAAATTATCAATTACTATTTTGAAATCCAAATATGAATTAATTATTGTGATCTTTATAAATTCATTTTATAGATAAAACTTGCAACTATATTTTATGATTTAGATTTATTTTTTCCTCTTTATATTAAATGGGATCTATTTTCAATGATGTTATGTTTTATAAATCACCATCTAAATTATTTTATGAAGTTCATGTTTTGGGCGATTGAATTTGGAATAAATTTATCTAGTATATTTGGTTATATATATGATAAAATTAAAAATTTATTGTGAAACCCATTCTTATTCCTGAGTTTTTTTGATTTGATAATTATAATTTTTCTTGTAAAAAACATGTATATATTTTATATTTATGTAATGGGTGGACCCAATGTATACCTCTAATGAATTGTGTAAAATATTACATATCATGATAGAATAGTGAAATGAGTTGTGATTCTTGATCTATAATAAGTAATGGGATTTTATTCCTAGTCCAATATGGGAATGATTTTGAGATGAACAATCTATTATTGGAAACAAGTGATGTTTCCAAATCCGCAATGTTTTGTTTCTATGTTTATATTGATGAAACATTCATTTGATATGTGATTATGATATGCACCTTGAATCATTATTAAAGTCTCATGTATTCCAAATCATTACTATTTGTTCTTTATTTAATAATTTGGGGTTATGTAAACATTAATATTTGTATATAAACTGTTTCTATGATTCCATGTTCTTGAAACATGATATTATTTCCTATTTATTTTATCTCATACTCTTATAATCTCACCCCTAGTAACATTTTAATATTGTTTTCCCTTACAATGAGTTTGAGCTCACCCATTTATTTATTTTACATTTACTAGGGCACAAGCATGAGTATTAAATGGGAGATGCTTGGAAGAATCCATAATATAATTAAATTATGGGAAAAATTCAAAAGAACAACAAAAGAAGTCCCCAATATATCTAATATTTAAAGACGATATATATCTTGATTCTCGTGTTGTTGAGTTTATTATGGAATGTGATTATTTTAATTATGTTATTGAGGTAAAATAATGTAATGTTTGTCTTTGGTCACCTAAGATGGTATCATAGCCAATGTTTGTTTAAATTTTAAGATTAGTTTAGTTACCTTTAATTTTGGGGTTATAGACCATTAGTAAAAATCAAATAGATAATTCTAATTGTTGGATGATATCTGGAAATATTTTTAACATCATGAGATTATAGTTTTCATAGGAATGAATTACATCTATAAAAATTAAAATGTATATTGGCTTGGGAACAGATTTATAATGGGGTAATAGAACAAAATAGGGTGTGTTGGTTGTTAACTCAATCAACAGTAAGTGCATAAAAAGGGTTAACTCCACCTTTGGATAAAAAATATAGATGGATTATCTTTGGTTGGTCACATTCTCTTTATAAACAATTTTGATGGATATATTTTCAAATTATCATGAGGTATTATGTTGATAAATATAATATAACATAAAATAATGTAAAATTGGATTACTATAGTAATTTTAGGCTAACGCGATTAGGTAAAAGGGTACGTTATATTAATATTTATTCTATTTTATATTATTAATTATGTTAATCACCCTATTATGTTAAATTTTTGCAAATCATGTTAAACCCTCCTTCTTTTAGAAGTGGTTGGAAATAGATACAACTGAATAAATAATGTCTACGAGGGGTTTCAAGATTAAATGAATAGAAAAAAATTCATAATTGAGGTCATGAAAACTATTTTTGAATATAAATATGTATTTATAGATGAATATACTTGTATTATCCATGAGTGTGTGCGGATTTTGATATTTAACTCATACTAGGATCCATTCCTATCTCTAAGATTCCTCAAAGAATGACCCCTATTTAATGACAAGAATTTAAGTAGCGGAGAAAAGGAGAATTATGAAATGGTTTCTATATTCTCCAATGCTCCACCATGGGAAGAACTAGTCCTCATTATTAAGATGAAATATGGATAAATGTAAATTTTTATTGACATCCCTGATCTTATCAAGATCTTAATTAAGAATCAATATCCTTTACCCCATATCAAATATATTCTCGATCAACTTAGAGGGTCCTAGAGCTTCATGAATATTGAACCTCTATCTATACATCATCAATTAATGGTCAAAAGGGAGGATATAAAAAATAGTTTTACAAATAATATATGACCACTGTGAATTTATAGTTATGTCACATAGACTAAATAATTCTCCTTTATATTCATATATTTAATTAAAGGAGTCATTGAAGACTACCTTGATCGATTTGTGTTCGTATTTAAAGATGATAATTTTAAATACTGAAATAGAAAGGAATATAATTAACAAAAATTTTATATTGAGTTAATGTTATTGGTAATGGTGAAATTATAATCTAAGTTTACCAAATGTGAATTTAGGATAATTTTTCATTGGTTCTGTAATTACAATAAATGGATTATCAATAGATCCATCAAATATGAATGTTAGTGAGAAATGACCCCAATAGATTTCTATAACCAAGACCTATCTCGTTCATTGTCTAGAATTGTATTATAATAATTATTTAATAAATTTATCATGTATTTAAAATCAACAATCCATGTTAACAAGTAAGAGAGTAAATTTTAATTGAAAAAAGGAATGAAAATAATGTTTGATGGAACTATAAAAGTGGTCATCCATTTCTACTATACATACATTATCCTTAAAGGGAGTATGGTTTGTAGTATATATTACATATTTAGAAAATGGATTGATTTTTTCTCATTTTGAATTTACAAGGTAATTTCTTATACACCACACCAATTAAAGAATATTTGGAAAAGAATACCCAACACATGAATTGAAGTCGGTGATAATGACCTTTGCATTTATTATATGTTGACATAATCGATATGAATAAAAGTGTGAAATATATAATAATCAAAATATATTGATATATATATATTCACATAGAAAGAATTTAAAACACACACATATAGGTTGTTGGAATTGATAAATTATTTTGACAGATAAATACATGATGAACCCTGGATGGAAAATAAGGTAATCGGTGATTTTAGTAGAAAGTATCATGTTACCATGTCCTTGATGATGATTAAAAAATACCCTATTCTTCTGGATTTTCAAAGATGAATATTTATATCATAACTGAGATAATAAGTCCTATATTTTCTAAAATGTCTTCCCAAACATCAATCCATGTAGTGATGAAAAAATCCAATAAAGATGATGTATATTTACAAAAAAGGTATCGAATATTCTAGATTTCATCTTTGAGAGAGATTGAGATTTAGGGTTTGAAACCCAAATATGTGTTCCATAAATGTTGTAATTTCAAAAGGAACGTTTGGTTAATGAACATAGAACATCATTTTCTATTCATCCAGTAATTTTGAAAATGTATTTATACATAAAATAAAACTTCTAATAAAATTGGATGAAGAAAATTTAAAGAATGTGTATAGTGATGTTGGGTATTCTCGATAGTAAAAGCTAAATGACAAATTCCTAACGATATAAGGAAATCATTACCCATATCTATATGTAATTTGTAATAAATGTTAGGGATTTCATCATAGGACACCCAAAAATATCCGAATAAAAACATGATACTTATGTTGTAGTAAATTTCCTTACAAAATCAACGAATTTAATTGAAATCAATGAATATTTATCCCATGAAAATAATTTAATGATATATATAAGGGATGTAATAAATCTATATGGATTACCAATATCCATTTAATTAAATTAGGACCTATGTTTTACATTAATATTTTGAAAAAATCTTCAGAAATTATTTGATATAATGTTGAGTTTTAGCACTGATTGTCATCCACATATGGTTACCCATTCTAAAAGAACTATTCAATATCTTGAATATTTTAAATATTTTTTTTAATTCTAACTCAATGTATTTTTGTATAAACACCTTCCCCTAGTAGTGTTCTTATATAAAATACTTACATATATAGAATTCTGAATGTACCGTATGATGATATTTAAAGGCAGGAGATGTTGGACTCCAATATCCTTGGATAATTTAGAGAGTGGAAGTTTATTGGTCAATAACCTATCCAGGAAATTAAAGAAAAGGATTAAATAATTCTAATATATATGAACTCAGTACAAAATTAATCAATTGATTATCTATATAATTTTTATTCAAAACTATATTTTGAATTTTGTGAAAAGGACTTCATATGGATATCACAATAGAAGGGGGTTATAAGAATTGGGAAGAAGGGGACAATTTTATAAAGTGTATATTTGACCCGTCACATATACTTGAAGGTTTTGGGTGTAGTGCAAGCATCATTTTTGTCTTTATCAACATTTATTTTTGTTGTGATAGATGATTAGTCGGATATTTACATAATAATAAATACCCTGATCAACAGAATTGAATCAGAGAATATATACAATGTATAAATGCCGGAACCAAAGCACAATATCATCCCATATTATTTATAACTATTTTAATAAATTAATGAATTACCTAGAAATAAATTGTTTCTTTGATGATGGTTCAAACAAATTATCTACTTATAACTAGTGATCAGATATATTTGATAAAGAAAATTATTATTATTATTAAACCACATGTGGGAATAAAATTCAATCTACATATAAAATAAAATCTAATTTTATTCTACTAATATTATGAATACACCTTGTCTGTGACACACTGGAACCTTTTTTCTATGGAGTTAGGTGAAGAAATCCTAATTCCATTTTTAGCCTCTGGCAACATTCCATGGAACCCCTCGAGAAATAATTTATTGTAAAAATTCCATAATACCTCATACAGAAGCATAATGTGTAAAATAATCCATTTATAATCATATCTCTAATCAAGAAGGTAGTATGCTGGTGACATCAACCAATGTTCCGGATGTTTCTTTCCTAGACATTCTTAAATCAAACATGCCTATAGAACACCGAGGACATGGATTTATTTATGCTATATCATTTTATTCAATGAACCTAAGATATAAAATACATTTAAATAATAGATGAGAAAATACTTTCCGGCATTATACATTTTTAAAATATTACAAATGATGTGTCAAACATACCCTACCTCACCACGAACATATTTCATTAGGGTATTTTTAATATATAAGATTAAGAAACTTATATTAATCATTTACAATAATAACATGTTCTACAGATAAATATGTCTGTCTGTAAATAGCAACATCCACGGGGTTACCCCATGATAAGTTTCATCGATGTCCTATGAGTCTCCACCCCTAATAAACTGTATCATTTGTGTCCCTAAAATCATTTCAATCGGGTATAGAACATATAATTATGATTATTGTTGTGGAAATTATGGGTTATCATCATTTTGGGGAACTAATATGACAAATCAGTGTGACAACCAATCTTATGAGATTATGAAATACTATATTATGAAAAATAATAAAGTTTATGTCGTAAGGAGTTTATTAATATTAGAAATAATTACTAATTATTATCATAAATTACATAGTAGTTGGTTCTATGGAACCAACTTCAATGGACTCCCACAATCACTGGATCCAACTGGAGACAGGATTCCGTTCTCTGTCTATCAGGTAATACTCATCCTTCTGATGAGATGAGGTTTCTTCAAGGGGTCCACCACTTGTAATTTTGTGGTAAATCTACTTAATGTATTGTCTCCCCTATAACCAGAAATACTCAAGTGGTGATACTAACCAATTATGATCTTTCTTTATTAGTTTAACCTTGGATATTTTTTAAGATCCCACCTATTGTATTATCATAATAAATAATGACCTTGATATTATTTCTAGGTACCACACCGAGCCCCTATAAAGATAATCATATCCACGAATATTAATTAGCTACATCAAAAGAATCTATATACTCAAACTCCACCCTAGAATCAACAAAAATTGGTGACTTTGAACTCTTATAGTTCACACCTCCTCCATTGCGATATAAAACATATCAAAATTATGAATTATGATAATTATAATGTTTTGGAAAATTTCATCAGTATAACCATTGACGATTTTCTCATCGTCTCCTCAAAACACAATGAACATACCCTTATTTATTCTTATATACATCAAGAAATCACTATTAGTAGTCTAATATTGATCACATGTATCATCTTGATGTCATCCTAACATGCCCAATTAAAATAAAACAAAATGTTTATTATTTAACATGGAATGCATGATTGATCCTATCACTAAAGTATATGGTATCATAATCATTCTATCTTCCTCCTGTTTTTACTGGGGAATCATTTTCTCAGGAATATGTATACCGTGTAACACCAGAACCAATCCCCTCTCGGATTGTTCCATACTAAATCTCTGTAGTTTTTGTTCAATTTATGAACATTGACATATTCCAATAATATTCGAGGATAAACCAAAAAATATCTTGATCGCAAGATTATAATTTATATCACCTATGTTATTCATATCAAAACACCTATTAAAGAAGTCCTTAATAGATTTTAGTATTTTTATTTCTTTTCCAATATGTATTATGTAATCAAAATTAACTACTAGGATAATGACCCAATTCCCACTAATACCCTTATAAACACATGGATCATAATCATTATTAATGAAACAAAATTATTTTATAGCTTCATAAAATAAAATTTCCATCACATAGAAGATTCCTTCAATTTATAAATAGGTATCTGTAATGTGTAAATCCTTTAGGAATCAACTCGATTTAGAAACCCTTTTTTGTCATATAGACATCTTAATGAAGGTTACCACTAAGGATATATATTTTCATCCATTATTCAAATTTCATATTCATGGATATACACTTTAAAAATATAAATTATAAAGAATTTAAATAGGTTAACTGGTGAAAAAAATCTTTATACTAAATTATTTATCTTTTTTAAACCCTTTATACACTAGTAATTATTTACGTTTATTTAATATAAATTTCATTCCCATTTTCTCTTGAAACCCCATTTTTAATCTAAGAGATTTATATTATCTAGAGAATAAACCAAAGCCCAATTTTTTCTGATACCTAGAACACATTTTATAATTCATGGATTCTTTCTATCTTAGATCTTTTGAGATCTCTAGTCCCCATTTGTAGGAGATAGGTTCATCAAAGTCAACCAATAAGGAGTCACTATATTCAGTGACAATAATACTATATCTCCATGGCTCTATTTACTCTTTAGTACTCATATAGAATACATATGCTTCAGGAATAAAACATTCTATATAGACATATGGAACCTATTCCAATAAAAAATCTTGTCTATCTTAAGCATCAACTTCATCAATGGAAATATTTTTCCTACTCTTATATTTGAGGATGGGGTCCACATCATGAAAGATCGTTTGTCTATAGGTAGTACCATTACTATATAGGGAGTTGTCTTGGTAGTATCCCCTTATTTCCCTAGGATACCCTATAATGATACGCTTTGTGTCCCAGGGTTCTAGTCTATTTCTTGATAAGTTCTTCACAAACTCTATGAAACCCCATACACATGTATGTGATAGAATGGGTTTGTTATACTCAATAACACGAATGGAACTACTTTTACAACTTATTAACAACTCTATTTAATGTATACGTGGAATTTTGTGATTCATATCCCTAAATTATAATGGGATATCTACAAGATTCATCATGGACTTTACCATAACGTATATGGAATAGTTCATCCTTTCGCAAAGACCATTCTAAAGTGATGTGTACGATGGAGGGAGTTGTGATCAAATCCCAACTTCCAATATAAATTAAATTAACACTTAGATAATATATTCACCACCATGATCTCTTTAGATATTATTTATCTTCATTCAGGTTTATTCTGTACTTCATTAATTAATTCCATGAATTTTTCAATGAACTCAGACATATATATCAATAATTAGACATATCCATATCTACTCAAGTCATCAATAGAAGTTATGAAGTAATAATTCACACCTCTACCATCATCTAAAAATGTAATATACACATCACTGTATACCAATACTAAAATATATGTGTCCCTTTAACCCTACCCACAAAATATATGTTTGGTCATTTTTTCCTATAAACAAGCATGACATTTTTCAAGTGCTTTTTGATTGAAAAATTCTAAATAACCATCTTGATAGAGAAATTATAAATTCTTATTTTTTACATGACCAATATATAAATTCTATATATTTTTTAAAATGGGTTGTGTGAACATGATTTTTTGTTTATTGAAAATACTTGCTTTTAATAATTTAACACAGAATGATCATTATTTAAATTCACCATACCATTATATATGTTGGACTTAAAAATGGAAATTATTTTAATCCCAAAAATTAAATTGAAAGAATATGCATCTCGACATGATATAGAAATCATATTCCTTGTAATACTTAGTACATATAAAATCACTTAAAATAAATATCATTACAATTCTAAATTAAATTTTATATTATCCAATGAATATAGGATCCATCCTCGCACCATTTGATGCTTACAAATAAACCTATCCTCTATAATTCTTTCAGAATCTTTATAGTTCTTTCATTTTGAAATATATGATAGAAGAAAAGTTGTATCTAATAATCAATGTGTATATATTGAATGATTACACTTAATAATGAATTCACCTTTCTCTTCCATGTACTTATGGGTGCAGTTCTTCTTCTAGTGACCTTTCATGCCAAATTAAAAATATAATACCTCTTTTTCATTGAACTGACTGTAGATCATGCTCAACGTGAATTGATAATGATAAGGAGATTTAAACATTATATGAGTCTTGGGATGGTTCACCTTGTTCTTAAATTTATTATTCACCATAATAACATTGTTTTCACACTCCCAATGTCTATATTTATATAGTGAAATTTAGTATGAACTTCAAAAAGAATCTTATCATTATTTATCTTGTTATAATTAACAATAAAATAAAATAAGATCATGGGTACTGAGGAAAGTATGATATTTTTTCACAAATAATCTGTGAATTTATTCCTAAAGATGTCTATGAATTTAATGTATCCAATAATATTGGTGACATGAGGAACAATTGGCATAAAATCTTGTATATTAGTTATAAATAGAACATTGGAGATCTCATATCTCTTTTGTATCTTCTTCACTTTATATAGATCACAATGGTTTGACATCATGTTATACACATCCTTCTCCTCTAGTTTCCTTAGTGTCGCATTATACAATGATTATCTTATGAAACAATAAACATATATGGAAATCTTCAAATGTTTTTTATAGGGAGATAACTCCTCCTTTCTAGCTTCATTACATGGAGAATCAAGAATAAATTCTCCTAGAACATACAATTTCCTTTCATGGAATATGATAATACATCAGTGCCTTTGGAACTACTGTAAATTATTACTGGTGAATGTATGATCCTTCTCAAGTATGGTTCATAGGGATAAGTTTGAAGTAAATTATTATTGTTTTTACAAATAAGGTGTGAAAGTTTTTATTACATTATCTGATTTAATTTAAAAATAAATATAAATATTATATTCATTAATATACATATGTATTATCAAAACAAAATATCCCTCACAATTGGATTCAAAATATCTTATTTCTCTAATATTCAATTGGAAAGGTGCATATTCTCCTTCTCAACACCCTAACATTGTAGATTCTCATAACATAAAGGGTGTTATGTAGGAATTAAAAATTCCAACTACATTAACAAACACATAAATGATCTATTTAGTGGACTCCCCAATCATAAAATCCTAATATTTTATTTCCATATCCTTTTCCTATCATTTATACCATGTACTAATTTTCCAGTAACCCTTTATTTGATCTTAGTTATATCAACCAAAAAATTCTAGTTAGAGTTCCGTGATAATTGAAATTACCCCAGTTCTAGCTGGTCTAACACATTGAACTATATTATGATTTTAAGTAATTTAGTTGAATTCTATACTAACATAATACACAAAATATATTTTTTTATCGTTTTTGGTTTAAATTTGCAATAATTATCTTTCTTACATGATTGTTCGTGTTATCAAGATTTATATAAGTGATTAGCCATTCCATTGATAAAATTGACACTTAAATCAATTAATTTTAGTTCTGTCATGGATGTTTTTCAATTAAACAGTCCATGTGATCATGATCTCTTATTGATGGTTATTTTATCTTGTTAATGACAAACTAACTATTTGAAAAGGCAAAATACCATGAACCATTTATGGTTCATATTGAATCATTCTACCCATCCAACTATGTAAATCTCTTATATTTTTTCACCTTAGAATGAAACATGAACCATATAATCTGTCATGGAAGCTCCATCCACTACATATTCTTTTATTCACACATACTTGAGGTAAAACATATTTGGTTTTAGAGGTTTACATAATAGAAACCATGTGTGTTTAGGTCCTTACATATTGAGAGAATAGATAATACACTTTCCAAAAAAATAAATATAATAATAAATTAAATGATGAAAATTTTATACAGTGTTATAGTCTATGCTCATGATCATCCAAATGCATGTAATTAATAAGAATTTAATAAAATTATCATTTAATTCTAATTATTCTCATTTAAGATAAATTTCATTCGTATCATTAAATTATTGTATTTATTGAATTAATTATTTTATCTTATTTCATAACTTAATTTTCTAGATCTTATTTTCTAATATAATTTTCAATAAATTAAATAAAATTATTTAAAATTATCTCCTTGCAAAATATACAATGGAGGAATCATGGGGAGTACCCGTTCGAACCACCCAACATGTTTTTTACTCATATAGTATTTAATATCATGACCTTTGGAATATATGAATTATCATTTAATTTCAGGCAATGTACTACCAACTTAATGACCACATGAAATGAATGATATTTATGTAGCATCTAGTTCTTTAATTCGCATAGAGTAATAACTAATACATGATATATACAAGTTAAATGAATCTGAAAAATATACCAAAATTAATTAAACATATATATAAATATATACCCCCTCACATGGTTTGTACTATCAACTTAATGACCCCATGGAACAAATATTGACATGTTCTTCATAGTATATTATATTAATTTTAAATTCTAAAAAAACATGGAAAATGCACATGGTGGGAACATTTCATCTACACGAGAAGAATATTTCTCAATAGCTATCCGATGAAAATTCCTAGGGACTAATGGTTTAAATTTTCCATAGAAAATGATAGATTACATGGAATGTACATGACCTAATGGTGTTTAGTCTATCAGCTACATGGAAATAGCTCAGTTAGGCCATGTAAGAGAATCCATTGACCACATGCGACTAATATACTACACTTCATGTACTAAAGTTATAAAACAAGTACTCTAGCTAACCATTATCTATGATTGCTAAGACAACATGTGGTGTATAATTAATTTCACTATGTATAATAAATGAGCAAGACATTAATTATTTACAAATCAATTCTTTATACATTAAAAACTAGTACATGGTGTGTGCCGCTAGGTAACACAAAAAATACTCTTATATTATTCGTACAGATTCCTCAGCTCCTCCAGATGAGATTTTTTAACTTATTTCATTTATTAAATTAATATATATTATTATTTTTAACTTAAATGATAATGAATAATTAAGAAAATTCTATTTGGATTAAATAATTAATAAACTTGAATTGAAAACTAATTTCAAATTTAAAAAACTATCAATAATAATTGAATAAATTGAAATTATTATAGAACACCACCGATACCACTTAAATGCTCCAATACAGTAGAAGAATCAAATGCCTCTTTCCCAACATTTCTTTCTGTCATGGTCAATGATTAATCTGTGATTTACATGATGATAAGTGTGTTGATCAATGAAATTGAATCAAAGAATATAGACAAGTAATAAACACCAAAACCAATGTGTACGATCGACACATTTTATTTACAATTAATATAGGTAAAAAATGATTTCCTTTATATAAAATATTTCTTTATTTATGGATATGAAAATAGATATATTCCATACAATCATTGCATTATAGGAATCAGGAATACATTCAATATTGTGTGGATTCACATGATTTCCACAAATGTATGAGCATCACCATATGATTCTTCATGTGCTCTCAAAGTAGATCCTATATCTTATGTTGTATCACCTTTGATCTCCCTAATAATCATTTCTAATTTATTCAACATGATATATCTAAATACGTGAGTAGAATATGGAGAAATATCTCACTCCATTATTAGGAACTTTCTAAGAGTGGGATCTCTCTTAGGTCAGATAGGATTCTCTCCAGATATCATTGTTCACAACATTAATGAATTGGATATATTATTAAAAAATATATAATTTGGTCTATATAACATTAGTGTTAGAATAAATAATTTCAATAGTTTCATTTATTATTTATTTAAACCCCACAAAACCCTATATCCTTAATAATAATAATATTATTATTTCTAGAAAAGCACTAAACTTGTGAATTAAAATGAAATATAATTTATTCAGGTAATATTCAATATTTATTATTTCTCTTGGGACTAATAAACTCAGTCTTCCATTACTTTAGTAAATTTTTTAGTGCCCTGAATAAGGAATGTTTATTAAATTATACAGATAAAATAATTATTATTATATCCACTAAATAGAAAATAAAAAATCATTAAATATTTCACTCACCAAGTATTCTATAAAATAACTTTTAATGGAATATATTTTAACAATAAATCATGAATAATTGTTAAACCATAGGTATAAATAATATATTATTGAACTCAAATTTTTTATACACTTAGTGAGTGACCCTCTAGTCCGTTTCCATAGTGGAATTTGGAGATGCATCCTAGAGTAAAAGGATAGCATCTAGAAACATGACATGGAACCCACAGAGAAATAATTTAATGTTGTAATGAAATAATACCTTATATAGAAGCTTATTTTGTAATACAATTTGTTTATGATGTTATCTATAATCAAACAGGTCTTATGATGGCTCCATCTACATTTTTCTCAATGTGTCCTTATTTGAATTTCTGGAAATCAAAATTTCATATTCAACACCTTGGAAATGAATTTATTTATGCTATATCATTCTCACCAAAGCTCATGAGATATTAATTTCCATTGAATAACTAATGGGGGAAATTATTTCTCACATTATTCATCAGTTAAATATTACTCATTTAGCACCCAATCAATGCTACATTTATTTTAACATATATCATCATAATTTTCATCAGTACATCAAATATGTGATTAATAATACTAATTAATAAAAATATTAATGTCTAAGGATCAATAAACATATCCACATAAGGGAACATCTAGTGACATATATATATATATATATATGCGGGTTTTCTACTTGTGATTCACTTCTCATAATATCCTACAATAAATATACCCAAAGGCATACATCATGATAAGTTTCCTCATAGCCCTCTGAGTCTCCAACCGCAATACCCTTTATAATTTGTTTCCCTTATATGATTTAATCTAGAAATACAACATATATTTATGAATATTACCATCAGACTTATGGGTTCTCATCATTGTAGAGAACTTCTATGATTGATTTGTGTGTTAACCAGAATTATGAAATTTTTACATACTATGTCAAATAAAAAAAATTATGTGACAAAATATTTATTAATGTTCAAAACAATAAAAATAGGTTGTCATAATGTACACAGATATTGGTTCTAGGTCACAAAATCTGACAACACTGAACTCAAAATCAACGATTTTATGCACCGTATATTCTTTTTTTAAATAATTAGGATTCATATATTATAATTTATTTTTATAACTTTTTGAAAATGAATCATATATACTTATTTAAATATATGTATTAAAAATTTTAAAATTAGGTAATTGGATCAATTTCACTTTACAGTCATTACATTACTAACATAAATATTATTTACCATTATAAAATAATTATTTATTATAGCATGACAAATTTTTAAATATTCTTTTTATCAGTTAAATGATTTTTGTTAATATACTCTCTAATAAGATGTATAATCATATATATAAATAAATTAACAATCAATTAATTTGTAATAATTTTTTAATTAAATAGAATACACTCCATCAATAAAATAACTTTCTTCAAACCATTTTCTGACAAATAAATTTTTTAATTTAAAATTTATTTTTCTCATATTAAAATTTTAATTTTATTAAAGAGATTCCAAATTCAGATTCATAATGACACAATTTTTTACGAATGGTCATCTTATATTTTTGTTCATAAAATACTAACCATGATTAATATTTAATCATGATGATCATGTGTTAAAATGGGTAATCTAATATGGATCAAATTTTACTAAATAAATTCGAAACCTAAACAATATATAATACAATTTAGAGTTTTAAAATACATATATATATTTATCACAAACATTTACCTATCTAACTCTCCTAAAATTCCATTCTTATGGTGTACCAATATTTTTTCTGTAATACTTGTCCTCTTTTTTCACCTACAAAAAGTGCACACTTTTACACTTTTAAAATCCACACCTTTATTTTTAAATGATCATAAAATACTATCTAATTTTAAATATTTTACACACCCGTTACATTTTTGGAACCCTACACCCTTATCAAACTCTCTCAAGAACATTACTTCCAAAGGATACTTCAAGTGAAAATCCACATTCACCAAAGTAAGCATTACATTCCCTTTAATATCATTTATTTTTCCTTCTCATACACCCACCTTGAAAAAATTCTAACCATATGTATATAATTCAAATGAGTATAAATATTATACTAAAAAAATTTTATATTTATGGTATTACCATTAACTATTCCCTCCCATTCAATCAGAAAAATGAAAGTGTTTCTCTTGTATGTGTCTATACTACCACCTCCAAGATTGAAGCATTTCATTTTTTTCATCACTTCATTCTAGGAATATTTCATGATATTGTTTTTTTAGAATATATGTTATTTTTTCCTTCTTTATATTATTCAAATAAAAATTCAATATTCCATAATTAATAGTTCCAATAAGTGATCATTGTAAAAAAAATCAAAAATCAACATACCAAGAGAGAAAAATGATTTACATTAAAGTTACAACATATTTTATGTAGGAATAATTCTTATAAATCTTTATAAATATGATTAATCACAATAAAAATATCAATAATTTCATTATACTTCTTTGTAATAATATTATAAATAATAACCACTTCTACAGTCATAATTCCACATAATTTGTATCACAATATTGCTAGGTCAGTTTATCCACCTACATGAAAATAATATTAATTTATATTGATTATATAATTTGAAACCTAATATTGAAAGTAAATAATTATTTCTTGTTGATTATTATGATAAAAATTTAAATTATTAATTAAGTTACCACCATTCCTTTGTTAAAAATCGTTGTGACATGCTTGGAACAAAGTTCATCAACAAGAAACTTAACTAAAAATATAATATAATGATATTTTAATTTTATAAAATATAATAGCTATATAAATTAAGGTACCTTTTATGAAATTGGAATGATAAAATTTTGGATTTCCCTTATGAACACCTGTGATATAATGAAACTAGTTCAAAATAATCCAGATTACTAATTCCCAAAATTGAAAATGGATAAGAACTCTCTAGAATACATTTCGATAATAATAAATAATTATTTTTATAAAAGGGTATATATACTGATAATGTTATAAAATAGGATATCGATATAGTTATTTTTTATATACAACAGGTTAAATAAATATTGAGTAAATCAAGATTGAAGGTGATGGACAGTGGTAAATCCCCATCATTTTGTTATGCAGTATCTTTTGAAACTAGAACATTAATTTTTTATATAAATTAAATTATATAATTATTAATACGATGAAATATTATATATCTATGGGTAAATGAGTTCATAATTCAATTACCCTTAAATTAATGATTTTCTTTTCTGTAATATTTTAATAAGTTTTGAATATTTATCATAACCACAAGTGTAGATTTATATTAAATAGATCTTTATTTCAATAAAATGGTTTCAATTTCAATTAAAATTATCCATTATTATTTAGAAATAAAGATATGTATCGATTAATTTTATATTCATACTTTACCTTCAAATATAATCACTGTAACACCCCTTCATGATTTTTCTTTCATTTAGAACTATACATTTAAAGGGGTCTATTTCCAATGGTGTTTTGTTTTATGAATCATAATATAAATGATTATATAAGGATAAAGTTTTGGGTGATTTAATTTGGTATCAATATTTCAAGTTTATGTTTTTATTTAAGTGATACATTTTTATTTTTAATATAAACCCCATTCATATTATATGGTTTTCATGATGTAATGATTAAACATTTTTTTATGGAGACCATTTATGTTATTATTATTTATAATAGGGGAAGGTCCTATATACCCCTGGAATGAATTGGGTAATTAATTACATTCCATTATTTAATTATTAAAATATTAGTATTTTTTCATCTAAAAAGGGAATGCGGTTTTCATGCCTTATTATACATGGGAAACAAGTTGTGATACCATATTCACTTTGAAAAATTCCTTGTGATTCTTAATCCCCATTGTTGGGTTTCTATACTTATGTTGGTGTGAAACTCCATTGATGTTAGATTGTTCTATACTTATTGGATCATTATTTATATATCATGTTTTCTCAATATTAACTCCATGTTATGAGTTTGATCATATGGGGTTATTTTTTGACTTATCATTCCATATGAACCATTTTCACTATTCATTATTCTATTAATTTGATATTTCTATAATGATTATGTTTTCAAATACGTTTATGTCCTCAACCTAGGTAACATGTTGGTATTTTTAATTTTCCATTATTAATAGTTTCAATTAACCACATTATTTTGATTCCATTTCTAATTGAACAAGGGTCAGTTTAACTTGGGAGATATTTAAAAGAAAACCTTGTTTGTTGAAATAATGTGAAAATAGTGACAATAATTAAAAATAAATAGATTATATATATAGTATACAAACACACAAAACCTCTCAAAGATAAATATATACTAGTTTTTATACAATTCATTGCTTTTAATTTTGAAAAGGATGTAGAATACAGATATTCTTATCATGGTTCACTAACAAGGTTCACCTATTAAGCTTGAATTGGACCCCAATTTAATTCTATAATAATCACTTGAAAGATTATGCCAATGTTCGTGAATCATACAAAAATAAATCTCTACACATTTACACATTCTTCTCTGTATATTGAGGGATGCTGAGTAGGAAAGGGATAGTACAATTCTAGTATAGTGTAATATTGTTATAGTGTTGAAGTATAATGATATTATTTTTGAGAAAATGGGTATGAAAATAGATTTTGGATAGTCTACACTTTATTCTATTCAAAAGAAGAAATAATTAAATAAAATGTTTTCACATTGGGAAAATTTTCCATTAGAGAAGAAATTGTTGAAGTTACCTAAAGGGTTCCAAGAAACCTAATAAAGATACTGCATTGGTTAAAAAGTTATAAGATATAACTGTATATTTTTTTTAGAGAAAAGATATCAAGTATATATTATTAAAAATTTTATAAATATACTAGAGGTCAGACGTTGAAAAATAAAATATGATGTCTAAAGTTAGTGTTGAAGAAATGGAGAAATGTTAATATTATATTGAAATACTTGAGTGTTTCAAGAATGGATAAACAATTAAAAAATTACTTTTTATCTCATTTTTCATTTTTGTATATCATTTAAAAGATTTATTTTATGTTTAATGAGATAAATTTTTCTATATATATTTTATATGATTTTTAAAATTCTATAATAATCCTAAAGAGGATACTAAAATGGATTATTCTAGTAAGATAATTCAATATACATTCATTTATGGAAACCTTAAAATAGTGTGAATGAGTTCATGAAAATTTTACCGAATGTTCTAAAAATGATGATAATATAAAGATTGGGAATATTATGTAATGTTTCAAGCTGTTATATAGGCATGACATGTGGGTAAAAGTTCAAACTAGAAGTGGAAAATTCGGCAGAAACTTTTTACAATCTTTCCTCATAGAGCCATTCAAAGTTATTGAATATTAGAGTTTCCATGAGGGAATAATAATAATTATATTTTATTGAATTATCTAGTATAACTGATGGAATTTAAGAAACTCCATAGAATTTCCCTATCGATTATTGTTTTTATAAAATTTAATTCTTTAATTTTTATGGGTATGTGATACAAAAAAAAATTTTTACAGGTGTTTTAATCCTAAAGTAAATTGAAATGAGAGGAATATTTTAATTATCTTATATTTTATATTCTTATGAGGAAGTAAAATAGTCGCTACATCACGTATTAAAAAGTAATGTAATGTGTCAATCTCAGATAGATCAATAAAAAATCGGTGTATACTTATCTTATTTCTCTTAGGCAATAAAAGAAATTTCAAACCAAAGAGGAGTATTTATGAACAACATTAGATTATTAATTTCATGCACAAGGCATATCAAATTCTATAACATATTTTCAAAAAGGACACAGGGATAAAACTATTTAATCCAACAATATGTGTTTGTAATAATTTTTTTTAATATGTGGGAATTGTTTCCCATGATGCATTATAGGACTACATTAAAACAGTATTATTATATTACAAAATATTCTAAACACAGATAATATTATATTATAAAATAATTTTATATATTAAATTCTTCCATTAAAATGAAATAATTATTATTTCTTGAACATAACAACATTTGGGCTGCTTAGCAAGATATTATTAATGGAATATGGTGGTTGAAAGACTAATAAGGGTTTTTTTTATCATTGTGAAGTTAAAGGTTAAAAAATAAAATATAATATTGGTCCAATATTAGCCTGTTATTTAACTTGTTATTAAATAAGTTGTTAGAGTTTGGAGGTAAATAAGTTACATAAATAGTAATATTATTTATGATAGTTTTCATCGAATATTTTGGAGGAAAGGTTTTCAATGAAAATGGTGATAATTATTAAAATATTTATTAGTATAAAATAGAAGATAACATCATATCATTTAATTTTATGAAGTTAAAGAGATTGAACAAGTACAAATATTTGAAGATTAGGAATATGATTACTAAATCACTCCATAACTCAAATTGTTTTAATAAATAGTTGTATCTAATAAATATATTTTAGTGAGGATATTTTATTATATGGTCAAGTCGATATTTGATGGGAATTGTATATTATTTAATGGATTTATAGATTCCATAAAAGTTTGGGATACATTAGGGTGATCTGGTAGTTTCTCTTATATGATATACATGATAAGAACTTGTAATGGGTTTGTTAAATATTATAAAATGATTTTTTATTATAAAAAAGTATCAGCTTATATGTTACCCCCACTTTATCATTTTTTCACATTAGCTATATTGATTCATGTATAGTTATACATTTCTTGGAGTGTAATTATAATATTCCTCTAAAAGTATAAATTTGAGTGATCTCTAACTGATGTTTTTCAAGAAATATTATAGGTTATGATGAAACTTTATTCTTGGAATGAGTTGAATTCCTATATAGACATATAGAATGTACTCATGAGGCATAAAAATATGTTTCTTTTTTTTCACTGGATAACCCAATAACAATATCATATAGATGATCATGCACAATTTCATTGGTATACTAGGAGATAATAGATCATATTTGTGTCCCCATTACCTAAAGTTGATTAGATACATATCATGATAACATTATACATTTACAACATACTTTTCAATATGTTATCTTATCTAATAAATTGGAAGTTGTGTTTGTTTTGTGTCATGTCATCTATTGGATCTCAACAAGTCGTGGTATTTTTCAAACATGCAATGTTTGTAATAAATTGTCTTTCAATGATGATATTCTAGGTTTTCGACATCAAGGCCTAGAGATTATATATTTTTTGTTAGACTATATTAAAAAAGAGTGGGTTTAATTGCATATCTATAAAAATTTCTTTTAAAATTTGTTCTTTGAAAAAAACCCAACAAAAAATAATCAATGTCAATTTGTACTGAATTTATAAAAGTCATAAATATTTAATTAATTTATCAGAAGATTTATTAGTTCTCAAATATACTAATAAAAAGATTAGTCCATCTTTTTAAACTAATCTACAGGTTGAAAACAAATATAAATACTTTCTAAACTTTCAATCAATGTTAAATTTATTTTTATGTGAAATGAAATAAACACATATCAGATTAAACTAAAAGTAAAAAACCATTGTAGACATAAATAAGAGGTTCAGTCTCAAACTTATATTTAGCCCTCTCCACTTTGTTATCACCTTCATCCATGTAGTTTAATTTAATAAACAATCTGATCTACACCCTAGATCAGGGTCCACAACAGCACACAAGTTTTTCCAAGTCACACCTGACCTATACCATAACAATTCATGGGAAAAAAACAAAAAGTTCACACTTGACCTCTTCCAAAATTCTACATGTGATACAAGAATAATATGAGTGATTTTAGGGATACCATGTATCCTTTAGTTAGGCACATTTTATAGTATGTTTGTGAGAGACAGATACACACACTGCTCGAACATGTTGAAAAAAGAACCCAACAATGATATTGTTGTAGAGTATAGTTAAGAATTCTTTGTGTGTTATGCAATGAAGATATATAATAGAGTGAAGTAATGGAAATGATATTCGAGTCATATTCCTAGAATAGTGTTTCACAACACCTATACTCTACCTTCTAGGTGTGAAATTTCCATTTTTTCAGTTGTATGATGTTTAGAGAAATTTAGAAGGTTCTTGCTGGTCTTATTGATCTCTTTATGTAATCCAACATCGAGTTCTTGAGATTTTAATGGTAGCATCGATATTTGTAAGATATGGTAGTTATTCGTCTATTTTCACATTTCAGCACATTCACCCTATATGTATCTATCTAGTTGCAAAGTTTATCTTGTGATTATTTTATAATTCAACTTCCAGCTGGTATGAAAACCTACCCAGGTGCATGAACCTCGTACTGTCTATAGAGAGTCCTACAAATTACACTAAATAAATATAGAAACATTATTTTGTCTAAATATTACGTTTAGATAAAAAATTTAATAAATAAAATTTAATACAATTTTTGTGACTATCGGTTTGTCATAAGTATCAGTTATTCGTTGTATCAGTCTATTATCATCGGTCCATTAGTATCAATGACTCAGTGTCAGCCTGTCATCATTGGTGGCTCCGAGTATTGGTGATTCCTTTCCACTGATATTAGTGACTCATTGTATTGGTGAGTCTTTTGTGCTATCGACTGGTCAGGGCATCAGTGAGTCATCATCAGTGACTCATTTTGTACTATTTTTGTGCCATCCATCAGTGAATTGATCATCAGTGTGTCTTCCATTGGTGAGTCGATCATTTGTGTGTCATCCATCGGTGAGTCGATCATCAGTTTATTGTCCATCGGTGAGTCGATCATGAACTAACCATGCCAGAAACTCTAAAACATTTATAAAGTGTTTGTCTCACACCGAACACTACCAGATTAAGTGAAATTCATAAATGCATGAATATATATATACTATCAAACATATTGAAACATGAATATAGAATTTTTATTAATTTATGGAAATTTATTTTAATTATGAAATAATTGATTTACATAGATATATTCAATGACATGATCAAGTTTATTTGTTACTTGATATAAAAATTAATAGTATCTCTATATTGACATGATTTGTGATTATGAAAACCATTAAATCATAGAGGGTCAAACAGTCACCAACTTTTTCATAATCACTAATTATATGATACATGTGATGTTAAGGAATAATAATTACTTGACTTAGCATACCTCACTAAATTTTAATGTTTAATCTAACAAATGGTTTTCCTTGTTTTTTTTAATCAACACTCCCCTTAAAATGTTGGATCAGATGAAATATTTATATATATATTATATTGAGTGCATTCCATGTGTCCTATGCCAAAGTTTCTCCCCCAGAGATTAATAATCTATGCCTATTCTCGTTTTGCCTATACATTTCTCCCCCCTTTTGGATTCTCAAAATGGTTAAGAGAAGGATAATGGAGAAAGAGATATAACATAATGTAAATGAAAAACATAGTGAAGGCAGAAAGTATTTTCATTAAGGTTCAAGAGAGTACAATCATAAAAATAAAGGTTCAATTCCTTATCAAATACACATTCTCCCACTAAGGGTTTGGATTTTGAGGTTCTTTTCCATCATCTCAAGAATCAGGAGTACGATCTGAAGGAGTTTATTTGGATTTAGGGAGATGTGGTATGAATATAACACCAAGAAAGGCATCACCTTTGGGGGAATTTTCAGAAAGGCTATGTCTCCTTTTAGAAAAAACACGACTCTAACGTTTCTCTCTAAATAATGGTTGAATCTGAGAAAGAGCCTGAGAGACAGTCATATTAGATGGAGGCCCAGAGGTAGTTCCAATAGAAGCAGAAGGTGTAACCACTATGGATTCATCTTGAACATGAATGTATGACTTGAGAAGTTTGATGAATTCATTAATGATATCACCTCCATATTTCACAACCATCATTATATCATCCTTAGTTTCTGGTAACTTATTTATTATAGGAGTAAACTCCTTCAATTGTGCCACTTTCGTCATAAAGGCTTATGTAACTGGGAGAATTCTGAGATTTTCAGCCAAAAACTTACAGTTATTTAGAAGAACTAACATGGAATAGATCTTAGAAAAAATACATATCCACATTCTCTATATTATCCTTCGGAGAAGTAGAGGCTTCATTTGTGCACTTCCAAACCACGTTGTAAAAAAGATATATATTTCTATACACCTTGTAAATAGTTTATTTATCTGAATCACAATGATGATTCTTGAGGTCTACTCTCATCACATCCTTGTGAGACTCTAAATCAGCAACAATAGCTCGCCCACCTCTAGAAATAGATAGACCAGTGATCATTTTTCCAAGATCCTCATTCAATTTCATCAAATCTACATTTAGTAGATGTGTTACTAAGTTTCTATGAACCTACATCACCCAACTAAAAGAGGTATTGAAATTATTGGTTATAGAATTTAAATAATTTATCATCTTCATTACTTATTCTCTCAGTAAAGTAATATGTCTAATGATTTTTTTGGATGTGGTAATGAGATTAGGTTGAATCTCCCAGATCATAATCCTTTCAATTTTTGTAGCATCCTCATCTGAAATGGTCTGGGATGTAGAGGATTTACTTCTGGCTCTAACTGAGGCTCTCACTGACATACAGATATCATCTTAGAATTTCTCTAAACCTGTCTTAGTGACATATGCACTAGGCATTGGCTATGCTACTGGCTCAACTGCTGGAGGTGCAATCAGTGAAGCATATGCAATAGGTTCTGCTTCAGCTTGAACTTGTGGAGATAGAGGAGGTGCTTCTATCTCCTCATCTGAGTTGTATTTCAATCTATATAGAATGTTTCCTCGATCTCTATTCCACACATGAGAACATGTCAATTCTTTTGGTTCTACGATGACAATCCTGACTCTTATTCACCAAGTCTCGGGTATATTTTCATCTTCTTATTCTTCTTCATTATGTACTCTATCCAAAATAAAATTTTTGGGCACATGTATCTACTGAACATGTTGTTATATTAGTACTCCAGCCACATCATCTTCTCCAGGCACTTCCACAACCAGATGCAACTATGCATCTTCATCCTCAGCCTCTTCATCTTTGCTACAAGCCATAATTTCATTCAAATCCTGAATGATTACAGGATTTTAATCATAACGATGGATAGTTATTTACTCATTACTAGAATCTCCATGATCAACATCCTCATATTCAATATGATCACCACCTCCCTGTCCATAATCTCTATCAACAACACCATGTACAGATTCCTCATTGGATCTGCAACCACTTGATGACACACATTAAAGAATCACTAACAAGATCCTCATCACCTTATT
Organism: Viscum album; assembly: GCA_963277665.1. Taxonomy (NCBI): domain Eukaryota; kingdom Viridiplantae; phylum Streptophyta; class Magnoliopsida; order Santalales; family Viscaceae; genus Viscum; species Viscum album. The sequence goes on along the minus strand of OY728133.1, from coordinate 1,923,622,214 downwards.
CATCATAATCATCATCATCATACTCCTCATCTGACTTACATACATAGCCCCCCACAGCAGTGACTTCTACTTATTCCTCTTTCTCAACTCTTAACAATGGTTCCCTTGAGGGTAGTTCCAATGGTGGAAAAGAACATCCATAAGACATGACTTTTGGGCTCTCATGAATATCATGATCACACCTATCATCAATAGAAGATCTTTATTACCTTGTAAACTCAGCCTCAACTTCCTCATTTGAATAGCCAGCTTCCTCCCTTTATTTTGGGATTGGATAAACTTTCTCCTTTGGTCTCGTAGGAATGGAAATTGGATTGCAATATTCATACATTCAATCCTCATCTCCTAACCAACATTTCATCCAAGGGTTCAAAAAAAATCTTCATTCTCTTGGAAATATCTTTCTAAAGGAAAAAAACCATAACAATCACTAATCATTTATTCTTTATCATCCACACATCCCAATTTCATTAGCATTGCAGAGATCATCCTACGATAGTAAAAACACGTTACTTTCTTGGAGGGTTTTATCATATCAAAAATATGTACCATTAGGTTCCTATAATGATTCAATGTTATCCCATTCTTCAATAGGTAAATCACTAATAAATCATGATACTTCATAGCATAGAAGTCTCCCTTCCTTGGGAATATATGATGTTGAATTAATATAAAGAGTAATCTTGACTCTCTATCCAACTCACTCATAGTATCTATCCTCAGTTATTCACTTCCAGTCATCTCCTTTAGAGCATACATATATGAAAACAAATCACAGTAACGATGAATTTTACGATGATAATATGACAACCCTGATATTTTTCATCAAACTTAAACTTGATTTATTTCATAAAACCTTTACATAATACAACATTGATGATCGAGATGTCTAGTGTCTTTGGGGATTAGTATCCTTACATAACAACTTAAAACATAAATTACAACATATTTATAAAATTATTCCATTACATAACCACCACATTCCCTCGTTCTTAGCATTTCATGGGATAACCTGAGGACATGCATAAGAAAAGGGTGATCTATAAAGCCCAGTAAAGGAATAAACATGGAATAACATGAGGAATACAATAAATGTTAGACAATATGCATATAAATAGAGCACAAGAGAAGAATAAACATAAATACATGATATATCATGATAATCACAACAAGGAAATGTGACAACAACACTTAAAATTGAATTATCATGAGCAAAGGCTCATTGCACATGGAGCATGAGTAAATCCTCATTGCACATGAAGAACGAATAAAACCTCATTGAACTATATTTATCATGATTCAACACCCTATTCACATGATGTATCATGATACTATACTTTACCCAATGCATTGGAGCGCTATAAGGGCACTCCCTTCTTAAACATTTCATTTCATTCATAAGTGCGACACATGGATCATATAACATGGATTGATAAACCATAATCATTTAATCCAAGATGAAGTAATGTTTAATTAATACATGAAAATTTATAATCAATAGAAATATGTTCATAATGGTGAATACCCTTGATAGAGAAATGGGCATGGTATTCACTACACAATATCATTGGCTTGGAAAATCGGTGCAATTTCGGCAGCATAACGGTGTGACGTAAGAATTCATAAAAAATTGGTTGATTAGAAAGAAAGTGGTGTCTAATAATATATACATTAAATGGAAAGTAATGGGGTCATATATATACATGTCCCAACAATTGTAATGGAATTTAGAGGCGTAATACAAAAGTATTACTTGGATATAAAATAAGAGAGAGTAATCCCTCACGGAATTTTAGCATAGTAACGGGTATACATGGTTGGAATTTAATGAGAGAGAAAGGGGTCTCTAATAATTCAAACATAAATAGGGATGTATTGGGGAGGTGAGAAACCATAACCAAACATTTATAATTTAAATTAAAAGGGCATAACAACATTAAGAAAACAGGACAAAATGAGAAAGGATGAAAAAACCTTACTTGGAAGCATGATTCCAAAGGCTTAAGAGAGGATTCATGGGAGCTTGAGGAACCTTAGGAGGATTATAGGGAGAGTCGGTCAGAGTAAGGATAAACTCCAAAGGCTTTGAGTGAGGAGAAAGTAGGAGCTTGGGTGGGTTTATATAGGAAAGGTGAGGGAATTCTTTATTATTTAGGGTTGGGACACCTCACATTAAATTAATTCAAACCACAAACAAGACCATGGTTTTTGTCAAGGGGGAGTGGAAAACATTATTTTATAAGTCCAAAGTCATAACTTCTTAAAATAATGGGGTTTCATATGTAGAGGTGAGTCACACTCCAATGGAAAAAAATTTGAAAAGGCAAGATGTTTAATAGTCCTTGAAGGGTCCCTTAATGCTTTGTAAATGAGTCAAACAAACCCAAAATCGCATTATATTAATGGTGAAACATATATTGGCCGATCGTAAGGCTTATATTATTTTATTACATCACTATTAGGTCATTTTGATGTCATAAATCACATTATATATTTATACAATATTTAATTTTTACCCTAAAATTTGACTGTCTCGGAAAATTATGAAAAATTCAATGTTTGATAATTTTGATGCCCTTATTCCAGAAATAATATTAATTTTATCTAAATAATTTTCTAAATATGTTAATTTTAAATTTTAAAATAAAAACTAGCATTTATCAAAAATTCATGGGTTTTGACAAAAATGGATTTCAAACCTTAATAAGAATTACAATTGCATTCCTATAATTATATAGTAATTTATATTTAATAAAACATAACTAAATAAAAATAATAATATATTATTAAAATATTATTTAATTAAAAAAATACATTAATTCATCAAAATAGATTTCTTAGTTGAATATTAACTAAAAATACTATTTGAGCTTTAAAAACTATTTACAAGGTAACAAAAATAACATGAAAATATATTCATTATTATATACAAAAATAATGTACATAACCATAGTGCTAAGGTCTTGTTACATAACCCCTTATTACACCCATATAAGACTGAAGAGTAAAGTGTGTGATGGTGACAGACTCTTGGGGTGGCTTGGATAACATTGCTCGGGTGGTAATCTCTATTAACTTCCACTTATCTCATAGGCAGTCCCACTCGAGCTTAACCTATTGAATCTTGGCTTTGTATTCGTCAAGAGTGAATCCCAACGACGCCACCACTTTTCTGAGTTCTGAAAAATGTGCTTCGTATGGGGCACGTCTACTGGATGAGTCCATCACTTCCTTTTTCTAAGTAAATTGGATTCATTAAAGCCCAATATTTATACTGTTCATGTGATTACTGTTCAACAGCTATATTAGCAATGGTCACAATTCATAACATAAAACCAAAGAAGTTGACATTTTATATTAACATATTATATAAAGAGCCATTTAATTAGATCAAAAGGTATTTCCATTAATGATGGTTTGGGTCGTTATAATCTTCCCCCTTAAGGAATTTCTCCCTTGAAACATCATTTTCCCATACTAAAAAAATGCGGGTAACTTTTCTTAATACTTCCTCTGATTCCCATGTCGCTTCTTCAAACTCGCGATTTCACCACAACACCTTTAGGAGGGGATTGTATTATTTCGTAGAACTTTTTCTCTAAAGTCTAAGATCTTCACTGGTTTCTCCTCATAAGATAGATCATCCTCTAACTGTACCACCTTTGAAGAGAGTACATCTGAAGGATCTGGTAAGTACTTCCATAATAGGGATACATGAAAGACATCATATACTATTGCCATTGTAGATGGAAGTGCTAGTCAAAATGCCACAGCCCCTACATGATCAAGAATCTCGAAGGGCACGATGTACCATGGACTTAACTTCCCTTTATTTCCAAACCTCATGACCTTCTTCTATGGAGAAATGCGTAGAAAAACCATGTCTCCAACTTTAAACTCAAGGTCTCTTCGACGGTTATATACATAACTCTTATGTCAAATCAGGGCTGCCTTGATATGCTGTTGAAGGGTTTTCACCTTCTCCATCATTTGTTCGACAATTTCTGGTCCAAGCAGCTTATGCTCACCGACCTCATCCCAACACGTCGGTGTTTTATACCTTTTCACATAAAGGGCTTCATATGGTGCCATTTTGATTCTCAAGTGGAAACTGTTATTATAAGTGAAATCAACCAGAGGAATATGATGATCCCATCCTCCTTAAAAGTTCATTGAGAATTCTCTAAACATGTCGTCATGTGTTTTGATAGTCCCCTCGGATTGGCCATCAGTTTGAGGATGATAAGCCATACTGAATTTGAGTTCATTATTCAGAGCATGATTAAGACTCTTCCAAAACATAGAGGTGAATCGTGGATCACGATCGGATACAATAGATAGTGGTTCTCCATGCAGCCTTAGAAATTCCCTGATATATATCCGTGCGAGCTTATCCAATGAAAAATTCTCCCAAATAGAAATAAAGTGTGAAAACTTTGTAAGACAATCCACAACCAACGAGATTACATGTTTCCTTTGGATGTCCTCGAATGTCTGGTGACAAAGTCCATGGTGATGATCACCCATTTCTATTCTGGTATGGGAAATGGTTTCATAATCCCCTTAGAATTATGCCTCTCTTCCTTCACTTGTTGACACAACAGGCACATTGATGTATATTCAGCGATCTCCTTCTTCATATTATCCCACCAATAATGCTCTTAGAGATATCAATACATCTTTATGTTTCCTAGGTGAATGGATAAATTTGAACTATGTGCATCATCCAAAAGTTCCTTCTTCAGCTATAGACATGATGGAACACATAGTCTTTTCCCATATCTCACAATTCCTTTGTCATTAACATTAAACTCCGAGGATTTCCCTTTTCTGATAGCTTCCACTTTTTCCTGAATTCCCACATCATCTTTTTGAGCATCCTTTAACCTTTCCAAAAGTAATGGTTGATCAATAAATTGTGAAATTACTGATGATGTTCCCTTCTTTATGATTCACATGTCCATCATCAAGAAATATAAGAAAATTGTATCCTTTTCAATTGTCTTCAATGATAGAATTGCTCGGTCCTTTCTACATATAGCATCTTCCACCTTGTTCTCTTTCCCAGGGTGGTAATGGATTGAGCAGTCATAGTCATTGATCAGATCTAACCATCATTGTTGGCGCATATTAAACTATTTCTATGTGAATATATACTTGAGGCTTTTGTGGTCTGTATATCTTTCTCACTTATCCACAAAAAGATAATGCCACCAAAATTTCAAAGAAAAGATCACTGCAACCTGGTCGAGGTCTTGTGTTGGATAGTTTTGTTCCTGAACTTTCAAGGTCCTTGAAGAATAGGCAATGAATTTTTCATTTTTCATCAACACACATCCCAGGACCTTCTTCGAATCATCACTGAAAACCACAAAAAGTTCTCCACTTGCGGGTAAAGTGAGTAGAGGCATAGTGATAATCCTCCTTTTAAACTCCTTGATTCTTTCTTCGCATTCATCACTCCATGAAAACATTACCCCCTTCCGAGTTATCTTGGTAAGAGGGTTAGACAATCATGAGAAATTTCTCACAAATCTTCGATAATATCCAGCAAACCCCAAGAAGCTACATATATCTATTAGAGATGTTGGACTTGGACATCCCTTAATTGCATATATTTTGGAGGGATCTACAAATATCCCTTTGTTTGTGATGATATGGCCCAATAATTATACCTCTTTAAACTAGAACTCAAACTTTCTATACGTGGCATAGAGCTTCTCCTTCTGCAAGGTCTCTAGTACAGTTCTTAAATGATCCTCATGATCCTCCTTGATTTTAGAGTATATCATAACATAATCTATAAAGACTACCACAAATTTGTCGAGGTAATCTCTAAAGACTCTATTCATCAAGTCCATGATGATTTTTAGATCATTAGTGAGTCTGAAAGTCATTACTATGAATTCATAGTGCCCGTATCTTGTATGAAAATCAGTCTTGGGGATATCTTCCTTATTCACCTTTACTTGATAATATCCCAACAATAAATCCACCTTGGAAAAGTATTGTGCTCCACGCATCTGATCAAAAAAGTCATAAATTCAGGGGAGAGGATACTTGTTCTTTATCATGATTTTGTTGAGCTCATGATAATTTATTCAAAGGCGCATTATCTATCCTTCTTCTACACGTAGAGGACTGGTGAACACCATGGTGAAGCAATTGGGAGTATAAAACCTTTATCTAGATTCTCATTTAGCTTTTTCTTCAGCTCTCCATGCTCCACAACATCCATTCTATATAGAGTTTTGGATTTTAGAAACTCCCCTAGTATAAGTTCAATTGAGAATTCAACATCTCTTCTTAGAGGGAGACCATGCAATTCTTCTATAAACACTTTAGTGAATTTCCTCACAATAGGCATGTCTTGATGGATGGTTTCTTACTTGGATTCAATCATCTGATCCAGACACACATGCTCATAGAGCAGTAATATCCATGCTTGAGATGATGGAGCTAATGAATATCTGTCTTCCTCCTTGCACTTGTAATGAATCGGGGGTCAATTCTCCACATGGAGAGTGATTTCCCTCTCATGGAAATTTATGTTGGCTCTATATAAGGAAAGCCAATCCATGACAATAATTGCATCAAATTCCATTGTAGGGAGTATTAAGAGGTTCTCTAAGAAGTTAAATCTACATATATGGATAGGGGAGGAGTTATATTCATGGGATGCAATAATCGCAACATTTTCCAAACACACCGACATCTTCACTTCGATGATTTTTTGTGGTGATGGTATTGTTCTGCTAAACATTCAAGACATAAAAGAATGTGTAGAACCGGAATAAAAAAGTATGTTCTCTATTCTTGAATGAATAACTAGCGTACCTTTCACCACTTCTTTGACAGGGTTCTCTTAGGCAATAATGATGGAAAAAGATCGCCCTTACTGCCTTGGAGGTTGTTGGTTGCCTTTGAAAACTCTTGTCTTAGGGAACTAATTTGCAAGAAGCCTTGGTTATTTGCAGTTATAGCAATGAATCATGCATTTAGGTTTCAACGGAGCATTCCTCTCCTCTATCGCAGCCGTGGGTCTTTCTTGCCGACAGTTTACAGCCTGGTGCCCTTCTCTTCCACACCTAAAGCATTTTCTTGTACCCTTCAGGCAATTTATGGGGTGGTTCTTTCCACACCTTTGGAAAGTAGGGTGATGGATCTTCATAGCATTGTCGGATTTATCCATCAGACCAACAGCATTGAAGTCCACCTTACACTTATTATCCCCATGATACCATTGAGATTTTATGATCTCTATTTCTACCTTGAGGGAACATCAGACAATTTCCTCATAGCTGTTGAAGTCACGGATTGTCGGTGCTTTCCGCAGGCTAGGTTTCTTCCCACCAAAGAAGGGGCCAACCATGAATTCGGGGGTAACGTCAAATCCGGAAGTCTATCATGCAAGTGTGTGACGTTTTCCTCAAATGCTTCAACAGATTCATCTTATTTTTTCTTGAGGGCAAGGATGTCCCTTTCCATCTTATGTCGGATGGTGTGCAGAAAATATTTATCAAAAAATATCTTCCGGAAATCCTTCCATTCCAATTCCTCGATCTCCTCCTCAGGCTTTTTATTTTTCATAAATATCCACAATTGATCGACTTCACCCTTCATACAATAATCATCCAGGAGAACCTTCTCTCATTCAGAACATTGAAGTATGGAGAAGATCCTTTCAATGGAGTTGATCCATTTCTCAGCGATTGAGGGATCGGATGATCGATTAAAAGTAGGATGCCTTTGTCTCATGAATCTCTCGATAGCGACATGTTCTTTCTTAGGGGATGTTGAACGTTCCTCTTGACCCATGTTTCTATTCAAATCTTGAGTTAGCTGAGATAGAATTGTGACAATATTCGTGATTCCCGCTCCCATTGGATTGGGCATATCATTAGTACAGTCATCACATTGATCTTCACATCGGTTGTTAACCCGGGTCCTCCTATTACCGGCCATTGGCTGGAATAAAAGTATATTTAGAGGTATCACATAAAGGGTAATACAAGGAAAAAACCGATGACTTATAAACTTTTCTTATTTTATTAACATATAAATCTACTGGCTTCAGTCTATGTTATCCATGATCTACTTTATAACATATATTCTTAGGGAATTTTTTTGTCCCTTAATAGTGGTTCATACTAAGCTTGTAAATTTACCAAAGAATATCTAATGAGAGTGTTGTAAAAAATATTTAAGCAAGGCTCGTTGTCTTTCAACAGTTCTCATTCGAGTCTAGATCAATGCGGTGTTTTGGGGTTTTACCCCTAGAATACATTTGTTCCAGAGCTACCTCTACCTACTTGTATCAAGACAGGGATGTATTTTCTTGATAAACCACTTACACAATACCCACTAAAACATACGGATGTTTTTATTATTTTTAGTCTTGTCTATAAAACTTTACTAGGGTTTTCTAATCATTATCCCAAAAATAACTAAACTTATCCCTTGATACCAACAATGAAAACCGTAATCTTTTAATTTCAAACCTAAACTTGATTTATTACATAAAATATTCACTTGATAAATCATGGAAGATCAAGAGGTATTGTGTCTTTGGGGCTTAGGATCATTACATAAAAACTTAAAACATGAATTACAACATCCTTATTGAAAGCTTCCTTTACGTGACCACTACATTCCCTCGTACTTAGCAGTGCATGGGATAACCTGAAGACATGCATAAGAAAAGGGTGAGATATGAAGACTAGTAAGGGAATAATCATAGAATACCATGAGAAATAAAATACATGTAAGATAATAGTAATATCAATAGAGAACAAGAGAAGCATAAAAAGAGGCATGATAAAGCATGATAATCATAACATGGAAATGTGGCAACAACTCTTAACATGGAATTAGCATGAGCAATGGCTCATTGCACATAGAGCATGAGTAAATCCTCATTGCACATGAACCACATGTAAATCCTCATTTCACTTGCATTAGAATGATTCAACACCCATTTCACATGATGTTTCATGATACTAAACTTTACCCAATGCATTGGAGTGCAATAATGGCGCACCCTTCTTAAACACTTAATTTCATGTATAAGTGTGCCACATGGATCATATAACATGGATTCATAAAAAATAATAATTTATTCCATGATAAAGTAATGTGTAATTAATACATGAAACATTATAATCAATAAGTAAATGTGCATAAATTTGAATACCATTGATAGAGAAATGGGCATGGTATTCACTGCAAAATGACATTGTCTTGGAAAATCGGTACAATTTCGGCATCGTAACGGCGTGACGTAAGAATTCATAAAAAATGGATGATGATAGAGAAAGGGGTTTATCATCATATGTACATGAAATGGACAGTATGGGGGTCATATATATTCTTGTCCCAACAATTGTAATGGAATTTAGATGCATAATACAAAAGGATTACTTGGATGTAAAAGAAGAGAGAGAAATCCCTCACTGAATTTCAGCATAGTAACGAGTGTACATGGGAGGAATTTTTTGAGAGAGAAAGAGGTATATCATAATTAAAACATAAAAATGGAAGTATAGGAAAGTTTAGAAACCATACCCAAACATTTATAATTGAAATTATAAGGGCATAACAATATTATGAAAATTGGACAAAAATGAGAAAGGAAGAAAATCCATTACATGGAAGTGTGCTTCCAAAGGCTTGAGAGAGGATTCTTAGGAGCTTGGGGATCTTGGGAGGATTATAGGGTGTTTAGTGAAGAGGTTGGTAAAATTATAAAGGCTCTGGGTGAAGAGAATATGGGATCCTGGGTGGGTTTATATAGGAAAGGTAAAAAATTCTTTATTATTTAGGGTTGGGAGACCTCACATTAAATTAATTCAAACCACAAAGCAACCCATGGTTTGTTCCCATGGTTTTTGCCAAAGGGGAGAGGAAAAAATTATTTTATAAGGCCAAATTCAGAACTTCTTATAATAATGGGATTTCTTATGTGGAGATGAGTGACACTCCCAAGGAAAATAATTTTAAAAGACCAGATGTTTAATAAGCCTTGAAGGTTCCATTAATTATTTGTAAAATGAGTCAAACAAACACAAAATCACATTATTTTAATGTAAAAACATATTATATCCGAACATAAGGCTTATATTATTTTATTACGTCACTATTGGGTCATTATGATTTCATAAAACTCATTATATATTTAAACGGTATTTAATTTTTACCCAAAAATTGTACTGTCTCAGAAAATTATAAAAAATTCAATGTTTGATAATTTCAACGTCTTGATTCCAAAAATAATATTAATTTTATCTATATAATTTTATAAATATGAAAATTTTCACTTTTAAAATAAAAACCAACATTTATCGAAAATGACTGGGTTTTGACAAAAATGGCTTTCAAACTTTAATAAAAATTACTATTTCATTCATAAAATTATACAATAATTTAAATCTAATAAAACATAATTTAATAATAGTAATAATATTTTATTGAAATATTATTTAATTAAAAAATCCATTAATTCCTCAAAATAGATTTCTTAGCAAATTATTAAATAAAAATACTATTTGAGCTTCAAAAACTATTTACAGGGTAAAAAAAATAAAAATAAAATATATTAGTTATTATATAAAAGGATAATTTAAATGACCATAGTGATAAGGTATTGTTACATAACCCCCTATAAGACCCGTATAAGACCAAATAATAAGGTTTGCGATGGTGACAGACTCTTCGATGGCTCGGAAAACATTGCTCGGGTCGTAATCTCTGTAAACTTCCACTTCACTCATATGTAGTCCCACTCGATATTAACTTGTTGATGCTCGGCATGGGCTTGGTCAAGAGCGAAGTCCAATGACACCACACCGTTCGAGAGTTCCAAAAAATGGGCTTCGTATGGGGCATGTGTACTGAATGAGGCCATCGCTTCCTTTTTTTAAGTAAATTGGATTCATTAAATCCAAATTTTTATACCAATCATGTGATCACTATTCAATGGCTATATTAGCAATGGTCACAATTATTAACATAACCCCAAATAAGTTCACATTTTGTATAAATATTTTACATAAAGAGACATTTAATTATATTAATATTTATTTCCATTAATGAATGTTTGCGTCGTTATAGATAATCTGCATTGACACATTCTTGAGGCATTTCAAAGTATTCTGTCCATTCCTTTGATGAAAAAGTTATCACTTTTCCCTTCACTAAAAACACTTTTAATTCTTCTTGATCTCGATAGAGAGATATATTCATGTTTAGAAAAAACTCATGCACATGATCAAGAAAAAATAGTCTCTCATTGTTTGAGAACCAACTTATCCAACCTTGAGATTCAAGAACCCTTACCAAAAGTAACATGCTTGACAAAAGCCATTATGCTCATACTTATTTCCCAGTTGTAACAACTCAGCTTCCAAAAACTGGATTTGCAGTACCACTAGACACACACTTTTGATGATTAGCTGATGGATATTCACTTGTCTCATCCACTAGGCTCTTCATCCTTTCCATTTCAAGGGTTTGGATTCGAGGGGATTCGAAAGGTCATGGGTAGAGAAGTAGAGTGTCGAAGACCAGAAGGTCCAAAGGAAGATAGAAAGTTGAAAGGTTCAAGTGGATTGAATTAATTTCATCATTATGTATTTTGTAACAATACAAAATTAAAAAATATCAAAAAGAACACAAAACATTATCATTTTATTTAAAATATACAGAATTACAAAAGGGTCCTTAAAGGAATCGGTTCCACACAACCGGTGTTACACAATCGGTTTCAAGTGACTGTTTTCACATATCAATTTCATAGATTTATTTCACATATCAGTTTCAAAGATTGGTTTCACAAATCATTTTCACCTGATTAGTTTCAGAATTATAGTTCACCTGATCAGTTTCACAAATCGAATTCACCTGATCGGTTTCACAGATCGGTTTCACCTGATTGGTTTTACATATCATTTTCACCTGATTAGTTTCTTAGATTTCTTTCACATAAAAACAGATATTTTCTAAGGTAAAAGAGGTTGTATTTAACTTTAGAGATTTATCCTTACTATTTCATGTTGTATATAGTTCATTCTGTCATAGTTTAAGGGTTTTGTGAAAATTCCAGAAAGTTGATTCTCATTTCTAAAAAACTCAAGAGTTGTATCTTCTTTTTGATAATGATATCTCAAAAATTTATGTCATATATAAATTTTTTTGTTCACAGGAACATCCATCAACAATGTAATCTGCTTTAGCAGTAGATAATGGAACTAAATTTTTTTTACTACACCATGATATTAGAGACTTTCCCAAATAGTGAAATGTTCCAGGGGTACTATTTCTATCTAACTTACATCTACTGAAGTCATCATCTGGATAACTCCCTAAATCAAATGGTTGTCCTCTAAAATAAAATAATCCTAAATTATTTATATACTTATGGTATTTCAAACACTTTTACCAACATTTAAATGTGACTCTTTTTGTTTCTCTATAAATCTTCTTTTACATATACACACTAGAAATAATATATGTCAAACTAGTAGTTATGTACATAAAACACTCAATTGTTCCTTTGGAAGCAGTTTGATCAACGGATTTTCCATTTTCATCATGATCTAACTTTCATGTAAAACTCATAGGGGTTTCACAATCCTTAATGATATCGAATACATATCTTTTCAAAAGATCATTATTATACTTTGATTTAAAACAATACCTTCTTTATCTTAAAATATTTAAAATCCACGATAATATTTATGTTCACCCATCAAACTCATTTAAAACTCACTTTTCATCATTTTTTAAAAATTATTACATAATGAATTTTTAGAATATCAAAAGATAATATCCTCTACATATATTTGATCAATTAAAATATATTTAGAAATTATCATTATAAAAAAATTAGGATCGAAAACTCCTTTGGTAAAACATTTTGAAATAAGGAAAATACATAATCATTTATACCAAGCTCTTGGAGCTTGTTTTGAACCATGTAAATCTTTAGATAATATGATAACTTGATTGGAAAGATGAGGATTTTAAAATCCTAGTGGTTGTTCCACAAAAACATCCTCAATTATATAACCATGTAATAATTTTCTTTTGAAATCCATTTAATAGAGTTTTTTGTTTAAGTGTGCTGGATAAGAAAGGATGATTCGAAGGGATTCAAGCCTAGATACTGGTGAAAATGTGTCTTCATAATCAATTAATTCGTCTTGATTATATCTGTGTGCAACCAACCTATCATTGTTTCTAAATATATTTCTGGGTTCATGAACTGTATTCCTAAACACCAATTTGGTTCCCATAGTTAATGTATCCTTTGGTATATCATTAAGATTACAATCATTATTTCTTTCAAACTGGTTATGTTCTTATGGAATATCCATTACCCATAATTCATCATTCATTTCATCATTGATATTTTTAACTTCAAGTTGTGACAATAATGCTTTATTTTCAACCTAGTTTCTCAAAGCAGTTCTAGTTTGTGTTCCTCTCTCTAAATCTTCAACAATATCATCTATGAGATGGTTTTTAATGATCTTAGTTGGTCTAGTAAAGGTAAGACTAGCTATTTCAGGTTCACTATTTTGATCTGGTTTATTATGGCCAGATTCTAGAGAGTTTACAAAATTCTATGTTTTAACAGACTCCTTCATAGGATAATTTGAGGTTTTTCATTAATTTCCATATTAGACATATCTTATTCAAGATTTTATAGAGAGGTATTAGGGTCATGAAGATATGTTTCATCAAACTATACATGTACGTATTTCTGCAAACATTCGGCTTTCTTATTAAATACTCTATAGTCTTTGATTGATGTAGAATATCCAAGGAGTATTCCTTCATCACTTTTGGAGGAAAATTTATCTAAATTGTCTTTAGTGTTAGGAATATAAACATTACATCCAAACACATTAAAATAACTTACTTTTGGTTTCCTATTTTTAAATTACTTATAAAAAGTTTTCTTAAGGATGGGTTTGATTAAGACTCTATTTATTATGTAACAAGCTATATTAAAAACTTGTGCCCATAAATAAATCGATTGGTCATATTAATTAAGGATAGTTTGGAAATTTTATGTACGGTTCATTTTCATCTTTTTACCACACTATTTTGTTTCGGTGTCTTAGGGGCAGAGAAGTTTTTCCTATTTCCATTTTGTGAGGAAAAAACATTCATAGTGTTGATTTTCAAACTCAAGGACAGGATCACCCCTTAAGGATTTAATCTTAAGTCCACTAAGACTTTATATTGTCCTAGAATACATGGTAAAGTGAGAGAGAGCCTCACTTTTGTGAGCTATGAAAAAGGTCCAAGTATATCTAGAAAAGTCGTCTACTATAACATTAAAAAAAATTCCCCATTGAGACATTAAGCTCTAGATGGTCCAAAAAAATCCATGTGAACCAACTCAAGTTATTGAGAAGTTGTCACTTCATTCTTTGGTTTGAAAGAGTTTTTATGTTTCATTATTTTTTTACAAGGATTGCACACTTTATTGTCTGGAAACTCTAATTTAGGTAGGTCTTTAACTAAACCTTCTCTAGTTACCTTACTAAGAGATTGTATGATGAAATGTCCTAGTATTCTATTCTAGATCAAATACTCTTTGAGAAAGTCACTTAGACAGGAAACATTCTGTGAGGCCAATTTTTCTAAATTCATGGTATATATATTATCATTTCTTTGAGCAGTAAATTCTAAGTTATACATGGCATAAAAAACATGGAATGAATCATTTATAAATTTATCATTAAATCCATCATCACAATATTGAGATATGATTAGTAGGTTATACTTTATTCCATCAATATAAAGTAAATTGGAAATTTAAATTGAGTTAGGGTCACCAATCAGGCGTAGGCTGCTAATTTTCCAATACTATTATCACCAAATGTGACATGTCCTCTACAGATTTTGATAAAACATTTGTATCTTGAATAGTCCCCTATCATAGTTCTTGAAGACCCACTATCCAAGAAATTATTTGGTTGATATATTTTTCTAGGTCCACAAACATTAGTGATAAAAGATTTAGGTACCCACAATTCTATTATGAGATTCCTATATGCAGAATATATAGTGTTTTAAAAATAATCATTATTTGGTCTAGAAGAATTGGATGCAGTAAAACAATTTTTAAAAGTCAAACATCCAATAAAATTATTGTTTTTAAAAAAATAATTAGATTTTCATGATTTGGTCATAAAATGTATTTTGGATAGATTCCTTTTTCCTAGTTGATATCCTATGCCAGAAGTATACTTTTGATCTATTTTTTTAACACGCATTTGGGTAAGGGTATTTTTACCATTGGTAAAATTTTCTAAGTCTTCGACAATTTCTCATTAGAAATTTTTATGTCAATTTCTTCCTTGATTAGTTGATAATTTTTATCTTTTTATGTTGTTATTTCAGTTTTAACACTTACAGTATTACCATGTGGTTTTTTTTAATGATTTGTACTTATATTTTAACTTGTTACATGCTTCTTCCAGCATGATGAAGTACTCAAATAATTCCTTATTTTTCATATTCTCAGACTTACATTATTTTTCAGAATAATAAGAATTATGTAACGGAGATTCTGTGGTTACCACAGCTGGGTTTTTCATAAAACACATGTTAGTCATATTATCTTTCTTTCTATTAGAAGAAGCAGATTCACTAAAACTATCCTCATAGGAACTACAGGTTACCTCTATTTATTTCTTATACATTATATCCTTATTCATACACATCTTTATGTATTTGAGATTTAGACAACCAGATTTAACACATCCTTTCCTTTTACATTTGTATAAATTTATCACTTCTGATTTATCATTTCTCTTCCAATCCTTTTTCCTATTGCCTTAATTATAATACATTCCTTATTAATCGAGATTTCTAAAAATCATATTTTTCCTATAAAATATCTTGAATCTCCTGGCCAGCTGGGCCATTTCTTCATCACTATCTGAAATGGATTCTTCGTTAATGGAGATTTCAACAAAAACTTGAGGTTTATCATTGACTTTAATTTTAGAAACATTAGTCTTGACGGCTACAGATGGTTGTTTTGGTCATACTCTTCTTGATTTACCTTCAATTAATTTTCATACATCATATATTTTTATATCAATTCCTTCACTAGAATCTTATAAATGTCTCATGATTATCTTATAGATACATATTTCCCTCATCATCTCTCCGGTATACTTTGCAAAATCCACATAATTTTCTCTTTGGTTGTAACTTATATTCTTAAAGAAATCATGGTATTCACAATTTCATTGAACCTGAGATACATATCAGAGATAGATTAATCAGGCTATAGTCTGAAGTTATCATATTTAATAGTATATGTATTTAATCTCATTTTTTAACATTTGATGTTCCCTCGTGAGAATTAGACAAATTTTCCCAAAATTCATGTGCAGTTTTACAAGAAGAAATATGATTGAACTGTTTATGTGATAGTTTACAGTACATAGTATTCAATGATTTACAATTATTCACACAAGAAATCGTGGTAGGATCATCCAAAGTGTTTCTAACATTTTCAAGAATATCATTTTTACTTTCAATATTAGTCCATGTTTTCAAATCCCAAGAATTCTAGATGTATTTTTATTTTTAAAATCCACTGAGCATAGTTATTTCTATTGAAAATGTTGGTATATTAGTAAGAGATTCGTCTAATCTATTATCCATGATATAAATTGTAAAATAATTTTAAAGAAATAAAAATTTATAAA
Source organism: Viscum album (assembly GCA_963277665.1). Taxonomy (NCBI): domain Eukaryota; kingdom Viridiplantae; phylum Streptophyta; class Magnoliopsida; order Santalales; family Viscaceae; genus Viscum; species Viscum album. The sequence continues at coordinate 1,923,605,478 of OY728133.1, read as the reverse complement.
TAATAGAAATATTAAGATCTTCGAATGACAACTATAGTCACCATTCAAAAACATTGAAAACTAACAAAAATTTTAGTTCCTCTGATACCAAATAACGGTCAGAGGAGATTACTTAATAGGGGGTTAATTGAGTATCTATAAATTTTTTTATAAAAATTGGTTCTCTGAAAATAGCCCCCAATAAAAAATAATCCATGTTGGCTTGTAGTGAATATATAAATGTCCTCAATGTTCAATTAATTTTTTCAGAAGATATATTAGTGCTTAGCTATACTAATCTAAAGATTGGTCCAACTTTTGAAACTAATCTACTAGTACAAAATAGATATAAACACTTTCTAATATTACAATCAAAGAATGATTTAGTTTTATTTGAAATGTATAGACACATATTAGAATAAAATATAAGGAAAAATAACAGAAGATATAAACAAGAGGTTTAGTCTCAAGCTAAGACTTATTCCTCTACACATGGTAATCACCTACCACCAAGCAGTTTAATTTAACAAACAGTCTGATCCATACCCGAGATCAGGGTTCACAACATCACACAAGTCTGTACAGGTCACACCTATCCTATATCACTGTTATTTGTGGGAATAACAAAAAACGGGTCACACTTGACCTCTTACACTATTCTTAGTGGGATACAAGAATAATATGAGTGAGTTTATGGATATGAAGTATCCTTCAGTTAATAACAAGATACAGTGTGTGAGTGATAGACAGATACACACACTACTCGAAGATGTAAAAAAAATAACACAACAGATCTATAGATGTAGAATAGAGTTTAGAAATCTCACTATGTTATACAGTGAAGATCTGGACTAGAGTGATGTAGTGGAAATGATATTTGAGTCCTCTTATAGATGTTGGCTTTATAAAAGAGTATAATAGCCCCTTTACTCTAGATTCTATGTGTGAAAAGTTCATCTCTTCAATGTTAGGATGTTTAGAGAAATTCAATATGTTCTTGATTGTCTTATTGATCTCCTTATGTACTATATCTTGGTGTTCTCGATATATTGAAGGCAGCATCAAGAGTTGTAAGATATTGCAGTTCTTCAACTACTTTCACTTTTTAGCACATTCACGTGGTTTGACTCTCTCACATTGCAGGGTTTATCTTGTAATCCTTTTATACATCAAGGGCTAGCAGATATGATGATCTACCCACATCCATGTACCTTGTTCAATCTAAAAATAGTCATATAGACAACATTAAATAATATCAGAAACATTAATTTGTCTAAATCTGACCGTTAGATATAAATTTGAAAAAATAAATTAAAATACATCTTTTGTGACTATCAGTTTGTCATAAGTATCAGTGATTTGATGTATTGATCTGTCATCATCAGTCTGTCAGTATCGGTGAATCAGTGTTGGTCTATGATTATCGATAACTCTGAGTATCGATGAATCTTATCCACTGGTATCTGTGACTTGATATATTGTCGTGTCTTTTATTCTCTCTAATTTTCAGGGAATCAGTGATTCGTTATCGGGGACCCATTTTGTAATATCAGTGTGTTTTCCATCAGTGATTCGATCATCGGAGTGTCATCCATCAGTGAGTCTAACATCGTTGTGTCATCCATCGATGATTTGATCATGGGTGTGTCGTCCAGTGGTGATTCGATCATCATTGTGTCGTTCATCGGTGATTTGATTTATTGAAATGTATTGTACATTGTGTAATATTTTATTTACATAGATATATTCAATGACATGATCAGGTTTATTTATTACTTGATATAATAATTAATAGGATCTATTGATGAAACATATTGTAGAGTTGTATTCCTGATTCTGATACATGGAGTAGAAGAACTATTAAATCTTGATTTCAAATACATAATTCAATTAAAAAATAGATGAGGAGAATCCTCGTGTCTATATAAATCAATTTTAATGTTATGGAAAGGGTGTTAGTGGATTCTGGGTTGAACTACCCTAATGCAGAATCCCTCAACTTCTTTTTCTATTGCACCCTAGGGTGTAATAACACCATGAGAGATGTATTGCCCATCCCATATCATGGTAGATTCATGAGAGACACATGAATGAATTTGGCTGGGGGGAATGTGAAAATACTATAACACTCCATCATATGAAGAAATATATATTTTCTTAATAAATAAAATTTCATTGATAACTTGTCTTACACGAAACACTGTGTTTCAATGAGCCACAAAAAACTACTAATATTATTATATAAAAATATTGTTATTACCTAGTTGTTAAACATGGAAGCATAAATAGGAATAATATTTTTTCATATCAATTTAAATTGATTTATATAAATAAAATATATTGGTAAAAAATTATTAATTTTTTATAACATCTTTATATGTTCTGAAAATACAACTTTCACAAAAACAATTGTGCAATTTATTTATTTTTTAAAAAAATAATAAAATTAATTTTGAAAATTTTAAAAAATTAATTGTATTAAATAAAAATCATTTTATCAACCACAATTTCAAAATTATCGTAGGCTGAATTTTAGGGATTCTATTGAAAGATAAATTTTTATTATGAATAGATAAAAATAATAATTTATATAGAAGACATCCATTTTTTAAAAGATTTTGTTAGGATTTTATTGATTTATTAATGTTTTTAAAGTAAAATTTTTTCCTTAATATTTCATTTAATCCAAATTAATCTCATTGGAATCATTTTCAAATATAATATTGATATAAAATTATTTTAATCTTTTGATTATTTTCTCTTTTCCAAAATTCTTTCTCATGGAATTTGATGGTTTAATTTAAAATTAAATCTTGAAACCTATGAGAATGAAATTTGGGAAATTGGATTCTATATTTGGATTCATAATAATTTATATTATATAATAAATTAAACTTAATTGTTTGAAAATAATTTATATTAATGAAGGTAAATGTTATTTACAGTGGTTAATGTAAACATGGGTTTATTAAGGGGGTTAAACTAAATATATATGGGATAAAATGAACTAAAAAGTATCAAAAAAAATTAAGAAATGTTTTGACCTTATCATGTATAATTATAGATATTTTTATACTTTCCAACCATTTTAAATTTAAAAAAATATTGGTACACCATTTTTATTCTAAGAATTAAAAGTGTTCTACTAACCTGACTAATAATAAATAACCCATTCTCCTATTCTATTCACCCTTAAAATCCAATTTTCATTAGTCAAAGCCTTCCAAAATATATTTTTACTTACCTAGTCTCGTTATATAATCCTTTTTTTCATAAATCCATCCTATTAAGTATTTGTTTTGAAATCGTAAGGAGGTTACCCGAAAAAGGGATAACGTTGTTCAATGAGAATTTTTATTTTATTTATTTCTCGAAATATTTTAGTTATTATTAAACAATTACCATATAATAAACATATTTTATTCCATTTAATTATGTTTTTCTCTTTTATGAACAGGACCTACTACCATCTCCACTTCCATCAAATGTGAATTTAAATCATCATTCCTGTGTACAAAAGAATACCACATTGCAAAAAGATGTTATTCATTTTCATTCACCAGCTCTCACAGTTGGATATTATGAATGATAAGCTTTTGGATATGATATTTATGATATTATTATATTTATATATCAATTAAATCACATATCATTACATATATTTCATTCTGTGGGAAGACGATAACATCATTCGTGTGTACGGAGAACTACTAGCTCACCAAGCGATGTGATTCATTCATGCTTTAGAATAAAGGTAATAAGGATGGTTTTAATAAACATATATGATGAATATAAAAAAAATTCCAAAATGGTCATATGGTATTCACCTTTCATTCATTTAACATATTGGGAAAATGGAAACAATGTTAATGTGTACATATGACCTACCATCTCCATGAACGGTGTATTTCATTTTATGATTGTAATATTTATAGATTACTATAAATACATATATACTGAACATAGATGGTATTTATATATTTGTTAACAAATTTGAGACTATGTAACCATGATCAATTTAATAAGACCAAAATAATATCAAATAAAAATGTAGATGAAAAATAATGTAGTTATTGCATAAAACATCTTTTTGACGTTGAATTTTTAATATACAGGTAATGAAATTCATAAGTAAATACTATATTATATGTTATATATATACATACTGAGGGATATCTAATATATAAAATAAACTTATCTTTTTTATATAGTAGTTTTTAATGTGTATGAAAGTTTTTCAGTCTTAATGTAAGGGATTTTTGTCAAATGTTTCCTTCTTTGAGAAATATGTTATATTATAAAACAATTATCTTTTATAAGAAATATATAAAGACTGTTTAGAATTTAAAAATCATGAATTTATTTATTATCATATCATTATAAGCTTCATTTAATGAAATTATTTTATTTTTCTTGTGATTCAGTGTTACCAAATTCGTAATGGTTTTATGTTACAATTATATCATTTATCAGAAATGCTTATAAATATTCTTCCAATGATTAAATATTTTGATATATCTCTCAATAAAGAAATTATATTATTATATTATTCTTATTTCATGATAATAAATATTTTCCCATTATTTTCCTTTATTTATATACTCAAGAGTTTAAAATGATGTTTTTAAGAAAAATCATATCTATTTCACTCCTCAGTCAAAAACCATTTCCTCTTCTGAAACAAAGTGAACATCACTAATTCCCAATCCAAATCATGTTTTTGGAATGTTTTTATCATGAACTATCAACTTCCTTGAATAATTGGCTATGAATTTGTCATTCTACATTAACACATATCATAATCCCTTCTTCGAGGAACCACTAAATATTTAAAAAATTTCTCCACTTGTGTGTAGTGTGAGAACAGGGGCAGTTACAAGCCTCATTTTTAACTCATTGAATCTTTATTCACAATAATAATTAAAATAAAACATCACTCCCTTATGATTTATCATTTTTAGAGGGTTCAAAAATCCTAATAATGTTCTCATAAATTGGTGATAATACCCCACTAACCCAATGAAGCTACATATATCTTTCACAAATATTGGGCATGTTCATCCTTCAATTTTATTTTTCTTTAAAGGATCTACATATATCCCATTTCTTGTGATGATATTCAAAAATAATGAGACTTAATTCAACCATAACTCACAGTTGATTTAATTTTCATAACTATTATCCTTTCATAAGGTCTTTATCACTACGTTCAAATGCTCCTCAACCACCACCTTGCTATTGGAGTATATAATGATATCATATATAAAGACTGCCACAAATTTTTTGAGGTAATATGTAATCCTATTTTCATTAAATCTGTGAAGAATAATGGAAAATTAGTGTGTCTAAATTGAATCACTATTAACTCATAGTGCATGTACCTCATATGAAATGTAGTTTTGGTAATATCCTCCTTCTTTTCCCAAACCTGATAATATGATGATCGTATATCCACTTTGGAGAATTATTATGCTCCATGTAGCTGATCAAAAATATAATCAATCTCTAGAAAATGATTCTAGTTCATTATTGTGATTTTTTTGCTCATGATAATCAATGAAAAGGTTCATTGACCTATCCTTATTCTTGTTAAAGGGGACTAGTTCACCCAATGATGAAGCACATGGGAATATAAACCCTCTATCCAAATTCCATTTTAGTTGTTTATATAGATTCTAAAGTTCCACAAAAACCATCCTATATGATGTTTTGGATATTTTAAATTCCCGATCTATAAGATAAATTGAAACTTGACCTCTTGAATTAGAGGAAGACCAGACAATTCCTCGGAAAACAGATCATTGTATTCCCACACAATATGCATGTCTTTGGGGAAGGATCATTCTATAGACTAATTAATTTGAGAAATATATACATGCTCATATGAATGTAATATCCATGAACGATATTATGGTTCTAAATAAGTTTCATCCACCCGCTGCACTTTTATATAATCGGTGGTATATTCTCTATATAGATAGTTATTTCTTTTTAATCAAAATATATGTTAGCTCAAGATAGTGGAAGCTAACCACCAACTAGAATTGAATCAAATTCCACCAAAGGATGTATTACAAGATTCGACGGGAATTTCATATCACAAATTGGGGTTGAGGATGAGTTATATTCGTGGGATGCAATAATTTCTCCATATTCCATTTTCACCAACATCTCTACTTCCATGATTTGTGGTGGTGTTTTAATTGATCTACTAAACATTCATTATATGAAAGAATTTATTGAACCACAGACAGTAGAAATGCATTTAATTTTTTTATTCTGGTCCTAACCATTTAAATCATCCAAAATATACTCATGGATGGCCATTTTTAAACTAGTTAACACACAAAGGGTAATCCAATGAAATTAAAGGGATAACTTAAAAATTACATTTATTTCATTAACTTATGAATTCCATGTCTTTAATCTATGGTATACAAGATCAATCTCTTAATCTATACACTTTTGTTTAATTTTTTATCCTTTAATATGAGTTCGTAATAAGCTTGTGAATTTACAAAAGGAAACCCCAGTGATTGTGAAACCAGGTGTGTAGTAAGACCCATTTCCATGTACCAGGTTACCACGAATAGGGACTATAACACTTTGTTAGAGTTAATAGTTCTAGGTACATCTATTCTAGAACCACATCCACTTGTAGTATCAATATGCGGATGTATCTTCTTGATAAACCATTTAATATATACATACCTAAATTAAGGGATGTTTTCATATGCTTAGTCTTGTCCCTATAAATTTTTCTAGAATTCTCTAATCATAATACCCAAATAAAAAAACTTTTACTCTAATACCAACTATAATTAAAAAGGTATTTATTACCCATTAATAATTGTTTTATTCAATGAAATTACACTTTAAAAATCATAAAGATCAAGGAGCCTAGTGTATTTGGGAATTGCATAAAAGATATAACAACTTATAACCTGGGATACAAAACATTATTCAACACTTCCATAACATGATCATAATGTTCCAAATAACATAAATTTGCATGGGTATCCTTTTGACAAACATAATAAAAGGGTGATCTATAAATCCCAATAAGGTAATAAATAAAGAATAACATGAATAAGTTGATACGTGTAAGACAATTTTCAAATCAATATGGAATAAAAATAGTATGAATCATAAACATTAACAAAGAGATGTGATATAACTTGATAATCATAACATGGGAAATGGAGAAACAACATAAAACACTGAATCATGAACATAAGTCCTGGATAACCCACCAAGACATCATGGTGGACAAATTCTGAAAAAGAAATTAGGTAAACCACTATCCAAACATTATGTATCAATATAATAAGAATTACCCAAAGCAATTTGTGTGCTATCCAGGGACACCCATAATACTCATTTATTTTGGAGGCTTAAGTGCACCACATAGATCATAAAACATTATTTAATTCATTATCATAATTTATTCTACGATTAATGTGTGTGGATAACATGTGTGTAAGTCTGCAATAATGTAGTATATGTACATAAATGTGAAACCCCTTGATAGAAAATGGGTATGGTATTAAATTCACAATTGTATTGGTATGAAAGACCATAATGACATTCTGGAATCATAGTTGTGTCACTTTATGTTTCAAAAAATTGGTTTAAGGAGATAAAAATGGGTCTCTCATCACATAGTGATAAAATGGGTAGTAATTATGACATGGAAAATCATATCCCAAATTTATAAATTTAGATATAGAAGTAATATTATAATGAATAATTATGAATTGGGAAAAGAATCATAACTTTTTTTGCATTGTAATATGGGTACCTAAAAGATCGTGGGTGGATTACTTAGAAAAAAGGGGGATATAATCATTTATAAATTAAATATATTGTAAAATGAATACGTAATACCATATTACAACATAGAAAACATGAATTTAATATTAATAACATAAAATAATTTCTTCAATTGAAATGAGAAGAGTGAAATACCTTATGAAATGTTGACATAGTCAAGGTTAAGGTAACAGAAAAAATGAGAGAGTATAAATATTCTACCATTAAAATAAAATTAATTATTTGATTGTGAAAAGAAAATAAATTAATGAAAATATATTTAATTTATATTATAATGACTAATTTCAAATATGGTACTTGAATTGAATGAAAGAGATGGTAGTGAGGATCGGTTACTTGAGTTTTTGGATCTAAAGGCATGGGAGGGGATTCTTGAAGTCATTGGGAACTTTAGGATGACTCTAGAGTGTGGGGTTCAAAGAATGGACAAGCTCTAAATAGTTTTTTTTTTGAAGAGAAATAGAACCATGGGTGGATTTATATAAGAAAAGAGTGAGATTTATTTATTTTTTGGGTTTTGGGTATTATATAGTAAAATCTCCAAAACCGCAAATCATCTAATTTTTTACCATGGATTATGGAAAAGGTGAGTGGTTTTTACTATTTCTGAAGTTCAATTTCGGATCTTATTAAAATATTATCCTTGTTGACGTGGAGGTGAGTCACACTCTTAAAGAAATTATTTTTAAAATATTAAAATATATTATATGTCTTGGAGGATTTATAAAGGATTTAAAAAAAATCAAATAAACATAGAATAAAATTATTTTGAAGTGAAAAAATATATTTGTTCACAGATCCCATTTTTATTACTTATTACATCAAATTTTTTACATTATTATTTCATGAAACATAGAGTAACTTTTTACGATATTTAATGCTAACCCAAAATTTTGACTATCTTATAAAATTATAAAGAAATAACTATTGGATAATTTCAACATTTTGATTCCAAATAATAATAATTTTTTTTCTAAATAATTTTTTATATATTTTAATTTTGACTTTCAAAATAATGAAAAACATTTATTAAAAAAAATGTTTTTTCCAATAACATTTTTTGATCCATTAAAAAAATAAATTTTACATCATAAATATTATATGATCATTTATATTTTATAAATATTATTTACTAATCATATTTTATTAAAATACTATTTATTTCAAAAATCGGTTAATTTATAAATTCTGTAATTTTATTTTTACATTAATCTAAAATAATGTTTATGAGTTAAAATCATTTATAAAGTAAAAATAATTGGATAAAATTTATTCATTATTCTATAAAAAATAATTTACATACTCATATTGATAGGGACTTGATACATATCACTTCAATAAACTTGAAAAAACACATAGAGTAAGGTGTGTGATGGGGTGTTTTTCATGGGCCTGTTCCTAGCACATGGTTTGGCCTATGATCGGATGTGCTTGAACTTGTCACATGAATGATTTCACTCATGCTTAAGTAGTTGGGTCTAAGCTTTTTCATGGTTAAAGGAAGAACCTATTAATTATATCTCCCTTATGCTCTAAAAAATTGGATTCTTAGGGTATAGAACTTCTGGTTGAGGCCATCAATTACTTTGTCTGTGTCAATTGCATTGCTAATAATATATATATTTATACTAACCATGTTATTATTATTAAACATATACATTACAAATTTTAATGATATTTAAATTTCTTTAAATTCAATTTTATATAATAAATCAACATAACTGAATTTAATTTTTATGACAATATTACATAATAAGATAGTTAATTAAATAAATAGGGGAATTTTATTTATAGTAGTTAGGGTTGTTACACTATGTCTATGTATAAACTTATAGACATGAATCTTGGTCCATAAATACCCTTATTGACTTGAAACAAGGTTACATTATGGACATGAATCAAAATCCACACACAGCAATTTTATCATGAAATCAGGTTCAATAAAAACATAATTATCTCATGAGTTGTTTAACATTACCCAATGCATTGGTGGGATATATAATTCCATTCCCACCCTTCTCATAATTAAAACCATATATATGAATTAAAAATACTCGTTAAACATATATCATATTATCTTATCATAACTCATGAAAGTAAATGGATATTCATAAACAATTCATCAATAAATATTAGCATAGCTAGTGGGAAATAATCGAGTTTCAGAAAGATATCATAATCCTAGTAAGATTCCACCCACATGAATAGTAATTATGGTTAAATTGGATCATATACCTTGTAAAACAGAAGATACATTAATGTTTGTTTCTATTGATGAATAAAAAATCCATAATGAGATCAATATAACATTCTTGGGGAAAATATCTGTTACATTTTCAAATCACTATTTTAAAATATACCAATTACCCAAATATTAATGAAAAAAATTCTATAAAAATAACTTTGAAATTTTTTATAATAGGATTAAATCATTAATCATTAATCATTAACACATTCAGAAATTGATAAGAATATTCAATTTGAAAAAATCAAAAGTTAACATTTTTTAAAACTACATTTAATATATTATATCGGAATATTAAATTATTTATGATAACATTTTTTTATCCTATACAATAAAGGGAGAGGGTTTCTAATCAAAGAGGGAAATAAAATTGGTTTCATATAAAGCATCTATTTAGTTTCTTAAGTACATAAAGAAAGGAAATTGATTGGAAACCATTTAATTTCAATAATTAAATATAAGATAATTAAATTCATTTCTTAATTAATATATATATCATAAAAAATCATCAGTAAATTTAAAATCATATACAATCCTGATAAAATAGAAGATTATATCAAAAAACCTAATCTAGATTGGTTACATTATAATCATAAGATCCATAAAGAAAATATTATTATATGTATATTTTAGTCCCCATAATATTTATAATAACAGTCATAAAATACATTCATTATAATTATATAAATTACATAAATAAAATAAGTGGTGAATATGGCATGTTTCTCATAAAAATAAATTTTAGATGAAAATGACGTACTTGGTTTGGTAACATTTGAATCATAAGCCCACTGAAAAAATTAAATTTAATCAAACATTAAATAACAAGAGAATAAAAAAAATCATTATATACCATGAAAAATCGTATTTAGATACACCTCATAAAAAATTCACGTATATAACATGACATATGTCCCAATAAAAATTTGAGATAAAAATCACTTACGTAGAGTCTCGACTTTCATCTTACATGTTAAAACATCATGTATAATAAATATAGATTTATTATATATATATATATATATTATAGAACCAAACACATATATATAACACCATATATTATTTATTTTTATCTTTTTCACTATTTATTAACAATTCATTGTTAACATCACTGTTTTGGGTAAAATAGTTTTGTTTTCCATGTTGGATTTGGTTCAGAAATATTTTTTCATGTGAATTTATAAAAGTATATCCATATCTATAATTTCAATAATAATACAAATATTAATAATATTAATAATATAAATTTATATATATACATAAAAGTATGATATAGGAAAATAAATGACACCATTCCTGAAAACGGTAGGTCGTATGTATGCATTAACATTGTCTTCTATTTTTTGATGGATGAAATTAAAGAAAGGTAAATATTAATTAAAATTAAAAAATAATTTTTGAATCATATATCATATATCATATATATTCACTAAATTTATACTTATTATCACCCTTGAAAAAATAAAATAATGGACGTATCACAATACTTTGTGGATTTGATAGTCCACGCATACGGATGTGCGACATTATCATTTTCAAAATGATTATAAATGTAAAAGTGAGATTTTATAATATAATTATTTAATTATTATTATTTCAAAGAAATCATATATATAATTGAAATCCATAATTATATTCATCTGGGAGATGTTTTAATGGAAAAGTAATTACATTGGTTCTTGAGGCTGCATTTTTTTGTACACATGATCCACAATTTTGTTTCACATTTGAGGGAAGAGTAGATAGATATATGTTAATAAAAAAATAATAACACTTAAATATAATTAATATAATATTTTAATTATTTCATTATAATTGGTTTATATTTTAAAGTTGTGATAATCAAATAAAACATGCTCGATTAGTATTGAATCCTTTTATTCTGACAACCTCTTTAAGTTAACATTAAAATCATTATTAGTATAGTTTTATAATAAAAATAAGTCTAATAATATTTTTTAATGGAATTAAGGATTTATTTGGATAGTTATTTTTCAATTATGATGTATTTTGGAGTGTTTAGATGAGAGGGGAGGGGCTCCCTTTTATAAGTAGAGGACATATTCACAATTGGTATTTTTTAAAGGAAAACAATATAACCATGTTTTACAAAAAAAAAAGGATAAAAAGGAATAATTATAGAACCTTAAATAAAATAAGGATACAATATTTCTGTAAAATAGTAATTTTACCAGTTTGAGTTTATTTAAACCCTTATCTTTTTAGAAAAACACACGATAAACCCATTTCAACCATAACTGATGATCTTAATTTTTATAATTTTAACTAATCATATTTGGAAAAAATTCAGTCAGTATTATTATATAATACTAATAATGTTAATAAGAAATATTAAAGTCATTTTAAAAAATTAAATCCATATTAGTAGAAGAATTTAATTAAAAATAAATCCCACTATTGTAATGAAATAACAATTTTCCATTAAAATTTTTTAATGACTATAAAAAGTTTTTTTGTCAAGGATAAACAAAAAATTGATTAGAACAACCTAAATTGGATTAATAATAATAAAATTTAAATAATTTTACTTTTTAAACCATCTTAAAAATAATAAATTATAATTTATTTAAATGAATAGAATGTTTTTTATAAAGAACCACATTTTTAAATATTCATTAAAAAATTTCTTTTCATGAAATTTTAAAAAATTCACTGTAATATTTTTTTTTTACATGTTCATTAAAACAATTATATACATTATTTTTAAATATATTTTCTATATTTGGAAAAAATTATTTCAATAAAAAAGTGAATAAAAAGAGATGAAACCATTTTTTATAATGAAAATATATTTTTAAGCATAAAACTAGATTTATTCATTTCCTATGACCTGTGAAAATAGTTAATTAATGATAAAACATTTTATTGAATATATAATATATAAATTTCCCAAAAATAACTCATGAATATTGATTAATTTACTTTATTAATATAAAAACATATTACGTGATTAAATCAGTTTTTCATAAAAACATTGCATTTTATTTTAAATGATTTTTATTTTCATTTATAATAAATTTATAACAAATGAATTTATTTTATTCATATATAAAATATATAATTTTCCTAATTCATTTGTATTTTTAATACCCTCTAATTTAAAGGCTTTTTTATAACTACCAAATTAAATGATTATATTTTAATAAGATAATGTAGTTTTTTTTAAATCAAAGATTGATGTAAGGAAAGATATCAAGGAAATTATATTTATTCTAAAAATATATCTAATTATATATTGATGTGTTACAACCACCATACATTAACAAAACTTTTCATCTCGGTTTGATCTTTTCCTCACTAATCAATGTTTTTACATTTGAAAATTTATAATGTGGAAAACCCACATTGTAAAAGGGGACAATAGAACATTCTCTTAAAAGAGGTGAATGGAAAATATGATGGTTGAATGGAATAACACATAACCTGGTTACCAAATACGTATAAATTATGAGGAACAGAAAGTATCTACATTGAATAAAAGTATTTTTCATAGACCATTGATCATAAGAAAGTGAATTAACATGATAGTGGTGTTGACCATAGAATGGTAAACCAAACAGATGAGAAAAATATCATAAATTAATAAAAAATGATGGTAAATAGATAAAAAAATTCCAAGATCCATTTTTTCTAATTATATTGAATTTAAACAAACAATTATATGATTTCATTCAATATCATTATCCAAATATCATTACTTGTTTGTTCTTTGATTAATTTAAACTTCATATCTTACTAAGAGAAGTGAATATTTAAGTTGAATTTTTCATTATGAACTAAAATTAACATTTAATGGATCATAAGATCCACCGAATGTTGTAAATCCATTCCTCATATCTTTAGATATTTACCAAAACCAAAATGAATTTCCAAAGTTAAAAAACAAGGATAAATTCAAAGAATAATGTCATAATACAATCATAATAACACCCAATGTGTATCGTAACCCATTTCATAAAATATTAACCTTAAGGTTCCTTGAAAATATATCTAACAAAACATGAATCCAAAATATTAGAGAAATTTTATCTCACATACATCCATGATCAACATAGAAAGCATATTGAAAAATTTTAAATCACTAAAAAAGTATCATACCAAAATATATATACCATTATATTTCTCCCAAATAAATTAATAATTTCTATGAAAATAAAATTCTCCCATTTTTCTATAAGTATGCTTAGGTATTAGAAAAAACATTTCTATTAGAAGATCATGTTCATCCTTGCACTCATAGACCATCATATATTGATTCAATATGTCAAATGTGATTCACTATTCTAGATTATATATAGAGATAGATAATCAATTCTCAAAATCATATAAAATTCTTCTAAAGGATGACCAATAATATTTTCATTGGGATTATTTATATAAAAACCATCATGGAATTCCAAAAATTAGAGTACAGGATAATATTCCCTAATTATTGTAATTCAATTCAGAAGTTATAATTGTTTAATTTTTTCCTTCTATTTACTTCTGATTTTCTAGTAGATTATTTTCCCCATTATACATTGGATGTTTGGATTTGTTTCTCATAATTCCCAAACTCATTAAATATATATCACTAATGACTGGGTGGTGTATTCTATTGAACACTCTCTTCATTCCTTTCATTGAATATATTCATCATATTACTTCTTATTCATCTTCATCAAGGCCTAGTTTCCCACACTTCAATTATCTTCTTGTACCTTCTAGTCATTCACCTGAGTTCCACTTTCTATATTTTTGGAAATTAGGTGGCTGAAATGATTTATTCCCTCTATATGATATGCCATTAGGTCTTCCATGAAACTCGATCTTTCGTTTCTTATCATCAGAACTATGAGGTTTTCCGGCTTCCATTTCATGTTTAACTACACATTAAACCATTTCTTCGTATCTCCCAAAATCTCTTATGGATAATTAAATTCAAATACTTAATCTCAAACCACAAAAGAATAAAAAATAATTTAGGAAAATTAATCAAACCACTATAATTTCCTAAAAGTCTTGAAAAATTTACCTCACAAGTACTAAGGCATTCCTCATCCTTTTTCATTAGATCTAATAATTCTATCTCCATTTTTTCACACGAAATAATATTTATTTATTTACTGAAAAATAACATCTTTAACTCATACAATTTCATGGATTCAATTTCATCTTCCTGTTGACTATTCTTAATGAGATTCTATAATTGGTCTTCTTTGGATTCAAAATAATAAATGGAAATAATATATTTTTTAGGGTACTAAAACTAAAGAAAAGATAATATATTTTCCATCACTGTCATTCCTTACTTAGAAACAAGTTGTTTAGAATTCTAGTGAAAGGAGGGTAGATATTGTCACAAAATAAACAGAATGCCACGTTTTTCATCCATGGTAAATTTATATGTTCAATATGACACATGTTATAACCTAAAGTATGAGATAGTTGAAAGATCATAATCACAAAATACTTCTTTAAAAACTCTATAAAAATTTTTTTTAGATGATAATAGTAAATGTAGTAGTTGTTATATTCATTTTTCTCATAATTCATTTGGGTTCCAGAAATTGACTAAAATAAAAATTAGTTTTTGAACAACAATAAACATAATAATAAAAAATAATTTATAGTGTGCCTAAATCGTGATTCCTTGTTTTCAATTAATGATACGTTATGTTTTACCTAGGTCATTTATGATCATTATATATACATCTCCTTTATGACGTTTTATAACTAAAATGTGAATTGATTTACGCATATATTGTGGGAATATCAAAGTATGTGTGCAACAAGGCCCATTTTCATGCACTAATTGGTGATCTAGTAAAATCTCAATAATCATTTTTTGAAGTTATTGTCCCTAGGTACAACAACTCAAGATGCAGATTCACTTATAGTATCTAGAATGGTGTGTTTTTCAAGGAAGAATACATAATCAATTCCTTACCAAATTTTTTTGATTTTTTCATATACATAAACCTATAACTATGCCTTTCACGGAACAAAAATCATAATATATAAAGGTGAATTAAACCAATTACACGATACCACTATAAGAACCCAGGATTTTCATACATAAATTGTATATCATTTTAAATGAAAATTAAAAACATCTCACAAATACATGCTAGAGGAAGATAAAGGTATAGTGTCTTTGGGGACTAGGGACCCAATCTTATAATCTGATAAAATATCCACAAAATCTCTAAACAATATCTAATCACATAGTAATCCTCATATATATATCCTAATAAAAAAAATTCTTGATAACCCAGTTAAAAAACATAATTAAGTGGGAACTCAAATGCTCAGTAAGGGTAAAAATGGGTGATATCAATGAAAATTTATTCATAACATGAGAATAAGAGTATTGAAACATGATATTAACATTTTCAAAATATAACGTACATAACATATATCATAATCATACATCATGGAAAAAATATTTGATGTTCATAATATGTTGATCATAAATTAAATCTTTGAACATGAGTTAAACCAGAATAACCTAGATATAGGAATGTCGAGAAAATATATGCTTATAACATTGTGAAAATCTATAAATTAAATAACTACAATCATTATTTTAATGACATGAAATCATTGCATGCATTAAATAATGGACATAAAAACTAATCCAAATATAAACTTATGAACAAGAAACCAGGTCTACCAAGAACCTTATAGAAATTAAACTGATTCAATAAATAACTATATGGACATGAAACAAATCCAACACATAACTCTATGTATATGAGACTATGTGTAGGCATAACATTGTGAACATGACATCAAGTTCACATAAAATAGAATTTCCTCATGAGTTATTTATATTTATAGAATTCCTTTCATTACAATATAATCAATCCATCTTAGTATGTACCATGAAAATGAAAATGGCCACAAAAACATCTCATCATAAAAATCATGAACCCTCTAGATAAATAATAAATATTTTAGAATTGGATCATATCACTATTAAAAAATAAGAAATAATAAAAGTTGTTTTTATTGAGGTTTAAAAATTTTCTAAATAGTTCATTGAAAACTATCATATGGAAAATAGACATTTTATTATTGAAATCAATAGATCAAAATTTCAAAATTTCACAAAAGTTAACAAAAAAATTCTTTTAAACTAACCAATGAATATTTTAGAATAATTTTATAATCATTTATTGGTCCTGATGGTTGGAAATACCATTCATACCTTACATGTTAAAATAAAACTTCCTTTCACATTATTGGTAGAAAGATACCACTTTCCGAAAATTATAAGAAGAATCCTTTAAACGATTTTCAATTATTTAAAAATGGGTAAAAATTACTTAAATCATAGTGTAATTGTTAAACATTCTAGAAATTGTTTTAAGAAATTTTGTTCGTATAAAAGAATGGATTTTGAGCAGAAGAAAGAAATAAATTTGGTTTTCTTTAAAACATCCATTTTGTTTCTTCAGTACATAAAGAAAAAAATATGAAACGAAAATATTTTATTTCAAGATATAACTAAAGGATAATAAAACTCCTAGGATTGTTGATAGATAGATAATATTATCTCATTATCGTAATCATAATCATAAATAATCTCAATAAATAATGAGGTTGTATCATAAAATTGTTACATGCTTTTTAAATTTTAAATCGTAATACCCAAGAAATAAATAAACATATATATATATATATATTTAATTCCCTATAAATTTTATAATATAAAACATTAAATACATTAATGGGATGTTTATACACAACCTAAATAAAACCAGTGGTGAATATTTCATGTGTCTCATTAAAATAAAGGTGACACAAAAATCATTAGCATAATTTGGTAACATTTTAATGAAAATACCTATTAAAGAATACAAACAAATAAAATTTTAATATCATAAAAATAAATAAACTCATTATATATCATTTCAATGGGGATTTATATGCACCTCATAAAATATTATAGGTTTGTAACATAACAAATTTCTGAAAGATTACAATTTGAGATGAAAATCCTCGACATCAAGTCTCGAATCTCATCACACGATTTCAATACTATAGAATAAATAATATATATTCATAATACTTATATTATAGAGCCACAATAATACATATCATGTATTATATTATTTATATATAATCTTTTACCACCCATTTACAAACAATTCGACATTAAAATCATTGTTACGGGTTATAAATTCATAGTTTTTCATTTGTGTTTTGCTCTGGTAATTTTTTTTCAAGTGCATTGTTTAATGTTCCATAATATTGCTAATGTTAATCATGATCTAAATATTATATAAATTATTTATATATTTATTTATATCCATCCACAAAATTTTCATGTTTTTAAAATGAATTTTACCATTCATGGAGACGGTGGCCCTTATGTACAGAAGAACATTTTTTTAATTTTTATGAAGGATGGAATGGGATGAAATTAAATACTAAATAAAAATTATAGAAAAAATTATATATCATATATACTCATTAAATCTTACCTTATTTCCATATATGTCAAAAAAATGAAAGGCTTGTCACATTTATTTGTAGAGGCGGTAGTCCACACATATCCATGAGAAAGATTATCATTTATCAATGGATTCGAAGGTGGAATGGTAGATGTGAAATTATAATTCAAAAAGTATAATTATTTAATATATATCATATATATATACCTTCAACCCAATTTTATATCTATAAGTGAGTAGTGTCTATAGAAAACAAATTACATTGATTCACGAGGTAGAAATCTTCCTTACACATGATTGATGTCTTTGATTAACACTTGATTGAATAAGAGTAAAGATATAGGTTAATAAAATAATGAAGTAACATCTCTGTTGGGAAAATCCCTTAAGGAAACATTGATGAATTTATTTGTTGATTGTGTTTTTTCACAAAACATGTCTCCATGGTCTATTGTGGAGTTCGAAATATATTATTGAAAAAATATGTCGAAAAAGAACCATGAAAAAGAAATGGATTCTCTAGAGGTGGTAAAAAAAGATCATATACATGATCAGTACATCAAGATATGTAAAAGTAAATAATGGTGCGCATGTTAGAGATTTTCCACACAAGGTGAGGTTTTGCAAATGTGAGACTTGCATTGTTAGGGAGAAGTTTTCTTCAGCTTTCATAGGGTCACCAAAATGCCTAAAATATGTGGTTATCCCCATCTTTCATAGTGAAGCTAAATTATTAAAGAAAATAGTATTTATGGTCACGCTTGTAGTGGTATTTCTCAAGATGAGACTTGTACAGAAGTTTCATGCCAGAAGGGAGTTGCGCCCCAATACTGAGTTGGGACTAAAAAGGGTGTTTCGGGAAATTATTGGGTAGTTTGGAAGTTTTTTTATGTTAAAAGGTTCAAACATGTGCTCCATGCATTAAAGATGTGTGAAATTCAACCCTAAGTTGCAGGAAAGTTAGAGGTTTCTAATTACATATAATGTAAATCTATTTTCATCAGTGGATGAAAGTGGAACATCAATATATCATCTACCAAAAACAGAAAATGTTTGGATTCAAGAAATTAAAGGGACCTACCGGTCCAAAAAAAAATTAGTCAATCTCTTCCAAGAACAGTGAAAAATAGGAATAGGTTGATGATGATCCATTCCACTAGTAGTGAGTGAGAGAAAGAGATATAGGGAGTGACACATGGGAATGCAATGAGAAGTTTATATTCATTGTAAAGGCACTGAGCTCGAGCATAGAAGTGATCTTTCTTGAACCTTGTAATTGGCATTGTGCTTTAGTGGATTTGGTACATTGGCACATCACCATTGTATGCTCCTTTTCCATATCACAATAAGGGTGAACCATGTAAAATTGATGTGTCATGTGCATGGTTTAATTTATATTTATACAGTACTATAGGGGAAAGAGAGATGTGTGTTTTTAACAAAAAAACAAGATTCAAATGGGCAGTAGTTTAAATCTCTAACACATTGATTCCCCCCCCCACCATCAAGGTATTTGACCAAGTGGACATACCGATATCATAATATTTTGACGTGTGAACTGTAAAGGGTGTGGTGTCTATTTTTTATGTGTGGGAGAGGAGACACTTGGGATTTTTAAAAGAAAAAGATATAGACAAATTTTATACACACAAAAATGCTCCAAAATTTATCACTATACTACCTTAAATGATAAATATTTTGGATATGGATATAAAATAGGAATTGGTTTTGTTTTTAGGACTTTTTGTGCCTTATATTTTTAGTTTAAACCCTGGTAGACCTCTTTTAACATTAACATGGGAAACTAAATTTACAGTTTTATTATTCATTATGGGAAAAGAATAATTTTCGATAGCTTTTTAATATTAATTAATAAAATTAAATATATGAAATTAATTTTAAAAAAATAAATTTATAGAAGTGGTATAATTTAAATTAAACTTAAACCCACAGACACAATGAAATGGCAGTTTTCCATTGAAAATGATCATTAATATAAAAACAATTTACATAAAATTTCGACATAAAATTATTTACAATGAACTTAGATAGATTTATCAAACCACAATTTCATTATTATATGTTTTCAAAAATATTAAAACAAAAATTAAGTTGTAAATTGTTTAAATAAAAATGTTCTCTTCACATCCAATTAGTTTTTTTCAATATTCATCAACAAATTGATATCCTCAAAAAATTATAAAACCATACCTCTATGATAATTCTTGATAGGGTGATGCCAAAAATAAATTTCATTTTTTCAAATAAATTTTTTACATGTAAATTTTTAATTTAAAAATAAGGATGAAAAACGTTGCAACACCAAATTTTAAATAAAATATATTTTTAAGCATAAAACTATATTTATTCTTGTATGATGCGTAGAAAAAATATCTGATGAATGATAATGAATTTTATATAATCTATAAAATATATATTTAATTAATATCATTCACAAATAGTAATTAATTTAATTGATTATGATGAATCACATTTTTCATGTAAAAATATTTATATGAAATACATATCTTTTTCATTAAAATGATTTTTTGTCATTTATAATAAATTGGTGACAAATGAATTTATTTTATTGATGTGTAAACCATATTAATTTCATAATTTCATTACTCTTTTTCATACCCTCCAATTTAACAACAAGGTTATAACTATCACATTACAATGTTAAAATAATTTAACAGTTTATCATGGATTGTTTAAACTTTGTGTTGTGTGTACCACAATATAACAAAGAAATTAAATTTATTTGAAATGTATATATAATAAAATATTATTTTGTTAAATTCATTCATTTAATTATATTATAATTTTAATTATCCTAATTTTTAATACAAATGGTTTCATCATCATTCTATAAAAAGAAACATTCTTTGTGAAATACATCATGTTTTTCCATTATTTGATTTAACATAGATATATGAGATACTTTTGAAAACATTCATGTGGGTAACTACGAATTGTTTTCCATTCCAAATTTGTTTTCTAATTTATTATCCATAGTTTTTAAAAGAATTCTTTTTGATAAAATAAGTAACATAATTTATTCCTTCTAACCAATACTCTATGGGTTTTTTGTAATGTAGTTTCATTCTTTGATAATGCTTAGTTATTGTCTGAATATTTTACTTCACTACACTATTTTAATCCAATTTTATTGTAATATTTTTCTCAGATATTATCTATTTACTCTAGTCAAACCCCTAGAACTCCATGGAACCGTATTCTCCAATATAATCAGACCATAGAAAATTAATCTATCTTTTGGAATCTTTTCCACCATGTTCTTCTATCAAAATAACAATTTCAAAACCATATATTATTATTTAAGGAATTATAACCATACTTTTATTCTTTAATAATTTATTAATGTGACAATGAAAAATGACCCAATGTGAGATAATTTTATTATACACCCCCAAATATCCTGGTGAAAATGATTATACATTTGATACTTTAGTTTCCTTTTATTCATATTAAAAAATTGAATTCTATGATTTCTAATTATAAAACACTAAAAACATTCCAATAATGTATGATTGTGATTCAATATAACTATGTCTACTATGAATTTAATTTACTCTCACTATGGTTCCCAAGATGATAGTGTAAAAATAGAAAACATTCCCATGCTTTTATTCTACAAATGTTTTCTCCTTCTGATCATTAGATCAAATAATATTTACATTCTATAATATATCTATATAAAATAATGGAACCCCAAGTAATATTCCATAAAAAAATTAAATCTTATTATTTATTGAGTCGAGAAAATAAAATTAGACACTTTTATATATATAGTGTGTGGTGAACACCCTAAAACCACAAAAATCGTCCATTTTTAATTTAAACATTATAATCTCCTATTACCATAATATTTTGAGATTATTTATCAGTTATAAAAAACTTATTGACTACTATAGATATATAACTATTTATTTCCCCCATCATTTATATATAATGGAATGATGCTTTAGAATCAATGATCTATGATTCAAATCATATATTATCACTTATCAATAAACTACTACCACCACCATCTATGTAATCATTTTGACATGAGGTTTATGAAGAACCCCTATCGATATTTACAATGTGTTATTGAAAATATTTCATTAGGTTTCTCTTATTCTCTTTAGTACAATATATGTTTTCAGGATATACCTATTTACCATTACATCTCTCCCTTTATCAATCATTTATTTTCATCTGTACATTCCCTTGATGATACAGACTATTCCCCTCACATTGAATGTAGTTATGGTAGGATCCAGGACACACTTTCACCTGATATCTTCATTAAATGTGAGATAATAAATTTCCATAAACACTTGTTTAGTGTTGTAGAAGGAACATCACATAGTATTTAGCATCACAAACCATTATTCTAAAAGAGATGAGGACAACAAAAAAACCTAAAAATCATTAAAATTTACATTAACTGGTTCAGGAAAATTAGGAATTATGTTAATGTTGTTAACATGATCAACCATTGGTCTTCAGATTGAAATTTTAAAGACATGAAACCTACATGTCCTGAAAATAAATTCATTTTTATTGGATTCTAAAAAATTTTATCTAGTGTTTTCATTGGCTATATTGCTCCCTTCACTTCTTATATGGATTAAGAAACATTTTGGCCATGTGATATCAGAATCAATCCAATTGACTTCCAATCCACTTTTTCGTTTCTAATTTGTCAATTTATTCAATTTTAATTCCTTAAATGGAACGTCATGGTCCTTCTTGAAATTTCAATCATCAAACTACATCCCCTAGAAACTAAACCTCCTATCATAAAAACATTCTACTTGAAAATTTGTATATGATGATTTCAAACCTTCTTAAATAGTTGACTCATGCTAAATTGAAAAATAATTGAGGTAATAAATTTACCAAAAGAGTTATTTTTTACAGTGTGATCTAAATACGTTCAAAACAAAAAAAAGATATAATACCACATATTGGCGATCTATGCCACAAATCATCATAAGAAATACCACCAAAGTTTTTAAACAGAAAACAATGATTCATATCATCGCAATCCAAAATATCAAATTCACACCAATGTCCCAAAACATAGGATTTCAAGAAAAACCATAAATCACTATAATATAATTAATCACTCATGCACACTCAAGAAAACAAAAACTATTAGAAACAAAACATTCGAATAGAAATTAAAAACTAGAAAAGGTAATAAACAGTTTACTTGGTTCAGAAAATAAATCACCATCCATGGGAGAATATTTGTTCTTTAATTTAATTACAAGGAATGTAAACTATTTCAGTTACAATAATTATCAAAAATATAAATAAATATAATTATTTGACACACTTATCAATCACTCACTAGTTCCAATTCATCGTAATTATTCTCTAACAAGTGGTCCCAGATAATATTTATTGCCGAGTTAATCTAGTTAACTAGGTCCACTATCATACTTCATTTTTAGAGTAACCATCATTGGTTTCATCCAATTCTAATTATCTATTAAAAAATATTCCTCAACAACTAGATTCTCTTAATCATCCATGTGAATCTAATTCAATACATCGGATTATTTATATTTACACTTTTAGAAACTTATAATTACTCCAATGTAATCATAGATAATTCCATATGTAAAATTAAAATAATGATTATAATGTGTTTTCTAACTTCAACAATACATAATCCATATTATAAACACATTCCTCTGCAAATTTTTTATCATCAAGTTTTAAACTAGTTTTCCTCATACCAAATTTCATTTTGCTCTAGATCCCAAGAATTTTTTTAACGTATATTCAGTAGTTCCTCTATCATGATTAATAGAATCATAAATTGAATTATTTTTAACATTTACTTATATAATTCAAAAATATAGAATGATTGAGACAGATAATTATTTTTTTATAGGTATCTTACACTTAATATTCTCATACGATTTTAATTATATTTCTATATCAATATAATGCACATATTATATATATTGAATCTCTAAAAATTCCCTTTATCTATGAAAGAAAATATTTGATTCAATCTATATATCATATGTTAACCAAAAATATAACATGTTAAAATAATGATTAAAAAGACCATGTAGATTGTTGATGAGTATGGTTCTCTTTCTATTCAATATATAAGGAAACAAAATTCAATGTATGATTAATTCTTCAATGATTAGTGATTTTTCGTGAAAATAGAATGATGAAGAGAGTTTGAGAAATATTCCAGAAGATATTGATGATTTTGGGAGAATTTGGATGGATTCCTTAGATTATATTCACTATGAAAAATCTATATTCTTGATGTGATAAGGTCTGTAGAATGTTTATGGACTCAATGGTTTTAATTTATAAATTCAAATATATTTGATTGGTGTCGATGCTCGATGAATTTTTATGAATTCATATAATAGTATTGGATGTCATTATTATATAATTCTACTTATAATTATGATGATTTATATGTGATCCTCATTGTTAATTACATATGAAATTCTCTTTTTCAGGAGAATCATAATGCATTAGACAATGGAATTCCATGAAAATTTATATTTCCATAAATATAATAATATAATTTGTCCATGATAATACATTTATAAATTTTTAATTATATATTTTCATATTAATTATCATTCATTCATTAGTTTTATGAAATGAATAATTTGAGGTAGTTTATTTTATTATGACTGATCAACCTTTGAATTGAGAATTTATGAAATTAACAAAGGTGGCATTTGTTGATGACAAAAATGAGAATGTTAATTTGTATGAGGGAATTTTTTGAGGAGTAGAGCTGAATAACTTGAAAAACACGTGTTTCATAATGGGGAATTTCAATTTAATTGGTGGAATTAATGGAGAGTATGTAATATATATATATATGCATTATTTTGAAAAGGGTTGTATTTCTAGTTCACACTAAGTAATTACAAATTATTTTTAGTGTTTATTAAAAATATGGGGCCACTGCCCAAACTAGAATAAGACCAATAGTAAATATGAGTTATAGCAGTTCCCCCGTGTGGGGAGTCACTATAGTAGATAATAAAATCTTGGCCAGTGAAAATGTGGTTAATGAGTGGAGTCTTATACTCTATGTTAGCTTCTCAAATGGAGTAGTTGAGTAATAAACCATGAGAACAACTTATTGATAAATAAATATGGGGCATACGAGTGTGCATGGAACTATTACTCTACTAAAATGGAATGCACTAAACTTTTGTCATCTATTCTCTTCGATCTACACCATCCAATCATGGACAGAAAATTTCTTCTTCCTCAACCCATGTTCAATAGTGTTTTTTACATGGGTTCTTCACCATTTTTAAAGATGTCTGGATCATTGCCTCATCAAATAGAATTAACTAAAGTTATCATTGACATAAAATTTTCCATGTTGATCTCCTGATATTCATAAAAGTCTGAAGAGAATCCAATGCATGATATTTTTGCACACCTATGAAAGGATTTTAATTTCTTGAGTAGTGATTTTAGTAGTTATAGATCAAATAATTCGAGAAATAATATAAAATGATAAAAACTCCATGTAAATCTGAAATAAAACTACAAGAATATAGTCTCACTTTCATATATATAGAAAAAAATTAAAATGGATGGGTAAAAGATGAAAGGACTATCATGGTGTATCAGATATTTTAAAGAGGCCAACTCTTTAGATGACAATGATTCCTTGTGAAGTATAATATTGTGAATTATATCCTTTATGTGTTTTGAAATTAATTCATACAAAGGATTGTTGAGGTAGAACCATATGAATTTTGAAAAATAAATTAAATGTATAATTTAAATGAACTGCTAGCTATGGTTGTGAAAACAAATAACCCAAGAATCCTTCAGGTGTTTGAATATCTTAGTTTAATGCCTAAATGAGGGTGTATCACGTGAATAATTAATACATGATCCTTCCTATATTCAAATTAAATGTGTTTTTTATTAGATAAATAATTTATATAGAGAGTAATTTTATGGGTATTGTATTTGAGTTTCATGAATATACAAGCATATATGGTGGAATAGAGGTGTTCACTATTTTCATGTGATAAGAAAAAAAAGTAAACCTCAACCACTAGACAATTTTAGAAGTAATTAATATAGATTTGAACCCATTAGGTATTGAATATACACATAATATATAAAAAATGTACCCGTGATTTTTTAATATAGTTTTTATATATACAATCCTTGAATAATTAAAACAAATGATCATTGGGGTATTTTTGGAGTGATAAAAAATCATAATCATGTATGTATTTATAACTGAAGAAGTAGGACAAATGTGTTATTACAAACATATGTAATGATGATTTCAGTGATATAAATTTAAATAATATCATAATTAATATCCCCATGTACCACATTATTTAGTATAAATATTCCCATTAATATGATGATGTTGTGTGAAGATACATCATTAAAAATCGATTAGATATACTAATACAGTATTTTTGTCGAAATGTGAAGGAGTCAAAGATGGGTAATTTTTCAAGAAGGTAATCACATGATCATGGGAATTTTCAGTGGAGTCTAAAAGCCTATATTTCAGAAATTATAGAAGAATTAATAATGGAAGGAGAAAGACGCTTCCTTATAATAAAAAAATATCTTGAATAACTAGTTGTTATAGTATAAAGAACTTCGTTAAAGACTAGTGTTACCTATTTAAAGTGCACCATGTCTCATTTTTAGGGTGTTTATTTTTCCATTATAAAATCTTATTTCAATTCAATTAATTTCAAGTCCAATGAATTTCAAATGATAAAAAAAATATGTGAAACAACCAATGGTTGGTCTGGGTAGGGAGTAGGTCCTAATACCAAACATTGTAAAAGTATTTATGTTCTATCGTTGTGTTTATTATATTCATTGAACAAAATTGTTTAGGGAACACAACATATCCATTCCTATTAAAATTTTAAGAGGTTCAAGGGTAATATGGGATAATTAAAAACAATGTAACACTCAGAAAATGTTGGGTATAATGAATCACCCCCCCCCCTCTTAGTGTCCTAGCATGATCCTTTTGGGAAACACAAGTGGAATCATAGGGAAAGTGTTACTCGTGTTAGATCAATGTTTTTATATAATTTTTTTTAAATTATATTATAAAGTTTATTTTTTATGTTGTTTTTGAAATACAACAAGCGTATAACATTGTCTCAAATCATATGGAAGAATATGTAAAATTCACTACTAAGACTCTATAAAAATAGGAATAAGAGTGAAG
This sequence comes from Viscum album, assembly GCA_963277665.1. Classification (NCBI taxonomy): domain Eukaryota; kingdom Viridiplantae; phylum Streptophyta; class Magnoliopsida; order Santalales; family Viscaceae; genus Viscum; species Viscum album. Next base: position 1,923,577,709 of record OY728133.1, on the reverse strand, counting down.
GAAATTGATTGAGAGAAATATCATTCAAAGAAGAAATGGATTAATACTCCCTTCTTGAATAATTTTAAAATGATCCATTTTAGGAAACTAGATCAATTTTTGAGGTGTTTAAGGTAGAAAAATCTGTCAAATTAATTGAATACTTGTACTCTCAATTTGAAATATATATGAATATTTTTCCTGAAAACTTTTTTTCAAATATTCATTTTTCTTTCAAAAAAATATTGTATAATAAAGAACATCTTGAAGATCAAATTAATATACTAGAGGATGTACATGAAATGAGATTCTGAATACCCAATAATCTCACAAGACCCTTATAAGAAAAATAAAAATATGCAACACTTTTCAATAAAGGGATTTTTATAATTTAATATGAATTTAAATTTCATGGTCATTAGTGCATTATGACCAAACTTATTTTTTGTGATGTAATCAATGAATGTAAAACATTTCTCTATGTATCATGAATGTCATATATACTCATATTGAAGAGAAATTATACAATGTAATGGATCTTGACATTTTTGTGCAATTACAAACCATCATTCCTGATGAATATATTCAAAATATCCATTATTGTCAATAATTTCATCATGAAATTCACAGTGCCAAGGAATAAAAATTGAATGTTCAATGAAAAAATAATAATATACCTTGACTAATCTATGATAGGATGTATTAAAGAACATAATCATTGTATTAATGAATGAAAAAGTGAATGGGAAGGAAGACATGCATCAGTTGAAAAAGAGACGTTTACCCTCAAAATGAAATATCTTGAATTTAACCTAGAATTGAGAAACTTTATGGTGACACATGATATAAAGTAACATTATTCTAAAAAGAATAATTCATACAGCCATGATATGAATTTATTCAACACTTATGGAGGTATATTCCTATAAAAATAGATAATAAGACCGATGTATCTAAATAGATGCATATTGGCCTAAATAAAAGGTCTATATAATCTATTGATCAAACTTATATAACCTCATGGAAGAAGGTAACTCATAACCTAGTTAATAATATTTCTACTAAAGTAGTCTCGTCTATAAGTGTGGGTTCAAATTCTATATATGGGAAAATATGGATAGATAAAAAATTCAAATACATCCACCAAACCACGAATAGTTGATATTGAAAAGATTCTGAATAATAATACAAAACATAATTCTACAAAAAGGGAAAAAAATCAATAAATATCAAGGAACTATAATAAGTTAGACTAATACTATATGTAAAATAATAAGATTCATTAGATATTTTAAGTAATGTTGTATGTTTTTTAATCAAGATGTTGAATGTTTCCCCATACTGATAATGTATAAAGACAACTTAATTCCTACATTAATGGGGGAGATGGGAAGAAATGAATAAAACTACTATACAGAAGTATATACTATCAAATATAATTAATATAAATAGTATAATAAGATATAATTGCATTGATTAATTATGTGAGTACTGCACCCAGATTGGCCACATTGAAAAAGGCTGATGTTATCCACCAGTCATGATAATTATTATGAAAAATGATGACCATATCCTATAAACAATATTGTTAAAAGGGAAATTGAACAAGAATCTATGGGAGCTAAATGGGTGATGAATGATGTTCAACACATGAAATATAAAAAAACACTTCTAATATGGTAGAAAAGATAGATTACAAGACTTTAAATTGTACCAAACTTAGATGGATCTATTTTAAAAAGGGACATCAGACATTGGACCATTGAAAACAGACTGTTGAAATTAAAGGAAGAAAGATGAAAGAAATAATATAATTAATCCAAGAAAGAAATAAAAAGATATGATTGATAAAATGAATTCTTGAAGAAGATGATAATATATTCCCTAAGAAGGGTAACTCAAAAAAAATTAGGATTCCATGTGAATGCTCCAAATAAATAGGTTTGTAATGAATTCTAAATAATTTTTCTGGATTAAGTGGAAGCTTATATATAAATGCATAAAGATGAATATTAAGCATCATCTAGAGAAAAATAATGGGAAATCATATTTTTTCATTTTAAGAATAATAATATTTTCAATAAATCTTATAAAAAAAATACATCTCTAGTGTATCAAAAACGTTTTATGGAAGGTGAAACCATGATAGACTTAACCAATAAAATTTCATAACTCCTACAAAAGCTAAAAAGATGATGCTATTAATATAAAAACCAAAATCCTAGGATCCTATTTCAATACTGGTAGATGTGAAGACAAATATTCCACATATGTTGAAGTTGAATGAATGAAAAGAGTGCATTCTATTAAATAAATCAATGAATGTGAAACCTAATAGAGACACAGGAATGAAGAGTATTATGGATTTAGAGCTATAATAAATGGAGTCTCTGGGTTGAGAGAAAATATTAAACCATTTAACTTTGATTGAGTTCATAATACATACACCTTATTCCATATTCTTGTGTTGTATTTATGTTCTTAATTCTCAAGGAATAGAAGGTGAAGATCATTCAAAAAATCAAAATTAATTAACAATATTTATGAAAAAAGTTTGAATTATTATTAAATATTTGATAACTACTTGAATTCATTCATAATGGTGGATCATAAACATCTATAAGACACTATGATTAAACTATCAACTATTTATTATAAATTTAATACACCAGTTTAGGGGAGAATATATAGAGGGTATGCTATCAAGAATTATTCCCTGAATATATAAAAACTCTAATCATTTCTATAGAATTTGATACTGGAGGTAATCTGATTACATTTATTTCCCTTATCTTCATTATGTCAAATATGTTCATCAAGGAGGAGTTTCAGTATATGAGTAATCTCAGAGAAAGTGGGAGTAAAATAATCTTTCACATAAAATTTTGGATGTTTTTTATAACTTTTTATGGAGGATATATTTCATTATAAATAGGTTTTATATGTGTCAATCATTGAGATATAAATTTGTTATGATGATGATGCCATATGAATGGTTTTTAATGGATATCATAGAAAACCATGGTTGTATCTCTATTTGTTTCAACACTCAAATAGCCTACGTAGTCTTGGAGTTGAAAAACTAAAGTCTCTCTACCAATTGATCGATGTGGTACCATCCATCCTTAAAACAGGATGTAAAATTCAAATGAATTTAAGGGTAGAAGAAAACCACTACATTAATCATTATAATTTATAGAAAATAAAGTGGAGAAGGTACACTAACATTATGGAAATGGTTTATACAACAGAGACAAATAGGAGATTAAAAATCCAATGTGGATCATTGATGAGTATGGTTGTATTTATTATCAATATATAAAAATGAATCAAAATCCATCATTTGATGAATTTATCTATTATTAGTTATTAATCATGAAAAGATATATATGAAAAGTGTTTCAAAATTTTTAATTAAAATTGTAGATGATTGGTCATTTTCTGAATTTCTAATTTGGGAAGTAGAAAATGGTGTTTTAGTTGAAAAATAAATTGAAAATGATATTTTCCATAAAAAATGTTGTGAGATGAGAATTTGAAGGAAATTAATAACATGTGTTTCATAATAGGGAATTCTAAATGTTGGAAAGGAATTAAATGAGGTTATAAAAAATATATTTTTATTTTATCATTATTTAAATGAATTTTGGGATTCTTATTTCATAAATATTAATTACTATGTTTTTTTGTTATTAATTAAAAATTTAGGCCCTAACCATAATCCAGGGTATGACCAGTATATAATAGGAGAAAATCCAGTTCCATAATGTAGGGATTCATGTTGGAAGAGAGAACAAGCATGAGGTTGTGCCAACAGGGTTCCGGAGCGAACCATGTTACTCATATATGAAACTCGTTGAAAAGTAGAGAAAAAACACAAAAATTAAATATTGAGGAATTGGTGTGGTCCATACATACGTTTGGGGTACTACACCTCCACTAAAAAACATGCATTAAAAACTATTCATATGATCTCTTTGATTTGAAGTATCTAATTAAGGTGAGTGAATGTCGTATTCCTTCTCCTGTGTTCTAGGGTGTTTACAGAGAAAGTTTATCTAACATTTTTTATGTCATGGGTATCATTCCCTCATAAACTAGGCATAATGAAATGTATCTTTCACACAATAGACAGCCACATTGATCTATTGATATTCATATGATCCGGATGTTCATTTTATGCATGATATTCATGTAGTACAACCCATGAATAGTTGTTATCCACTTGGTGATTTCACAAGAAATGAAGTCAATATTCAAGATGAAAAAAGAAACTATTAAATAAATTAGGTAAATCTGAAATAAATCATTACGCAATAATCTAATCATACACTCTTATAGAACAAATTAAAATCATGGGATGCATCAAGATTGTGAAAAATAAGGTGTGTTCAAGGGTTTAAATATCCAGGGTCATCAAGTGATAATGAATCTGTGTGAAGAAGAATAGTATTTCTAGAATCCATAATGTTTTTTGAATTGAATGTATATATTGGGTTATAATGATTAATCTATATACTACATGGAAAATTAACTAAATGTTTTATTTAAATGTAGTGTGAGTCACAGGTGTAAACACATAAGAAATCCTGAATCATTTAGTGGTTTGGAGATTTATATACACTACATGAATGATGTAATCCTATATGAAGAATGGAGAATTGATATTTTTCATATTCAAATGAAGTATTATTTTTCCTAACCCATTTTTGTAAAGATAGATCAAACCTATATGTATTTCGTTTGAGGTGCATGAATATTCAAGCATGCAGTGTGTCACACGGGAGTTCACTATGGCCATGTGGGAAAAAATCGAAACCTAAAACACACATATATTTGAAGATGAATTCATGCATACCTGAAATTATCCTTTTTTTATATATATATAATGGTTTAAGGAATTCCACATGGTTATTTTAAATGTTTTTCCTATATTCATTACATGAGGAATTAACACCCATGGTCATTATGGTATTTTGATGGGTGATAAAATACCCACCTCAATTAGGTATATATATTTAAAGAAAAAGGATAAATATATTATTTTAAATGAGTTCAAATAAGGATTTAAATAATGGGAATTTTAATAATATAATAATTATGATCCACAGGAGGCTCATTTTTATTATAAATATGTACATGAAGATGATGAGGTTATATAAAGATACACCCTTCCAATTTCTTTTGGATATTTTGATACATTTTTGTATAGAAAATAAAATGGTTCAAATCTATGTAATTCTTAAAGAGGGTAATCACATTGACCTGGCCGTTTAAAGAGGTGTCTCAAGACTGGGATTTATGAGGTTCCTCAGGAAGTAAAAAATGAATCAAAAAAACATCTTTGTGAATAAATATTATCTTGATGAACTAATAATTCAAATATTAACAAAAGCAGTGAAGGCTATGGGTACCAGTATAGAGAATGCAATTTATCATTTTATGGGTGTGGATTTTACAAGTCTAAAATTTTGTTTCAATCCACTATATTTTTAATCATTTTAATTTACAATCATAAGAGATTATATGAAACAACCAAATGTTGATCATGATAAGGAGTTTTTCTTTTTACTAAACCATGTAAAAAAAATTTACTTCTTTGTTTTTATTATTATCTACATTTCATGAATTTTATTGGGTGTGAAACAGACCATTCTACTTAACCATGGTAGGGGTTCATGGGTAAAAGGGGACAATTAAAAAGAATTCACAACATGTTAAAACTTTTGTAAACTGATTTACCCTACCTCCCCCTAGTGTCTTAGAACAATAAAATAGGGATTGATAATTTAAAAGTAAAACACTATATAAAATTAATTATTTTTTATGCATTAAAAATAAAATATCAGTTATAATATTAAAAACATATATATATGAATTTTTTAGAAAATATTACAGAAAATACATTCATGAAAAGGATTAAAATCAAATCAAAACCAAATCCTATTCAACCACATATATGGCTGGAAAAATATCAAACCACTTAATTCTAGATATAAATAGTGTCCCAAATCTAATAAAAGTTTGACATAGATTCCATTTTTTTTTGAACAGCATTGAAGGGTGATGTATTGTCTCAATACTATTTAAGCAAAAATATTTGTAAGAATACAAGTAATAAAATGTTAATTTTTAATTATCTCTAAAAAATTAATAATCTTAGTGATAATAAATTAAATATTATGTAACCCCAAATAATTAAAATTTATAAAAACATGTGAATCGTAACATTTGAAAAAAAATATGGAATCAAAATTTAATGATAACTATAATAAATAGCATACACAATTATAAAATAGAAGAAAAATTAGATTTTATACAGTCATACACCATTGATTGCTTTATATATTCGATTTCTTATATATATTTTAAATTTTCCATTGATTTTAGTCCATCAAAATAAGTAATTATATGAATTAATACCTTTTTAGATTTTTTTGGGCATTGGAAATTAATAATTATTTTAGGTAAAATATATATTCTGGAGATTATTATTATTGTGATAAAATGAATGGTAAAATATTTTTTAAAGGTTGAATTTGAATATTTTTTTGATACCATGTGCATGAAAGAACTATTTAAAATCAATTAGCACAACCAGAAAATGGACCAATTTGTTGTCATAATACTGTAGTAGAATAACACAAGAGGGGGAAGTATTATTTCTTGAATTTGAAACCAAATTTAAACATAAATCGTATTCATTGATTTAAAAATCCCTTTTCATAATTAAATATGTAGTGGAAAATAAAATAATGTAAACCAAAAGGACACATTAGATTTCTATTGTAGTTTTGGGGAAAAAATTTCTCAGCTAAGTGAAAATAAGTAGAAATTTGTATAAGGTTACATAAAATTTTATTTGAATATCCCTACAATGATTTTAAAAGGACTATATCATCTAAACAAGGTACAAGAAGTTTGAACTTACAACTGAAATCAATGATTTTCTCATCTAAATTTGGAACTCTCAAATGTAAAACTGAAAACATTTTATTGAGAATATCAAACTCCATATAATTTTTGTCATATTTCTTACTGAAAATAAAATTTGAAATAGAATCATTAAAAATAAATCAAATACAAAACTTCAAATCCTAAAACCATCTACCTATAAACATGTATCAATAATTATTCCTAACCATTAATAAATATTACTTCCTGAAATAGCATATTGAAAAAGCTCTGAAAGCTAGTTTCAAAAAAAATAAAATCATATTTTTGAATAATTAACTACTTTAATGTTGGGATATATTTTCATTTAAAAGGATATTATTGATTATCTATTAAAAAGCCTTGAAAATGTAAATTTATACTCTATAAATGACATTTTATTCTATATATATATCAAACATAATATAGTATTACAATTTCCACTTCATAAAATAGGTTTATCATATTCTCTTTAACATGTAACATCTTCCCGTTTAAATAAAAATATAATTTATTAAAAACATAAGATATAATAAAAATGTATATTTTTTTACCCTTCAATAAAAAAAATATAAATGTAATGTTTTTGTATGAAATAACTACAAATGTATGATATTCTCATTTAAAAGAAATAAGACATGGAAAACCCTGCATAGGAAATGAAAGATCTATTTTTTCATTTGTATCATCATTTCAATTAAAAAAAATTAAAAACCTAAAACACTACACTAAATATATATGAAAAAAATATACATGCAAAATATTTGGAAAAAAAATAAATTCTATAGGCTATGATGAACTCAGAATAATAATTACATTTAGAAAGTTTTATACATAATTAATTAACTTAAAATACACGCAATTTAAAAACACTAGTATTAGTGACAAAAAAAATATATGAATCAAAACATAATGTATATGGGTGTTTTTTGTGTTATAAATAGTTTGAAACAACATTTTCCTACAATATTCACTTTCTAATGGTCAAAAAACCCATAAAATTTAAATTTTATAGTTTTTTTTAAAATAAATGATAAAAGTATATTAAAATTTAGTACTCTATATAATCACCCCATTTTTTGGTATCAAAAAAAATTTAAGGAAAGGGATAACACAGTAAATATTTCACACAAAAATATAACTTTAGGAACATAATATTGAGAGGAAAATGGTATAAAAATTCAGGCTCAATAAAAAAGGTAATCCACTATAAAATAATAAATAGTAAAAATATTTATAATTTAATATTAAAATAGTAACAAATACCCCACCCCCTAGTATTATATTCCTTTTTTAAAAGATATGAAAACGAATTCTCATCATGTGAACTCCACTTGTATAAAATAAAAAAATTCAAGCAGCATTGAAACATGTTAAAATCATTCAAATAGTTAATAAAATATTTTCATTTGATTAGATAATAAACCGACAGTTTTTCCCATTATAGTAAACCAAAAATTAAAATAGATAAAGTATGATAAACATTAAATAATATTACCCTTCAATCTAATCATTTTTTCCAAAAAAAAATATATATATTTGATATTTAGTGAATTTAATAATATAATTTTAGTGATTTATAATAAAATAAATTATTACATATCAAATATACTAAATATAGGAAATGACATATGGTATATGAAAAAAAAAATCAACTCAAATTAACCTTCCAGTTTCTGATAAACAAAATTGTATAACAAATGTAGCAGTAGAAGATAAAAAACTAATAAAATCTTCTCACCAAAAATAAAATAGTTTTATATGAAACTCTACTAACCTAAAAATGAATTATCAAAAAATCAAAATAATGTTTATGTGAATCAAAATAGGCTTTGTTTGATAAATGAATAGAAAAAACAAACTATCCCATAAAAACTATTTCAAGATAATGACACTTAATAACAAATAATAAAAAATTAAAATATATTTTTTCCTTATTATTTGATCAAAATAACGTATATATATACCATTAAAAAATTCATATTGTACATATATAAATAAACATGTATTAAGATATATAAAGCTCAAGTTTCACATATGTTACACATAAGTAATATGTTTTCAAAAATGGAATATAAATTATTGGAGAAATAATTTGAATAAACATTATTGAAAAGTTGAGAAAAGATTGTCATGTTTTGATTTAACAATTCAAAATAAATTACTCTATTGATGAGAACAAGTTTTATTTCACTATAATGTCCTAGTCCAGTGATATTTTCTCCAGATTTATCTCCCAATGTAAGATGACTACCATCAATTTTTTATAATTAATACAAATTTAAGAACTCTCCATTAATATTTGTTGATAAACCTCCATCATTAAAAAATTTATATTTTATGCATATACTTATCTAAAAAATATCTAACATGTATATTTCATGGAACCAAATACTTCTCGGTTAAGCTCTTTTAGGAATATGATACTTAAGTAGCTAATTTTTCTTCTTTTGAGTTCATATTCTTTCCTTAATGTAAAATAATGACTTCCAAATATAGGAATGCTTAACAAAAAATACTTTTGTAGCTCTAAAACTATAATAATTTTTATAATTTATAGAAATAAAAAAATATAAAATAATTAATATTATATTTATTTAATTTATTAGAAAAAAGAACATGATATTTTCGATAAAGTATTGCATTTTCACCATAACATCAATTACAATTATTAATTTTTATATTTTGTTTCTAATTAAAATTTTTCTGAGATAATATTATATCCTAAAATAAATACTGGAATCAAATTTTAATGAATCAAATTTGGACAAAAGACACATTAGTTCTAAAATATTGTAAGGAATAATAAGATTCATCTTTATCAGGTTTAACAGTTAATTCTAAAATTAATATTGAGGAATAAATCTTTTCAATTATAACACAATCATATGATCTGTTTATATTTTTTTGTCATCTATTTATTTTATCATATTAATCTTAAACCATTAGAAAATAAACATTATGATCACTAAAAGAATAATTTTAACATTCATAAGTAGGTTATAATAATGACTATACCTCTTTAAACTGAGCAATAAAAAATATAAGCTTTTGTATTTGATGGTTTAGATTTGAAGTTTGGTTTTATTCATCACAATAATCCTAAAAAGAAATCCATCTCTCCATCATTTATATATTAACTTTATTCTTGTAATATGATATTTTCATTTCAATTCAAATTTATTTTTGTTGAGTTAATTATAGGAAGGTATTATTTCTATATTTTTCTTTCATATATAGAATTTGATCTTTTTTTATTTCATCATCGTTCTTGAATTTGTTAAATTATTTTCTAAATCAATTTCATATTGTGAAATATTTATTAAGTATTAAAATGTTTTTTTAGTTTATTACAAGGACAAGAAACAATATATTTTTTATTATTTGAGCTAGACAATTTTTCATGGAAATTTTGCATCCTTTGAAGTAGAAACCTTGATGATTATAATTCAATTTCTTTTTTTAAACTTGTTTTCAATAGATTTTGATTTCATATTTGATACATACACATGAGTTTTGCAATTAAATTACCCATTTTCATATATTTAACATGGGATGATGATATAATTGAAAAAAGTATACCACTCTATTTGGAAGGTATAACTCTAAAAACATTCCAAACATGTTATCATTTTAGAATAGAAATTCCAAAAGCAACAAAATATCTACTATTATGATATGTTTTATATTAATTGTTTTGATTAATTTAATAAAATATCTAAAAATAAATATACTTTTTCTTTTCATGATTTTAGGTCACACATTATCAATTCCTTCATATAAATATAAAATAGTTTCAATCAAATCATGAGTAATAGAACATTGAAAAAATCAGTTTAACTCATTTATTACTAATATATATATATATAATAGAATGAATTTCTCTATTATTGAGATTATAAGCATCACCTTTCCATCACTACAAAGGTATGGTTCACCAGCAGAAACATTTTATGCTCTTACCACCTTAAAAAACATTTTGTGGAAAGATTATTTAAATATATAATCATTATATCTTCAAGAAACAAGAATTATCACTATTGAAGTGAGTATATACAATTATTGACATAAATTATCTGAGATAAACTAATGAAATATGTATATATATAGTTAGATCTTTTTCCATCTATCATCTTAGGTCCAATATGATATAATTTTTTTATAGAGAAGGCTTTGATACCACTGTGTTGGTATTAAGAAAAATTGAAATCCATCTTTAGGCTTCAAAAAAGTAGTTTAGAGAACACAATATTACATATCTCATTCGTTGTTTGGGTATTAAACATGTTATTTGTAAATATCAAATATCCTGGGAGATAATTTTCTGATACCATGAATTCTCCCTGTACTAGTGTATAATGACTGGAGAGGGATGAATGGAGTTCTTAAAATTCAGATAAAATTAAACTACCTTCTTATTGAATGATTTAAACTATCCTATACATAATTACATATATAGTAGAAATAACCATTTTAAAGTTGTATGAAAAAATATATTCTTATTTGTTTAAAATATAAAATGATCTTCTAGTTGTATACTAAAAAAATCTATTGTGGGGATGTTGATTTGTATTTAGATAATTTTTTAGAGATTTCATAATTGATTGATAGGTAATGGTGATTAGTAAAATATTACAATATCGTTGATTGGGGCCTTCCATAAAAGTATTTTACAAGGACTCTCTCCCAAACCCATAGTATGTAAGGCCCCATTCTTAAAATAATTTTAAATTTTGATCGGAATTTAGTTTTTAGATTTGTGGATGGGATGTTCCCAAAATAGAGGGTTGGATAAATTACATGATAGTTATAATGTAAAAAATGGGGTTTGTAATGTGGTTTGAGGATTTTTGAGTGCCCTGGATTCTTATATGAGTTTCATGATCTTCATGTTTCAAAATTAAATTTTTAGGGAAAGCACTCTGGGTCACACGGTTAGTGAAATCTATATACCCATATTCTATGTCTTAGTTTGTATGGGAACATAATTTGTCTAAACAATGTGAGGGTATCCAAGAGACCCTAAGATACCTATAGAAAATTATATATTCATATCATGTTTTTTTTAATAGTTGGTCAAACGATTCAAGATGGTGTGTTCTAGATAGGGAGGTCCACATTGTTAGTTCACTATTTGGAAGACCATGCATCCAAACGATTTTCCTATTTTTAATCAGTAAAATTATGAATTTTTTCCACCAACCATTTATATTTTTACCTCTATTACTCCACCCTTTCATTTAGAACCCCTTTTATACTCCATCCCATCCTTTTTCTCCTTTCATGCCTAGATATCCGAAATTTCATGGCTAGTTATACATCCTTCTGAGGATTCGGAATGTGTAAATTAAATATACAACTCTCTTAGATTCCCTTAATTATTTCTTTTCCTAATGAGAAGTCTATAGAATAATATGTCTCATATTAAATATTTCTAGGTAATTTTTTAGTTTTTCTATATCTTTTGATTTAAGATAGATGAGTAGCTAATGAAGGGTGAGTGGTATTCCATTAGAATAATGTTGGTGGTCTCTATAATTTAGCCTATATTCTTATCATTTTTTAAGTACATTCAGGATGTGCTTAAGATTTCAATGTTAGATTGGTAACTTGGATTAATTATTTTTTTTAATTTGATTTTAACTTGGTTTAATGTCTCATTTAATATTCCATAACCAAAGAAGAATGATAGTTACTTGAGTGATGAAATTAATTCTTTTTTTGACCATTTCTGTGCTTGGGTGAGATATGGTTATTGAAATTTGAAGTTTAATAGAAATTTATAATTGGAATAGATGGTCATGAAATGAAATTTCATGAATACTGATAAATTCAAGAATGGGGTGGACCCTTTAATTGAACCTTTTCATTACTGAGTTTTGAATAGTTAAGTTGACTTGACCCTTCAATTACATCTAGTGGAATGACAAGTGTTTTTGTGAAAAAAAAAGTGCATAAGTTTTTAAACATATTTTAGAGAATGTTATGTGTGAAAATTGAATGACACTAATTTTTTAGTAAATTGAAAAACATGTTGATGAAAATCTAAATTAACATAACAATGAGAATTATTAACATTTAAATTTAATTAAGATATTAAATGACATTGTTTCTTAAATAGAATTATAATGAAATATATATAAGCTATGATCCCATATATCTTATCAGTGTAAAAATATTTAACCAAACCACAAAAAATTGTTATGATTTTATGAAATCAAAGTTTAAATTTTTAATGAAATTTGATCCCTTGATCGTCTGATAATTGGTTTATTATTCTTTCTAATGTACATGGTTATTATAACAGGAATTATTTTGGGTTCACCACTAGTATTATGTTCTAGATATTAAATGGGTATATTTCCATCAGTGAACATGGATTGATTTAGGTGGATCACTTGGATTACATGGGAAGATGCCTCATTAGATATTACAAGGATTTACAATGATGTGGAATCCCATGAGCTACTATAGATTCTTAACTCGTTTATCCTTGTAAATTACACAGGGTGGCTTCCGCTTAGATTTGGATGATATTTTATTTATTAGATTCATTTAATAAATTTCAGGTATTCCCATAGGGTATCATTGTGAATTCCATGTGATGATATCCCAGAATTTGTTTCGATTATACGAGATGAAATTCCATGGGTGTGTACCTTGATTTCAATCGATGTTTGATACTATAAATGTCATATGATGAATGTTGCAGGGATTATTCAGAGAGATTTACAATGTTTTTTTCTTAGATTATCTTTTATTACATTAAGATGAATTCCATGGATGATTTCAATTGATTTTGTATGAATTCATCAGATAGGAATTCCAAGGGAATTTTCTCCTCATGATCGTGGTTTCCTTGGTTATACACCATAGATCTGAACATTCCATATTCTATACCATGGATAGAGACATACCATAAATGTATGAAGCTTGAATATAAGAATATTTAGGGTCATAAAAGGACCCTAGAAATGGTTCTCATGTTTCTTCCCTTATTGTTTAGAATATTAAACTGTTAAATTTTTAAACTTCTAAAGGGTAATTATTTATTTATAAAACCCCAACATGAACCAGTTTTATGGAATGATTACTTTAGGGAAACCATTTTTTGTGTCATGTATATTTTTATTCACAACATGCTTGAGATAACATGGAACATTATTATGCAAGAAGAAGAATATATGGTTGCAAATAATGGGTTTTAGGCATGGCGCTATAGATTAATGTCTTACATGGAATTCTAGGTGTGGATTATGGGTATTAGGACCAAGAAATACTCATGAATGATTATGGATGAGTTTAGTTACAAATTTATTTTTAATCTATACATGAATGAGATCCACCCATATAGGTTCTATTTTGTATTGTATGAAATACTATTATAGATATATCATGTGACACTGCACTATTTGGTGACAATTACTTGTCATGTTGGTGATTCTTATCTGGCATGTTTTATGTAGTTATTATTTTTATACTATTATTGTGACTCATATGTATAGGTACATTATTCTCCTCTTTAAACCATAGACCTATTTTTCTAGTCTGAAAATTATAGTGCACAGGGAAGTATGTCTAAGGCTATTTGGAATACCAGCCTGAGGAAACATTTCATTAGATTTAGGGTCTAGCATTAAAAATGATATCACAGTGTGTTTTATTTTTTGTCACTATTTTTTCATTGTAGAAATGAGACTATAAATGATTCAAAACATAAAAATGAGATTATTCTTTGGAGTGATCAACCCACCTATTGGGAAAATCCATGCCATCGGGGTGGGACTTATAATTCTTGATCATTTCTTATTATAGTTGTATTTGATTTTTAATTTGTGGGAAGAAAATATGATTGATATCAATTATTTATGTGACTTGTATTCCTTTCCAGGTATCAAAATAATTTTTGGATGTATTCGTGTATTATTTAAGGCATTAAGGGATCAAAATTACAGGAATTATATAAGGGACCGGGATTTTAGATGTTCATTGCATGTTTCTTGTGATTTGATTAAGATTATTGTTTTATTTTCAAGATTATTATTGTCTACTTTATGACTACCTATGATCTTTAATTTTTGAGTATTATTAACTTTTCTATCTAGGATGTCAATAATATTGTATGTGTTGTTTTCCGTATATGGATTTGTTGGAATCTTACTTAACCAATTCATGGAATGTTCTCTTGATGCATAGGGATATATGAAGGGATTTATAATGGTATATATATAATACGATCCCATTAATCATCCTAATAGAATTTTTTCTATCACAATATTTGAATAACACTTATTTAGTCTATCAGTTCATATTTCCAAAGATGTTATAATCTAGATAGAGTGGAAGTGTATGTTCTAAAAAAAATTAAATGAAATTTTAAAAATGGTGTTCAGTAAATAGGGTTTTAATAAGAAACATATAACTTGTTTCACATTTTATCTTGTTAAATGAACCAACTTTAACTGAACCTTGGATAGTGTAAATATTGGTAAACCCTTGAAGGGTTACCCGTAAATCATGTTTAGAATGTTTGAAAATCTAGTTAAGAGTGTGAACCTTATTATTAATCAGATGAAAACATCTTGAAAGTTTTTTAGTTTCCAAAGAAATTATGGTTTTATTAACTATCATTCCAGTAATAAACACACAAAATGTATTTCTCTACTGATTTTGATGGGAACTAGTAGAGATATGGTATTTAGCATCAGTAATTTGATGTTGGCTATAATTAATACTAATGGTAAAATGTGTTCCTTATCACTATTAAAAATGATTTTCGTTAAAAATTATGTTAACCGTTTAAAAAATTAATGATTGTTTTTGTGAAAATTAGTGTCCAAAATAATATCATAGTTGTGTCATTTTTCAAAAATAAGTTCATTAATTTCTAACTCTATGACAACAGTTTTTTTGAAAACTGATATTAAACCTCATTTAAAAAACAATGTTAAATTATTTCAATAAAATACATGTTAAAAGACCTTTAAAAATATACTAAACACTTACATCCTTATTTTTCATTCCCTTGAAAACTCTCTCTCGGTCAACTCCACAACAATAATAATCGATACTCCTTCAATGACCCCAGATGACCTCTGATTATCTATTGCATTCCATTTTCAGCCACCTTCCATGTTCCTTATCTTGAATCATAAATCATTTATTCTAATTTGACAATAATCAAGATATTATAGTCAACATGAAACTGTTATTTAGGGTTTCTTTTGGTTATTTTAATTCTTTTTTGGTCTTATTTTTCTCCAATCTTGCAATGTTAACTCGATTTCTATATAATTTGATTGATTTTCTGATAATTTCAGAGGTATATTTAATTATTGGGCTCTATAATTTTTATGTGTTTATATTTTTGCAAATAAATTATGTATAATTTTTTTCTACCATAATTTTTTATAAGTTGTTTTATTTTTTTAACTATTTGATATGATAATTTTTCTTTATAATAATTACATGAGTTATAATTTTCATAATTGTTTGTATAATAGATTTTTAGTATTCTTATTTAAAAAAGTTAATATACTTTTTCATATAAATTTTCCTATAATTATTTGTTATTATAATTTATTTTAAGATATTTTTGTATAAATATTTTAAATATATTTTTTATAATTGATTCCATAATTATTCTGAATTCATGAGCTATTTTTCCAATTTTTTTAAATTATTTTTTATTTATCACTGTTTTGAATAATATATTAAATGATCAATCATATATCATTTTGAAATGATATCAATGAAGATAATTTATACATTGAGCATTCTATATGAAATTATCATACTAAAGGCATATATAAAAACACAAAATTACCCTCCTAAATATTTAGGAAAATTTTAATATTTTATATGTATTTCAAAATATACATGGGTAAAATCTCTATTTATTTTTAAATATTATTTTTTAATTACATATATATTGATTAGTTATATTATTTTTTGTGTTAAATTTTAGTTATGGTTAAAAAAATTTTGATTGAAAAAATTGACATACATCATTGTGATTTGGTTAAATTTGGGCATATAAAAACAAATTATTGTACCTATGATATTTAAATTAAAAAATGTTTCCAAAATTTAATAATCAATACTTATATATAGTAGTTTAACTTTCAATTTGTTTGTTAAAAAAAATTGTATCATTTTTTTGGAAACTTACATATGTGTGACATAATTTATGTAATTACATATTTTTTGATACATTGTTCTTCAATAATCATTTTTCTATTAAAATTTATTAAAACGAGTTTTCATTAAATTTTTCTATTTCAATGAAGGAAATAAACATAGAGGAACTTTTATTTACATATATAAATTTATAGATATTGTTAAATATTGAATAATATAATTTTTTAATGAAATAAAATTTTAAATTTATAAATATAATCGCAGGACTACAGATGTGCCTCCTACAAAGGATCATTCCCCACTATCTATAGTGAAATCAATTTATAGTGTAGGTAAATAAGTTATTGATGATTTTTAAAAAACTATCACATTCTCATTGAGACCAAAGAATAAAGATTAATTTTTTTTGAAAATAGTAACCCATGTAGGAAAAATACAACGTATTTTACAACTTATGTCACAATGGAAACCCATTATTAGATTACAATTTTATATAATGATTTTAATTCCATAAAAAAGATGTAAAAATAATCTACATGAGTCCATTATGGTAAAATATTTCCATTTATTTACATTTATCTTATTTTTCAAATATTACATATTTTAAATGACAAATACTGAATTTATTCAATTACCGATTAAATTCAATTATGATGAAATGAAATTAGTTAACAAAATATTTCTATCTTTAGTAGTTTTTATATGGAGATATTTTATTAAAAATTATGAAAAATGTTTTGGGCGTGTTAAATAACGAAATTCTAGGCCTCATGTATGTTTTATTAGATATAAATACATTGAATAGTTTTGTGTCCATCTGATATGATGAAGAATATATTGTATGATAATTATTTTATATTGTAAAATTTATTTTATTTTACCTAATTAATTATTTTTTTTTATGAAATGTGCCTCCAAGTGATCTCATAATGAGACGCAATTAAAAAACTTATACCCTCAAAATTTATCATGTATATTGAATAATTTTTTAATGGGAAATATGGTTTTTGTAAAGTTTGAATCATTAAGAGATCAATCAAGTGGTGGTTTAAATGGGTCCAGTTCAGTCCTCCATCTCCCCCACTCTCCAGGAGAAATGAAAATGATTTATAATGAATAAAATGAAAAGTATCTTATAGAGAAAACTGAGGGAGTAGCTAATAAAATTGTAAGAAATTATTTTTTATTTCCCGTGAATTTTTATATAATTTAAATTAAAAAACACCAATATAAAATTATAATTATTAATTTCAGGATGACATTTAGAAGAAATTGATATGAGGGGATTTTATTCAAGAGGGTGGGATGAATATCCTAGTTACTACATTAGTAATTCCCAATCACTGTTGTTCTGTAAGAGTATATGAATTGGGATTTAGTATTCAGATATTTTTTTCATTATAGTAATAAATATAGAGTGTAGAAAATATAATCAATAAAATCTAAGAAGAAATTATTGAAATAGTTCATATAAAATCAAATTAAATCAACTGAACAATATATGCTTGAAAAATATTTGATATTATTATATCTGATTCACCTTGTGCAGACTATGCTACTTACCCAGCCCATTTACTTAGATCCACCACCTCCTCATTAAAACTAAACTTTAAACTATGTTTTTTATAATTGAGAACAGTATTTACTTATTATAAAATAAAAATCCATACATTTGGTTTGGGATTTCTTGCATCACTGGTGCATACAATTTGGTCAGCTAAGAAAATCAGTACATGATATTATTTATCCCACTAGTCTACTGCAATTTCCTAACAATGAGGTTGCTATAGTTGGATATTGTATAAGAATGTTTTTACATTTTCTAGATGGCCTTTTTTTTGACAAACCAGGTATGAATTTATATTTAAATATTCTTTTCGTTTAATTAAATATTAAAAATAATTTTCCCCAACATTTAATTTATATATGAGTATTTAAAATCAAAATAATTAGTAGAAAAGAAGAAAATGGATCAAGAACCCAAAACAGTAGATTCGTATGAGATTTGTGATATGGTAAAAATATTATCCTAAGTTTCATGTTCCTTGGATTTTATTTATGTGTTTGGGAGGATGCATGATATATATGGAAGAACAGTCTATTAAAAATATTCAAAAATTAGATCATGGGTCTAGATATTTTTTATGATCTTTTCATGTCTTTTTTATATTTGTTTTCCATATAAGTAAATTTCTATTTCTGACATTCTTTATTTAAGTAAAGATAATTTCAGCAGAATTTATATATTACTTATTTAATTAAGTATCTACACATTCTACTAATTCAAAATGAAACCACTCAATTTAATGGACTCATTGATATAGAATACATTTCACCAACTATCATGAACCAAGACAGAGTTCAATCAAACCCTACACCCAACATGGTGCATGGGATGGCCTGAACGACGTTCATGACCTCTATAAGCTGGTAACTAGTTCCTGGGTATCAACATTATTCTTTTGGAATTGTTTAACCCATTAATATAATATGAAATAGACAACTAAAACAAAAAATAAATACAAGAATAAATATATCCAAGAAAGGTACTAATTTATAGATTCGACGTTTTAAAACATTAAGAAAAACTAAAACAGCCTATAAAATGATAACAACTACACTATCCAAAAATTATCATGTAACTAGAGGAACATCCCACCATATCCACCACCACTAACCTGTAACAAGAGAACACTATAAATTGGAACCTCCAACATCTACATGACTCTTTTTTTCTTTACCTAGGTTATAAAAACAAGTAATACATACACAAAAAGGTGTATGTAGGTATGAGCTAAAGAAAAATGGGATTACACCCAAAATAAATGAATACAAGCCATAACATTTAAAGGTAAATTAAAATTATTATTCATGTAAAATTGTTTGGAACAATTTTAAAGAATTTTTTTTTAGAGAACCATTCTCAATGAAATCGCATTCAAAGGAAACCATTTCTTCGAGGAAACATTTTTAGAAAAACACATTTAATTGTAACATATCAACAAGAAAAATTTACTAAAATAAACATTCTTAAAAATTTAATAAAGTAAAGGTCAACCATTTTCTGACGGATGGAACCACATCACATAAGGTTTATTCCATAAGAGAGATCCATAAGTAAAACCCTAGGGTTGATCTAGATCGAGTGGGATACTAGAACCTCTTACCCTAGTGAAAGATGGCATAGAGACCAAGACTAATATCTTTATCCTGCATGATCCATTGGGAAGGGACACCCAAATGGCCAAGTGGTTCCCAATCAACATCATAGATTAGTTACTTTTGTAATCATCAAACTAGCTATGAGAAACATTGACAATCCACTTCCAAGTCGCAAGTGTAATAGGACATGTTATCCAACATCTATTCTTGGGAATCACTTGCACTCAATCCCATTTCATAAATTACAGAAATCAACTAATTCACAATTGAATGCCGATAATTCAACCATTTTTCAAAAACAAAAAAAACATCCATTTCACCCACATGAAAACCATTTAAAACACAAATTTTCACCACTTCCACAATTTAAGAAACACTTTTTGAAACATTCACAAGATAGTATAATGATCAATTTAACCCTTCTCATGAACCAAGCCCCTTTTAAAATAAAACACAATCAATTTTTACTCTAAATCAAGATTCACATTATTTATATAATTTACAATTTACTATTAAGGGTTCATAGAAAAAACCAATGTGCCAAAAATATCCCATTCTTCATTCTAACCCCAATTTCAACATATTTTGACCTCATGTTCCCTTGAAAACATATTTAAAACCTTCCAAACATAGAACAAACCCCCTTAATGAATCATCACATTAAAACATATACAAAATATAACCATTTACTTTATAAAAATTTATTTTTTTCACATAATCTTGTCAAACCACTTCAAAAATACACTATGCACCGCAAAATTAAACCATGGAACACATTTATAAATGAAATCATGTAAGATAAAATCTTCTAAAAATTATAATTCATGGAACCATCTAACTTATGTGTAGAAACATACCAGAATTTGTGAGAAACAATAACCTCATCACCATGAGACCCTAGCAAGGCAATGTCAATAAACAACCATCAATATTAAACCCTAATAATAAAGATCCAACCCAAAATAGTCCACCCAGCCTGCTAGAGAACAAATACCCCCAAAGAATAAGAGGATAAACCCTAGAGAGTAGGATGAATCAAGGACAAGAACCACACAAATAGAGTTTCCTTGATGAATCAGGGTCACATCTTCCCAATGAGAGGTTCCTTAGGATCCTAGGAGAGCTTAGAGGAGACTCCGATGGTTGAAAATACCTCAATGGCCCAAATGAAGAGGGATTAGGGTTAATTCCTGGAAGAACACTAATGGAATTTTATAATTTCTAATGACCTCGACATCGCACATGGATTTCCCACATAGTTTACCAAACCTTGTGACAACCATGCACCCCTCACTATCCATGAAGCACATGCCACAAATTTTACAAATCAGGCACTAACTGTGTGTTAGACACTATCCCAAAACAACACATGGATGCATGATTACCTAGGCATGGCACACAGTTTACCCTAACCATGTGCAAACAGTGCACCACCTACTTCCAAAAACCTATTTCTCATTTTAACTTAAAATACCAGGGAAGTGAAATATGAAAGATAATGATAAAAAATAAATAAGAGAATATCCAAAAATTTAAAACACATCACACTTAAAAATATGATAGACAATCAAGAAAGAAAAAAACAAATCATATATAATAGTGAAAATAAAAACCTAGGTGTGACATTTCTTCCCAATATAACACTTTTCGCCCTCTGAATTCAAAAAAATGCTTGAAATAAAAACAAAACCCAAAAATCCTCCATAAAATAATGATTTACTAAAAAAATATCAAACAATGAGAAATCATTATCCTTATGAAATAAAAATAGGTTCACAAGTCGGACTTGGGAGGCCAAAATAGACTCCCCACAATATGCCTTCTCCCACAGAAAATTATTAACCCTCCAGCTAATCGATCAAAATAAAAGGAAACCTCATAATGAATCATACAACCTTTCATGACAAGAACACATTAGACATAAAAAAATGAAACTCATGCCACTTACCATAAATAAACGGACTGACCCAAAAAACATATTAAGAAACACATCCACAAACTTATATTATACAAAACTTCTGGAAGCACTGAAACACTAGTGTTTAATCTAGAATGTAACTCTAATTTAGATATCTCCGAACAAGACCAGTCATTGAGAAGTCAAAATAACAAATAAAACTAGGATACAGACATAGGGAGGCCTAAACGGACTCCCCACCATTAGAAATAATATAACATTTACCCATTCTCAAGGAATTTCTTTCACACCCACTGTGCGTATCCCTACCATAAGAACCAACCATTTTAACCAATTACTTTAGACCAAATTCCAATTATAAGGGTTCAAAAGATAGAAACATCAAATGATATGAAAAAGACTGTGTGAACTATCATCCCTATGGGATGCGATGATTTCAAGGTGAGAACCAACCCCCATAGAATTTGATTCACAAGTAAAATCAGACATGGAAAACCAAATATAGATTCTTATCACAAAGATACAACCACTGGAATTTAATGGAAACTAGACAACCACACATCCATATAATAAAGAAGGAATTATCATGCATTAAAGGTCGTGATAATAAAACAAGAATATATCAGTCTTTCTCCAACAGAAAACATTATATGGTGAAGAAAATACCATGTAGAACATAAATTGTGTAAATGACTCTTTCCACCAAACAAGACAATTTGAAACAAAACATCTACACATGAGGCTTAAATTTTCCCCATCAAACACTAGATCTCAAACTCGGCCAGGTTCTTGTACACCACAAGTGATACTATACTACACGCTAGCTTTACTGTGGGGCCTATACCTAGATCCTTGATATTTGATGAATCTCCTACCTCACAGTCATTCATTGAAGTCTTGCAAATAGTTCATTGCCTTATGGTTCCATAGGAAACCACACCACGATCCAGAAATAACCAACATAACACAACACACCTATGACCCTCTTTACTCTGATATGGAACTTTCACCAAGAAAAGGACCTCAAAAATGCATGTGCATTATCACTTTTCACATCAAATTAGAAATAATAGAAAAAATAATGTGAATGACACATCTATATGAAATGGAGTGTTTTTTAGTTCATGAATGAATAATATTCTTTTATTTAAACATATGTTCTTGAATTATTCCACAAAAACCAATTTTTCATTTGAAAGAGAACTTAACACTACAAAATGCCACTAACAATGATCACCACAAATAGATAGACATTATAAGAAAATGGACTTCAAATCTAGCCTCAAATAGTACACCAAAACTACAAACAGATACAATGGATTATCATGGACATATTTTCTACACCCAATAGTATAGCATGGTCCCTTTCTAAAAATAAACCAAAGAAATATTCAAAGGGATTTTAAAACAGCATCGATCACCAACAGACTCAGGCTGCTTTCTACTCTCCACATTAAAATTTCTATCACCCCTTCTAGAGAGGACCTTCAAGAATAAAGGATGAATAGATCACCTTTAATGACTTAGAAAACTAAGGGAAACTAGATTTTCGTTCAACTTTCACATCCACCCTTCCTCTTCAAGAGGATTTGAATGATCATAAAATACACGAGGATTAAACTTTCAAAACTTGAGAAGAAAAGGAATCGGTCCATCAAATAAGGGGTCTGCCACAGTGAACCACCCATGACCATACTTAAATTATTCACTGATTCTTTATGGGGGCATACACTATCCAACAAGGGGAAATAGAAGACCCATTAAAACTAGTCCCTCAGTCAAAACAAACCACTAAGAAATTCTAGTCTCACAAAGGGAACCTACTCAAAGGTATCTAGAAACATTTTTCAAAAGAACCCACTATCCATCATCTCAAATCCAACATACTGAAAAAAAAACGCATCTTGAAGTTTCTTTCAAGAAATAAGAGTTCTCAAACCCAAAAATCCTTGGAAGAAGTGTTCCCAAATCATTATTAAATAGATAACACAACCATAGATTATCAAACACCACATATCCAATTTTAAAATCAAAATTTAAAATGAAATAGGATTGGTGGATTGTACATTCACCAATGGTATATCATGGGACTCACATATTTGTGTTCTCATGCCACATCAATCTCCCACCTTATATCAATATAGGCTCTCATTTTCTCATTCCATTGAACATCCACCTTTCCATGAAAACCCATTCATTGGATTACTCAGGGAAACACCAATGATCAAACAAAACATTTCCACATTTCAAAACAAAATATTCAACCCACACAAAAATTAGAAATCCCACAAATCTTCTTTTTAAAAATTTCTAAACACAAAATCAAAACTCATTTCAAATCATACAATACTTTTTCAAAAAAAAACACTAACCATTCAAAAATATAATTCATATCATTATAAAACGTTTTCAATTGCACAAAATCGTCAATTCATCAATAACTATTTAATTAAAAATTCATCTCTTATAATTTTAAATATTTTTCCCAAACCCTTTCAAAAATAAAATCTCATCTCTCAAATAGACAATTTTTTTGTAAAACCACATGTTTTAATTATAAAAATACAATATTGGTAATATCATCCAAATTTACTCAAAACCATTTTATAAAAATATACATTTCCAAGGTTTTTTTCAAAAAATTCCTAAGTATCCATTTTTTACCTACCCCAAAACCAAACAATTTACACATTAAAATCTGGTTTTCACTATTCCGAAATGATGGTTTGTAAAAAACCTTTAGAGCCAAAGAAGACACAAAATAATAAAAGAATAATCTACTATCGATGGGTGTATTATTGATATGGTTGGCAGTCATATAACATTATCACCACCATCATAGAGAGTGTTCTATGAAAATTTTTGGGGCTCGACATGGCATCTCTAGCCTTGCGCGATCATTGATAGCATTAGAAAAACTCCCTTTTCTTTTCCAAAAAAATCCAAGCATGAACCAAAGGAAACCTAACTTCACAGGGAAACTCAAGTCTCATCACGAGGTGTGTTGTCCATGATCCTAACTCATTAAAATAACATCATGTCCCAACAATCCTATGTCTGGTCTACCCAGACTCTTCCCCCAAACAATATGATCCAAAAGAGAATTACTAGGCTCTAATACCATTTTTCCATGAACCAAGCTAGAAACTAGTGTGTGGGTATCAACATAATGATTTTGGAATGGTTTCACCCATTTAGATAATCATAAATAGGTAAATGAAACAAACTAGACATACCTAAATAAACATAGCTAATCGACGTGCAAAATTTCCGCATTCTGTGTTTTACAACTTTAAGAAAAACCCAATTGGTATAGAATAAAAAGGTAACAACTACACTATCCCAAAACCGCCATATAACTAGAAGAGAATCCTTTAAAATCCATAACCACCAACATGCATCACGAGAATACTAGAAAATGGAACCTCTAAAATCTCCACAACTCATCTTCCATTACATGGGTCATACAAACAGGGTCTACATACCCCCAATGGTGTATGCAGGGTGTGAGACAAATCCCAGAAGGATACCAATCAAAATAAAGGATTCAAATCCATAACATTAAAAGATAAATTAATATGATCATTCATGTAAAATAGTCTGGAACATTTTTAAGGGAAACATTTTAAGGAAAACTATGTTCAATGATATATCTTCTAACAAAAACAATTTCTTCATTGAAACATTTTTAGAACAACACATTTAATGTTAACATATCAATATAAAACTTTTATTGAAAAATATCCCAAAAAATGAAATACAATCAAGGGCCACCATATGCCTATAAATCACACCACATCACATAAATCACAAGTTATAAGTGGGAACCATAGTTAAATACCTATGGGTAATCTAGCTCATGTGGGACACTAGAACCCCATACCTCTGTAAAATGTTGTATAAAAAAAATAGCTTTCACATGCACATGACACTAGGAGGAGACACCCCAATGTCCTATTGGTATTCAATCATAATCATAGTTTAGTTAGTGCTTTAAACGTGAATCCAGCTAATTGAAACCAGGACAATCCACTTCAAAATCACTAGTGTACTAGAACTAGTCAACCTACCTTGATACTTAGGATTCCCTTGTGCTCAATCCCATTTCACATATTACCCAAATCCCAAAATTCATAATTAATTTCCAAGAATCCCAATAATTTTCATGAACAAAACACCTTTTATTTTACCAAAACCAAAACCATTTCAAAACACTACTTTTCACCACTTGAAAAATTCAAGAAACACTTTTTGAAAATATCACAAGAAATTCACATGGTCAATTTAATTTTTCTATGGACCAATCCTATTTTAATCCCATACACAAACCATATTCACTCTAAAACATGATTCACATTATTTATATAATACATAATTCACATTTAAAGGTTCCCAAAAAACCAATATTTCAAAAATAATCCATTTTTCATTAAAAACCCATTTTCAAAACATTCTCATCTGAAGTGCCATAGAAAACATATTTTTCACCTTATACATAATCCATATAACCAATTCCAATTAAAATTACATGGAACAAAATATAAGTAACCATTCCATTTATAAAAACACATTTTTAACATATAGTAATGTCAAACAACTAAAAAAATACATTTTTCATCGTATAATTAAACCATAGATCATATTCATAGCCTCGATCCAATAAAGTAAAATCATCTAAAAATGATAATTTATGGAACCACCTATGTCATGTGTAGTAACTTGTAGAAATTGGGGAGAAACCACACCACCACAAGATACAAGTAAAGAAAGATCAACCAATAGATATCATGATTGTACTCAAATAAACAATATCCAACCCTAAATAGGTCACCCAACCAATTGGATAATAAAAACCACAAATTAGAAGAGGGGAAACCCTAAACAATAATGGAAATAATAATGAAGTATATTTTACCTGGAGTTTCCTTGAATAATCAAGGTCAAATCCAACCATGGAGCCTAAGAAATATTAGATGAGGCTCTCATGGATGAAAATCTTGGGCGGGTTGAATGGAAGAGGGATTACTGTTAAATATTATAAGGAAAAAATGGTAATTTTAAAATTTTTAATGACCTGGACCTCGCACATGGTTTTTCCTCATGGTTTACCAAACTTTGCGACAACGATTATCCTCACACTATCCATGAGGGAAATGATACATGGTTAACCTACATGGTTTAAAATCCAGGTGTTAACCATAAAATACTAACTATCCCAAAACAATAATTGCTCACATGATTGTGTGGGTATGCCACATGGTTTACCCTAACAATGTGTAAAATATGTACTACCTTCTTCAAGGACCCAATTTCTCATTTTTATATAATAGTACAAGGGTAACCCAATGGAAAAAAAAGAAACATCAAAATTTAAAAAAGAATATCATGAAATTTCAGAAAATTCACACCCAAAAATTCCAGATAAAAATTGAGATCCAAAAATGAACCAGATCTATGAATAAAGATTAAAAAACTAGGTGTGAAAAAAAAAACAATTTAACTTGTGAATACTTCTACTAGATTTACATATATGTGATATATTATAAAATAAGGATATTTGGTGCTAGTATTTTCTATTACTCAATGGGTAAGAACACTATGATAATTATGAAATAATATTCCTTATAATGACATTAATTTTAAACTTTAAAGATTTTCTAGATCATTGGATGTTAGATATATTCTTCCAAAATGAATAAACGTTATATTCTTTCACTTTATTAGGTGGTTTTTAGCATAAAAAATTCAAATTATTAGATATATAAGTTTTAATATTTATTATATATTATTTATTTTTTAATTATTATTTTTTATACAAGTTTTTTAAGTCGATATGTATGAAATTTAGGTCATGGATATTGATTAACAAAGATAACCTGCTGATAAATAAGAAAAATCCAATCTGATACTTAAATGTGACCATAAATGTATTTTGTATTAAATAATATTTGTATTTATATATATATATATATATATATATATATATATATATTTGTGTGTGTGTGTTGGTTTTTATTTTCCTGTAAATATTTTATGGTAGTGGTGACATAATCAAAAGGGAAGGGTGGAATGTGTTTATTATGTTTTAAGGTTAATGTATAAGACAATCACAATAGTATCGATGAAGAAATTTTAAATGTTTTTCTATATTAATTAGCTTTTGTTTTATATAAGAAAAGTATATTTTTAGTCTTATAAAATTCATTTTTATTGTAATTTGTCATCAATTATTAGCCATATAGGAATGAAGAATATACCCATAATTGGAGTTTGTTTGAAAACTATTTTTCGTGTCCGATTGCGATTTAAATTATAAGGTAGGTCAATTAATTAATGTTTTTGAAATGGGTAGTTATAGCAATTATATTATGATTTTTTTTGGGATATTATGATTGATTTTATACGATTTTTCTTCTATTTAAGTAAGTATATTTGTTGGAGTGTGTAAATCATTTATCAAATTTTTTAACAAGTAATTTTTTTCTTTTTTATAAGTTCTTTATTCTTAATTATTATTGTTTGTGTGTGTTTTAATAATTGATATATTATAATATGGGTCAAAAAAATGTTTAACAATGATCAATTTTGAATACATAAGCCAAATAAAACCGATGATATGAAATTAATTGTAAAAATATTTTATATTAGATAATAGGTGTTTTGTATTATACATATCTATGTTGGTTTCATTTAACATTTATGTTTCATAATTGTAGAATCATCATCATAAAGGATGGGTATAATAAATTTATTTTGTTTTATGATTGTATTTTAAGTATATCACAATTGGGATGATCGATGAATTTAATAATGTAATCTATATTAATTTTACTAGGATTTATATCAAAATATTCTATTTTTAATCTCATAATATTCATTATTATTATATATTTTCAATGCTCTCGAGTCATAAAACATACCCATATTCTTGATGTTATATTTTATAACTAAAACCACCACTTTAAATTTCAACTCCATACTGCCAACATTGAATATTTCCATTAATTGGTTTATTTTTAAAATTTAGTGCATTTTAGGTTCCATTTGTTACATCAAAGTGGAATTTTATAGTTTGGATATTCAAATCCTTCGTCTCGATGTTTATATTCCCTCTTATTATTTTTCATTGTATGAAATATACCCTTAGAGTTACTTTTCCCCCAAGCCAAATACACTTATACTTCTACTCTTATGTTTTATAGTGTTATGTTGACTTTATTTTTTTTCGATTGCAATGGAATTTTTTTCATGTTTGGAAAAAACATAAGATGATGTATGATTAATTTTATCTATATTTCACTTATAATCATTTTTTCCAATCTTTATCCTCTATTTTGACTTAAATTTTCCCATTGATCTATAGGTATGTAAATCTAATGAATCTTATACCATCAATAGAATATTTTTTGGTATTAAATGGTATCACTCTTTCCAGGTAATAAAATAATAAAATTAGACCATTTATGTTTCCTTCAATATTTTTCCTATCTATTTAGTATTACAATATTACATTGTGATCTATAGTTTTTTTAAATTTTTACTTCACTTGTAGAATGAAACTTTCACATTATAGTAATGTTAATATGTTCGATTAATTGGATAAACAATGTATGGGTAATATCATTCTTTGACTTTCTACGTGTTCATAATCTATTCTATTTAAATGAAAAGGCGATACATTCTTTAATAATATTTTTATCATAAAATAATTTATATTTATCACTATATGATTTTTATTTATTTTTAGTAAATTTTTAAAAATTATATCCTTATAAAAACAATTTTTGATGCGTCTTTTCACTGAGTTCACTATTCTAATATTAGGGGCCACTCAGTGTTCTGAATTGAAATTGATGATTTTTGGTTACTAGATATTTCATTTTATATCATAGCTAATGGGACTACAGATTTGGAGATGATATGTTTACACATAGAAATTCATAAAAATTAGTTACAAATGGATTAATCCAATAATTTCATGATATACTCTGGTTTGAATCATCAAATTGAAAATCAAAAAATCATTGTTTCATTTGGATTCATTTTTCCCTGTCTAATATTATTTTTTTACTCCTGATACAGAATTTTTTGTTCCAGGATAATATATATATTTTTTCATTTAAAATAACTATTTTTATAGTTATATTTATAGAAATTACTATTTTAGTAAGATTTAATATATACACAAACTGATAAAAGGTTTTTTTAGTGATTAAAGTTTTCATTTAGTTTTCTAGGGAAGAAACTATGTGTTTAAAATTCCAAATGTCTAGTAATTTTATTTAGGATGTGATTCATTGGTTTTATGATTTAGTCTTTTATTTAAGAACATGAATTTTTTTTGAATTAAATTCAAAAAATGTTGGTAATAAATTAATTATAAACTTTAAATGGAGTTTATTTTTTAAATGGTAATAAATGTTCATGATTATAACATTAAAGGCCTTAGAAAACAATAGTTGGCAAGTGGTTTTATGGTTTTTTTTATTTTAATTTAATTTTCTAAAATTTTAAAAATATATTCCAGTTTTTCTTGATAAAATTTATGAATTTCAAAAGGAAACATTTAAATTTTTTTCTATTAATACATTTTATAAATAAACTTAACAAGGATGCTTATTCTATTATCAAGATAGATTTGATGATATAAGAATTTATGAACTATTTTTCATAATATACAGTTATTTTTTATTTTTAGTCTAATTTGTTTTGTAATATATAATTTTTTTTATTTTATACATTCCAAAACAAACTGGAATGGATATATCTATGAAAAAATCAGGTTTTTTACTTAAATTTAAATTTTTTTTAAATTTCATAATGGGTGTTTTTTTAATGTTCATGTTTTGACATTATATCTCCAAACTAATTATTGTTAAAAAAATATTATGTTGTTATAAAATTTTATTGATATCATTTACTTATCTTTTTTAATGAAATTGTTTATTTTTTAAATGTTTCAACACATTTTTCATGAATTAGTTGAGTTTTTAAAGATTTTATAAAAATAAAATAAATATAATTCAATTATAAATTAATTTTCGGTTGTATTATATTTATGTTTTTTTTATTTATGTGAAAACATTTATGACACACATATATATTTATATAAGTGAGTTGGATAATGATTTCTAACTATTTTATGAACACCATGGGTGTATGGGTTTATCTATTAAATATGATAAATTTTTTAAGGGGTTATATTGTTAAACGTTTATTATGTTTTTCTATAATGTTATATTAAAAATATAAATTCTTTTAACAAAAAAATGATTTCAATACTTATGTAAATTATTAATTCATATTTAATGTCAACAATCAGTCTTTAAAATATAATATATACATTATTAGTGTAACTATAGATTCAATTTTTTTTATTCAGTTCGATAAATTTTGAAATTTAAATTTACTATATAAGGTTTTAGTTTTGTTAGTGATTATTTATATCAACTGTGTATTATGATGAATGGATTTATTTTTTTATAAAATAAATAAATATAATTCATAGCCTTGTGGTAATGACTTTCTTTATTGATGGAAACTTTTACATATAATTATCTGTTGGGAAGGCTGAGTGTTAACCAATTTTTTTTGGAATTTGTGTGTGTCAGTCTATTATAATTTTTTATCTAGAAATGTATTGATTTTTGATTGTGAATGAAATTTACCATTCTATGTTGTCTTATGATATTTGGTAGATATATGTTTTTTGAGTTAAATATGGATTCAAAACCTATAATTCAATTTTAAACTATGTAAAATATAGCTGAATAATTATATTGGGTTTAAATTTTACTCATTTTTTCAATGAATTGGGAATGTTCTATTTTCATGTCTTCAATAACTTTTAAATTTATTCTATTTTCTATTGAGATAAGATATAAAATTTGGATAAATCACTGAAACCATTTTTTTAGATGCTCAATATTACCCTAAATAGCTAACGTTTAGTGTTTAACAAGTCACCAAAAAGTTTATAATCGAAATTATAAAAATCTACCATAAACCAAATGATTTCAACTTACTAAAAAATTAAAAAGAATTTCACATGTTTTGAAGCATTAATTATCTAACCATATATAAAAATTGTATATGTTGTTTTTTAATTTCTAAAATTTTAATCAATTTTATCTTTATCAGTTTCCTTTAAAATTAAAATTCTATATCTTTGATTATGTGTCCATTCATGTGTTCCTTGTAGTTATTCATTGTGGATTCAGTTTACATTTTTTCATCATATGTATTATTATCCCTTATGCATTAGAAATCTGTAACAACCTAATGATATATATGGAATGCAAGGACCATCATAAGTAATTAAATTCTAAATTATTGTGTATTTTGGAATTTTATTATAGTTGAAAAAATTATTATTTACATATGATTTTTCAGAATTAAATTGATAAATTATTTTTTAGGTTTTTTTGGCTATATATTTTCCCCCTCCACTATATATATTTTTTATAGGTTTTTAGATAATTTTTGGGAATTTAATTTATTTTAATTTTTTAAAAGAAACATTCGGTGTTCATTATTCTATAAACCAATGCAGAATAAAAATTATTATACATTCAACATTTGACTTTTTAAAAACATAAAAATTGAATATTTTATTAGAATTTTTCTATATTAAAATAAAATCACATTCTTCCATGGTTTTATGAAAAAATGACGCTGAAATTTCATTGTGATATTTCCAAAATCAGTTTTATAGTGAAGCCATCATGGAAATGTATTTTCAACCATGATTTTTTAAAAACATGTATAAATACCCTTAAATTCTCAATTAGTTAGTTTTTCAATATTGGTTTTATTAAAACTAGCATCGAAACTATTATTTATAAGGTTTCCTATATGCACG